>JAUYWH010000009.1:318842-371205 GCA_034779795.1 Ctenopoma multispine | reverse complement strand
CTTATCTTATCTTATCTTATCTTATCTTATCTTATCTTATCTTATCTTATCTTATCTTATCTTATCTTATCTTATCTCTTATCTTAAATATTTAAAAAACTTACTGAAGTATATGTAACGGAGTAAATGTAACTCGTTACCACCCACCTGTGCTTATAAACATTACTTTTTATGACTGGTGTCATATCTATTCATTTGACTGGTGGCTGATCATCATTTTTGCATGTATGTGACCCTGCAGATGGAAATGTCATCAACTCTTAAATAGTAGCTTGAACATGTTTCTTTGCAGTCCCAGGTAAATTGAGAAGTTGTAAAACTACAAATGCAACCCAGCATCAAGTCTATAAAAAAAACAAAGGTGTACAAGATGTCTGTTCATCATCCTCCACTTTTTGTTTCAGAATAGAACATTTTGTTCCTCTGTTGTTACAGGGGAGAAGAAAGACGAGGTGTGGAGAGAGAGAGGAGTGCAAAAGAAGGAGAGAGGCAAACTGATGTGGTCATAGCTCGGCTGTAGCTGCCTGAAGGTGGACTAAGAAACTATTAAGAGCACACCTTCACTGGCATCTTCATTTTCTGCGTAACATCTCTCTGTCCCTTCCATTCTTAGTGTACATGTGAGTGTGTAACTTCCTCCCTGTGCATGTGTGTGTACTGCAGGTATGTTTGAGTATTACCGTATTCATTTACTACTGTGTGTGTACTGTATGGGTGTATTCTGATTAGACGATAAGATTCTTTACAACAAGCCTGTCTGTGGTGTAAAAACAAGAGGAAACACGAGCCACAGATGTACCTACAAAAACACACACACACACACACACACCACACACACACACACCCTGAAAAGACTTTCTCAGCCTTTAAGCGAATACAAACTTGAATTTAGGATTAAGCTCCAGCTTTAGAGCTTTTATCTTAATATGAATGCAAGTATAGCCTATCACTGTCCAACAGTGACATTTATGACAGTATGAAGTGTAATCTTATGAACTATAACTACGAGCAGTAGTTGTGTGCTGCACTTCAGAGTTGCAGGGTTGATGTATTGGAAATTTGTGACAACCACTGAACCACAGAAGTGACGGCATCTGTTATAACCTAATCCAACACTAATATTAGTATAAAAAACATGAGAAACATAACACATTTACGCATGAATTCGATTTCTGTGGTATGACGACAGGGTTTATAATGTTGGAATGATGCATGAACATGCTCAAGTTGGAAGTGACGCCCATATTAACACAGCTCAGCGTTCACACAGGGTTCCAATTATAGTGAAGAACAAGAAAAAGGAAGTGAACTGTTTACAAGTGCCTGGTTTTCTGTATAAACTGGACATCAAATGTGAAATGATCTTCATAAACAGACAGTATTTTAGTCACGATCTTTCATCTCTTTACGGACACACTCATTAAACATACAACGCGAAGGTGGAATAACCAAGTGCAACAGCTGGACTCTGACTGGACCACTCCCATAGGAGAAATTTGTGTCTCCAATCTAGTAGAACTCTTGATTGGAAATCTTATGTGATCTCTTTTCTTGCGAGGGATGGCTTGTATCAACTGATGCTGCTGTTTTATAAGTTGAAGTAGCTGTAAAACACACCTCCGGTGTCATTTCATTGATTGGACTCCAGGTTTGCCACTGCGAGTCCAGTTGTTCTTTAGGGACATCGGTTTCAAATAGGTTTTACGTCTTTTTGTATTTTTACTGGGTGTTTTCAGTAAAGGCGGATCTGACAAGACTGTATGTTGTTGTTTTATCAACTTATTAGAAATATTATTTTTGTTGATAGATAATTGATCATTGGTGAAGATCAGATCACATTTCATGACTAATTTATGCAAAAAAACAACAAATTGCAAATAGTTTACTTACTTTTTCATGCCACTGTGAATATTGTCATTGTTTTTTATTTAATAAAATAAAGTCAATGAATCAAGGTCCATAGCTCAGACACATCATGTTGTTTGAGGACTTCATCATTGAAACCACTTTAACACATTTGTGTTTATTCAGCAAACTGTTTTTTGATGTATTTACATTCAAACTGTGAAAAGATACAAACTCTTAAATTATTCTTCATCATGAATATCACCATTGATAATCATGTCTTCACCCTTTCTGGAACAATTAGAATCACTTTGTTATACAGTATAAGTATTTTTCTTCTTTGTAGAGTTGGTGTCCTGTCATTGTTAAAGTTATAATCTAATTACCTTTGTTTAATTAATAACTTGTATGTATTAATTACAATGTTGACTATTAGCAGCTTGATTTATCAGCTTTGCTGTCCAAGCCTCCATCAACATAAGTGAATCACTGCTCATCATTCCATCCACATTGCTTTAGAAGGTGGGGAGGAATACGAGCACTGCTACAGTAGGAGTGTGTAATTGTAGTTTCTTACAGGTACTGTGTCTGACAATGTGTGCTGAAATAAACTGTGACAACTGATGACTGTTACTGGAAAACACCAATAAACTACAATGAAATTGTGTATTTCTCTTTCTGTAGCACAAATCAAGATAACCTGACTTTCATGAACATTTAATTAAGGGACAGGTTAACAATTATTCAGATCTGTCTTTAAATTTATATTATTTTAAATCAACTACAGATTTAAAGTGATTTGCAAGTCATCTGATCCCCGCAGAGTAAAACTGGCATCAAATGTTACAAACAACAGAACCAATCTAGAATGAATCTAAAGAAGAGTATAAAAACAGAACAGATCAATAGTGTTAATTAATAATAACGAGATACAGTAGACATCAAAGTTTGTGAGATGTGAAACAACGACAGCACTGAACTGACAGGAGCCTTTAAGCTGAGAATTTTTAGCAGATCAGTCTGAGGTTATCCAGGTCACTTCAGTTTGCTGGAAGCGATGGAACCCAGGAAGGTTGATGGTAACAGCCATGTCCTGTTCCTGTCCTCTGTCAGTGTTGATGATGACTCGTCCCAGCGACTACATCTCAACTTCCTCTTCTCCTGGTGGATTTGAACTCTTCTGGGTGATTTCTGTTGGATTTCAGGTCTCTCTCCTGGGATCAGACCTGTGTTTTGCAGGCTAATAGCTAGTAGCTAATGACAGGCTAGCTGTTGCCATGTGTGAAAAGGATGAATGTGAACAAAGTTGGGTTGTAACAAAAGCTGAGTGTGTGTGTATCTACAGTAACATATGTTATTCTGTAGCCACAGCGCTCCATAACATGACACATGTAGCTCATAATAGTGGCCAACACTTTCACATCACAACCTGATTAGAATTAAAATTGTAAAAAACATATTGATGGTTTGTTCTTTTAAATATAGAATTACTGTACACCGGCCTTGTCTCTTCAGGATTACCTGATGTGAATACATTTTCTGTTCTGCTGCTTCTTGCCAAGTAAATCAAAAACACAGGGATTTGTGATTGTTTGGTGTCAGGATGACACGGACTGTAAACGTCACTCTGTTTAATCGACTGGGACAAAAGGACTGTTTCATTATTAAGAGTAGGCTGATACCAGCTGTCCTGACGCACACTTTAACACATGCTCACATATGTTGAGTGACTCTCTTACACGGGTTCAGCTTGTTATACATTTTAATATTCATTTTATTTTCCAATACATATGTTGATAGTCATTTGGAGCATTCGTTTTGGATTTTGTGTTTTACTCGACCTCAGACTTACTGAACAGACTTCCACAGCGACTTCTCACCTGACTGAGACGTGGCTGAAAATAATGACTATGTCACTATGCTGCCCCCTGCCGTTAGACCCAGGTATCACAGAGAGTGAATGTTAACACTGTTACCTTAACTTGTTTTAGTGCCACATTTAAAGATCTAACATATTTATATTCTATATCTATCTCAAAAAATAAAAGCATAAAATAAATAAAAATAATAAAAGAAAATACAAGAATTAGTGCTTCCATTAAAAAAATAAATACATAATAATTTATATAATTATTTGTGTTTCTGGTCAGAGAAAACCATGTATTTCATTATGTATTATAAGGAATTTTATATATGTTAGTTGATAAGCAGGATTTCTTTATCCTGATATCAGTTTTATTCTATGTTTGTTTATCCAGTATACATATATACATATAACTATATCACTCCCCTGATTGTACAGTATATTTCACATATCAAGTTACAAGGGTCATATACAAATTGAATAATTTTATGTGAGTCAGTGTTGCCCTAACAACACTGACTCACACTCATGATCGTTATTTTGTGAACAGGTCTTATGAATGTTCAGTTTTCAGGCAGTGGATGACCTCTTTAAAACAATGTCCTTGTTTTGAGAGATTCTCTCTTTTTGCACAAATTAATTAATTAATCTTTAAGTTCTCTCAATGAGTCACGTTCAGCCCCTAATACAGCTGGTCTCTTCATACAGGATGTCTGTTCTTCATGCAGTCAGTAACAGTTCCACTGGGGACCAGCAGGGAGCTCTGTAATGATGTGAAAGGAATGAGTCCGGTATTGATGTGAAGAGGACAATATGGACTCACTGGCCAATTTATTAGGTCCACCTGTACAATCCAATGCTACATCTTTGCCACAAATTCTACTTTTACAAGGTTACATTTTAAAAAAAGGTAATTTTTTTGTTGAAACTGTCAGAAAGGTGATAACTCGACTACTACTGTGTGTTATTATTGATGGCATAGTGGGTGGTGCAGTCGAACTGGAAAACGTGATGTATTCTGTTCTGTGTTACTTCAGTAAACCAAGACGCAGGCATCTTTGACCTTCTGGTTTTGATAATGAGAGGTGGAACTGAGCCTGTAGTAGCAAAGACTAGTTCAAGTTGAGAGAACAAATGCTGAGCCATAAATACATTTGCAGAACCACTAGGAACACAATGTGTCACTTCAAATTTGATATGAAGGTGATCTGACATAACTGATGTGATGGGGGAGACGGTGAGGTCAGAAACCACTATCCTCCTAGATGGAATCAGGTCATGTGTTAACTATTGCAACGCGTCGATTCATGCAAAATTGGGTGAAACTAAAAGTTACAAATAGTGGATCACAGTCGTTACTAAAGTATATATTGATCTCACCTATAATTGAAATGGCATCATAGTGCATAATGATGTCTGAGATGGAATCATGAATCTTCTCTAAAAATGAGACCAGTGGTCTGTAAAACAGTCAGTATTTGTTGCCCTTGACAAAGCAATACTGAACCAGTGGAGATGGTTTTAGCCTTTAACCAGCACCTTGTTAACCAGCGTGAGCAACACGGGCAGTGATGATAGGAAGATTTGTTTAATAGTATGAAAACTGCTCTAGTAGTGCTGTAAAAAGACTGTGTATATGAGTGTGTATGTAGCTATACATTGTTAGGACCTGTGATTTTTTAATGGGGTTGAGGACATTTTGACCTGTTCTCCCTTTCTCACCTAACTCCAAAGTGATGTTGGAGGGTTAGGATTTAGGTTCTGGGTCAAGGTTAGAAATAGGTTTAGATTAAGGTAAGGTTGGGTTTAGGCATTTAGTTGTGATGGTTAAGGTTAGGGTGAGGGGATAGGGAATGCATTATGTCCTCACAAGGATAGCAGGATGGTGTGTGTGTGCGTGTGTGTGTCCATCAGTGCAGTGGAACATTCAGGGAGCTGATAGGAGGTGAAATGTAATTGTGTCAGAGCAAAGACCCAGAAAATACAGAGAGACAGACAGATAGATAGAGACAGGAAGCGAGAGAGAGAGAGAGAGAGAGAGAGAGAGAGAGAGAGAGAGAGAGAGAGAGAGAGAGAGAGAGAGAGAGAGAGAGAGGGAGAGGGAGAGAGAGGGAGTTTGCCTCATCTTCCTGAACTTAGCTAAATGTCATCCATCAAGGCATTTTACTATTTTGTAGTTCAGTGTGCTGTACACAGAATGCTGCAGAATATTTCTGTGTGACTCACCCGCCTCCCACCTGCTTCAAATGTTCCATTAGCAAGACTGCAGCTGGTGCTGAGCACAGACATATACTCATTACCATTCATACATCTGTTTGATTAAACGATTAATGCAACAATAATATAACTGTAACACTGAAATAGACCCTATCTATCTATTTTGGTTGCCTTGCTAATAGGTACACAAGAAATGGTACCGAGTAAGGATCTTCATTGAACTTATAGTTTTACTGTAACTTATTAGTCATGTGCTGTACAGGGTTCGGACAAGAGGGTGATCTGCGCATATGGAGAGAAAAGGAAGAGGAAGAGAAAATAGGCAGGACAAACATAGAAAGACAAAGGCGCCAAAGAAGGAGATGAGGACACGATGGAGAAGAAGAAGTGAATGTGATGGATGAAGATAAAATAGTATCAGAAAGAGATGAAGACAGGGAGACAAATGATCCTGCTGCGGTTTCAGCTGGATATCACGGTATTTTTTTATTCTCTGTTCATATGAATTCCAGTGTGGTAACAAACACTTTCTCTCAGTAAAAAGATTGTTGTTTTAATCATTGTTTGTTTTATGTTGTGTACATGTAATATGAAACATTAAGGTTACACTTTTGTATAAAATTCAAATCCAAATAATGTCACACCATGTCACCAAAACTTCCCAGCGCTCTATGTAAAATTATATAGCTTTGCTAAGTGGCAGTATAACTAGATTTCTGTTGTACAGTTAAAGCAGCACTAGTCAATATTTTTATGTCACAAATTGATTGAAATCATTTTGGACAATGTGAGAGGAGTCACTTTTACTGATGTACTCAAAGAGAATTTTCACTCAACGTTTTAGTTTACCTCAGCTCTGCAAAACTCTTTCAGCCTCTCTTAGCTCATTGTTTTGGTTTTCAAAAGCATTTTAGTCTCAAACGTGTTTACAACTGCAACATCACATTTACACCTACGGACAATTTAGAGTCACCAAACAACCTAAAATGCATGTCTTTGGATGGTTGGAGGAAGCTGGAGAACCAGGGAGAACTCACGCAGACACGGGGAAAAAATGCAAACTCAGCACAGAAAGGCACCCAGCCAACCCAAGGATCAAACCCCGGTCCTTCTTGCTGTGGGCCATGCACAAGCAGCAATATTAGATACATTTTCAAAAAACGTGTTACATGACATAGTGTTTGTAGGAACAACATCATCAATCTACAAGCAATGACCTGCAAAAATAGTGGTTATAAAGGACATTTGATATGTGTCATTCTGTATTTCATTACAATGACAGTCTATTACCTAATCTAGATTAATGCACCCTCTGTTTTGGTGTTCTGATGTCTTTGATCTCCTCTTTACTTTAAAATGTAAATGTAACATGTATATTTTTATTATTATTTTATTTTATTATATATATAATATTAACATCCTGTTAATACTCAGAAAAGGTGAGGCACCTTTTGTCTCTGCAGTAATTATGATTGGATTTTAGAGTTGTATTAAAGGGTTGCTTCACCCGGTAACCTCTTGTGATACGTATCTATCCATGCAGATCAGTGTGAGCAGGTCTTACCACTCCAATACAGTGGAAGTGAATGGTTACTCTAAATAATCCACAGACATCACTGTCAGGCCTTTTCATTGCCACTACTTTCTACCATAATAACAATCCATGTAAAAACTGCTGACAGTGGGATCTGTGGGTTGTCCAGAGTTATGGAGACACTTTTTCTAGACAGATGCATTGGAGATGATCTTATATTATTAATATTATATTATTATTTTCATTAAAATATTACAAATCCATAAACAAATTCCACTAATCTGAAGGGGATTGTGCTAAAGGAAGATGTCTCAGAAGCAATTGCAGGAATCTTTCCTCTCCTACATATTTCCATAAATTCAGAATCATGGCCTTGGTAAGGGCAACCTCATAGTTTTTTATGAACCACATGAAAACACACAAACACAAACATCCTTTCTAATAGGGTCATTACATGTTCTCATCAGCTTGCATCTGATGCAAGCTGATGAGAACACTACACATTCTAGCAAATGTGTAGTGTTCAGTAAGTAAGTTCATGTTCAGTAAGTTAAACTGAACATGATTTCCGTTCAGTTACGTGAGCACAGCCTAGGAAATAATTGTTATGATACCACTACACATTCTAGCAAATGTGTAGTGGAGTAATATTAGGTCTAAATGCTTGCCTCTTTGTGTATTTAACAAACAAAAGAAAAGAAAAGAGAGCAGTGCAGCATAAATTAGACTATTACAATGATGTGCTTTTAATCCTTATGAAACCCTCAGATCGAGTAGACAACCACTGTCAAAAGCATAATAGGCAGCTTGATGGACATTTTCCCACCATGAGTGTAAAAGTGAAAACAGTCAAGATAACTATAAGACATATTATTTGATTTTTTAATTTAATGGCAGAGTCCCCTGAGTCAGAATGGATGTTCCGTGCCTCCATTGTCAAGGTGGCTGACCGGAGCTATGGTCGTAAGGCGGTAGACCTACGGTGCCTTTCGTAGTGGCAACACCTGAACCCCTTGGTGCACACCGGCGGTGAGGGATGCCATCAAGCTGAAGAAAGAGTCCTACCGAGCCTTTTTGGCCAGTGGCTCCCGGAGGCAGCTGATAGGTACCAACAGGCCAAGTGGAATGCGGCTTGGTGGTTGGCGAGGCACCTGGGCATGTGACACACCCGTGTCCTTCAAGGACTCCGGTGCCGGGCCATTCCGGCAGTACGGGGTAGTGGATTCCCTGTTACTGGCTGTTTGGTCCCTGTACAACTGGACTTTTTGTCAATCCGTCATGGTAAAAAAAAAGGTGAGCCAAAAGGCAACGCTCTCAATTTACTGGTCTACCATCCCACCCTCACCTATGGTCAGGGTGGGTGGTCCGGGAACGCCCCTCCGGAAGGAGACCCCAGGAAGACCCACGACATGCTAGAACAGGGGTCCTAGAGAGTCGCAGCCCTTGCAGAGTCAACAGCTGTAAGTTCAGGGATGGTTGGAAAAAAAGCAGGGTTGCAGCTGTCTAAGACTAGGGTTGCCTACTCCTGCGCTAGAGAGACAATGTCTCTTGGCTGCCCAAGAAACGTTTTGGGATCCCCTCTGGAGGAACTGGAACAAGTGATCAGGGAGAGGAAAGTTTGGGTATGTCTACTGAAGCTGCTGCCCCTGTGACCTTACCTCGGATAAGCGGCTGAAGATGGATGGATGGTGTATAAAGGATGAATAACAGTGTTAAAGCTTAGCTCCATGTTCTCTTTTAAGAGGCTGCATAATGGCAGGAATCTACTTGCCAGTACCAAAACTATTCCAAAGAAACACAAGAGGAGCTGGAACCTCTGGCACATAGAGGAAGAAAAATTATCTGATGAGGTCAAAACTTACTGACGCCATCCAGCTTGTCAAAAGGCCTGAAAGCAAAATAAACTTTTCTGACAGTGAATGTAGATTAGACTAGTGGATTATATTGTAGATGGTGTCTTACTGCATGTTCTGCTGTGACTTGAAATGCTTTTTTAACTGTAAGGTTCTGTGTACTGTGCTGCATTTTGGTCTGACATGTGACCAGCTGGCTGAGAATCTCACTATTAGCCTGGGCTAATACTGTATCCATAAATCAATATTACTATCAGTGTGGAAACTATTGCTCCAAAAGCTGAAATACCCATTTGTAGTGGGTTAGAGTGCTTTCATTCACTTATAAGGAAATATGTTTAGGATATATCTACTGTGTATTGTGCAATTTCACACTGCTACCACTGTCAGAAGTTATATAAATATATATGAACATTATGAAGGAAATTATGAATCGGTGGATATTGTGTTTATGTTTTAGTGTGGACATGGTGACTGGATGTACCATGGAACCAACAAGGAGGTCTGGATATTATTCCAATCTACATCCAAAGCATCATTATGTCTTTTCTATGGCCATCATTTTACCCAACAAATCAATTAATGAAGCCTGGGAGAACTGGACTGTTATTCTGTTGTATGAAAAATGTGAAAAAGTATGTTACATTGGAAGGATCAACATGACTTACATAACTGCAGGTTGTAGTTAATTTGTGAAATTCCCTACATCCAAATTGAGAATGAGAAGTACATTATTTGGCTCTGAAATGTTGTGAACTAAAAGTATAAAGTATTATCTAAGGGAAATTATCAATCAAAATATAAGTACCTTATATATACAAATTATATACACAGTACCTTTAATATACAAAAAATATGTAAAAAAGAAAGCCATGCCTCAAATCAAAAGTGCAAGCTAAATGCTAATGCTAACATGTGACATCATCACTAAAGTTCAGGGATAGTGAGGGCAGTTTATCCATGCCAACATTAGAGGGCGCTGTCTTTTTTCCATAGCGCATTATATGTAATGACTGTTCAATGAGTCTGGCAGCAGTGCAGAGATATTCTCTCTCTAAACGTATTTGAGAGAAGCTCACACCACTAACCAATCAGAGAAGACGAATGACTTTTGGAGCTTTTTTATTTGTTGTAATTTCATGAGACAAGAGCAGGCCAAAGTGGACGGATGTGGAGTCTCCTGCTACTGTTTATATGATTCCCAAAAGTTACATATTGTAGCTAAACAAAGCTACACATACATGTATAAATTATTTTAAAGGATTCATTTACTTTTTCTTGCCACTGTATAAATGGATCATGGTGCAGCTTGTGCAGTGTCAGATATCCACTGCTCCATGGCTGGACCAATGGATGGATGGATTCATACTTTGTTGACTCAAACCTGTGGTTTTACAGCTACTGGGACTTTTTAATGATGTGTGCGTATTTCCCATAAACCCTCAGCCCTTCCACCATCTGCCATCATCAGAACACTTTAGGATTTAACCAGCACATTTCTCTTACTCATGTAGTAACATATCATCAAATATAGTATTATTATAAAGTGGCTAGGAGAGACATACTTTTGCTTAGTTTTTTCATAGATTTGGGGTGGGTGAAACTGCAACATTAGACAAAATTACTTTTAGCTTTATGTTATGTTCTTTCTCTTATATCCTTCTACACGTACAGTAGCCTTTACTGTGCCAACCGTGGCATTTAAGTGCATCTGAATTGATTTTGGAGCAAAAGAGAAGGAGGGTAGAGGATAGGAAAGGAGAGGGGAGGAGAAGAAAGGAGAGGAGGGAGGGAGAGAGGGTGAAGGCAAGGGGGGATGGGAGAATGTTGCCATGACAACTGCCATAATAATCATCCTAATGATTGATGTGCTGCGCTTCATTTCTCCCTGTTTGGACTCGCTCTCTGTATTTTTCTCTTTTTTCTCTCAATTTGTCTCTCTCTCTCTCTCTCTCTCTCTCTCTCTCTCTCTCTCTCTCTCTCGCTCTGTCTGTTTTAAACCATATTCCTGTTTTTTCCCTTCCTTTTTTGTGCCATAGTAATAGGAGATACTTGTGCAGAAGAACAAACAAGCAAACAAAAAAACTCACAAATGTTCATTAAATTTTTAGGGAAAATAATGTCTGGAGAAGAGAAGAGAAGAGAAGAGAAGAGAAGAGAAGAGAAGAGAAGAGAAGAGAAGAGAAGAGAAGAGAGGATTATTTAATATGAAGGCATGTGGCCTGTTTAGGAGCCTGAATCAATCTTTCTGTGTCATTGCATTAGACCATTCAGGCGTTGTGCACGTGTGTGTGTGGGCGGGTGTATACACTGTCATAATAGATAGCCCTGTAATGTACTACACACAAATTGCTCTATAAATGTTAAAATGGATTACCTTACTGCTCGGTCTGGGTCAGTATTAGCAGTCAGACATATGATTTTGGACACTACAGAGTAACATCCAACACATAAAAAATGTTTACGTCTGTGACTGAACCTGCATTTTCGTCTTTGAGGCAGCAGCAGGTCTAGATGTTTTTACCTTGGGTGGCGAACGGATGGACAGAGTTTTTTACAGGGTTGTATTGTATAGTGGTGTGTATAGGTGTTTGCGCACATATCAGTACAACCTTATAAAAACAAACCCATCAATATCACCAATATACAGAAGATAATGACTAAAACATCTCACCTAGGTACTGTAATGGTTACTTTAGTGAAATTTCTATGACTGGGGAATAGAAACATACAGTAAGGTCCTGGGGGGGTCAGGAAGCGTTCAGGTGCTGACTTTTGAAAGTGCCTTAAAAGCTACTTGCTTGTTTCGGTGATTCAAACAGTTTATGGACATCATTTTTTTATAATGGCAGGAAGGAAGGAAAAATGTCAACACACACCGGTTTAGCTGCCTGACAGAAATGCTAGCAGATATTCTGAACATTTAGTAACTGAAAATATTATCTGCTTTGCCTTCTTTTTTTTTACAGGATATTTTAAACCTACAGCATGTAACTTTTATTTTTATTTTTGAGTGTAGATATATTCCAACGTGTAGCTTATGTGAAAAGATCCAGATTAACTGAACAGCATTGCTCCTATAAGTTTTTGAGTGAGGCTCACCCTTCTAACCAATCAGAAAATTGCAACTATTTCTGGGTGTAGTCTAGTTTTGGGTGTAGTCTTGCCATAATAAAGTTCCGACCTAAAAACATCAGTCTGACATTTAATTATTCCACCACTAACCACTAACCACTGCTTTTTCAGTGTCCTATAAAATTGCACTTTTAAAGAGCAGTAACGTTTTGTAACACTTATGCAGGTGATTATCTCAGGTTAGCATAAATGGAGGAAGCAGAAACAGCTACAAAGGCGTGGCTCTGTCCAGAGTTTAAAAAGGCTTTAACCTCTTTAACGTCTTATTCTTATAAGAAGTACTGTAACTGTAAACAGACTTTCATGTGTCAAATTGTTGGAATTTCCAATCATTAATGTTTTGTTGGTGTAATTTGATTTAATTCATTTATAGAACGTAAAACAACTTGATCATCACCTTAGATTGTGGAAAAACTGTGCTGAAAATGTGTGACTTTTTAAGAATACTGAAAACAATCATCAGCTGCTACCAAACCTGCAGTCACAACCCAGCCAGCTCTTGTAGAAACCAAAATGAAGAAGCCTTTCTGTCTTTACTTTGACAACTAACCTTTACTTTTTTTACACTAATTTATCATTTATGATTCTTTCTGTAGCATGAACATATTGTTATTACCTTCCATTATAAGAGTCCAAACAGCTGTCCAATATAAAATGAAATATAATGTTGAAAGAAGGAAAACATTAAAGTGCTTTGCACTAGTAAAAAGTACATGAAACACAAACACGAGAGGAACATTTGGAAATAAATGCTGCAAATACAGAAAACATGAAAATGCTGCAAATAGCACTTATGACAACAGCAATATTTCAGGGGAGCAAATCTGAAAACACAACTAAATACTGTATATATCTCAATCTCACCATTAGAAAACAATCAGTCACTATGGCAACAAACCTGTTTTAGTCCCCCTAGAAACATTAGAGAAATACACAAAAATTAAAAACAAATGTGTGCAGAAGTACTTTTATTTGTTCTTTCCTATGAATCATCTCATAACCAGTCAAATGTATCTTTAGTCTCCATGTTGGGAACCTGTGGTTTGCTGAGCACTGAGGCAACTTCTCTTCATAATACTTTGTGTTCTATGATTTTGAATGCAGGACTTTAACTTATTTAAAAGGCAATAAGTAAAGTAAGAATGAGAAGTAACAAAGAACAACATATGAGCACATGCATGTACTTAAAAGTGATAAAGATAAGACAAGGTGTTTGCCTGTCCAGTTTATTTTATTATTATATCACGTGATACATATTTTGTTGTGATGTAATGTGTTGTCCATTGAAAAGATAAGACAGTGGAACACATCAGACAATCTGGCAAGGTGGTAGAGATAAGTATGAGAGAAAGCAGGACAAGCGGAATAAGCACCACTAGCTCACTGGACTGGTGCGAACCCGGGGTCGCCACGGTGATTACCAGGAACTTGAATATTCGTGGCAATTCAGCTAGAGTCAACTTCTAGTAGCATAGATGTTTCACATTATATGTTTGTGTTTCAGTGTGAACCAAAGTGGTGACCTGACCAACAGGCCAACCACACATTTTATTGTCCAGTGCCAGAGTGAAGAACATCTGCAGAGCTCCTTCAGAAATCATATTCTGCAAATGTGACGGACAGGGTGTTGAATTGTTTAAACGGGGACTTCAGTACATTGTTATTTAACTGACAGGACCCTGGTAGAAATGCAGGAATAATCCAGTATACATCCCAGTTCTCGAGTCTTTACATTGTGAGTGACAGATGGTGCCTCACACATACATTATACATGATACTGTACTTCTGAATCTGCTGCAACTGTTCTGTACGGTATATGAAGACACAGAGAGTATGCAGGATACATTAGGAAGAAGAAGCCAGTCGTGCTGTTATTTGTGAATGAACGATTATTTTACCCCTTATTTTACTCATCCCTTATCCAGAACTGTGGCATGAACATCATTAATGATATATAACACTGCCAGTGTAAAATCATCAGAGAGAAATGGAGGCGTTGGATCCAGTAAGAGCAGCGTTTAGCATGACTTCAAATTTTTATGTTGAATAGTATAATTTTGGCTAAATTGTGCACTGAATTATTCGACAGTTTGCTCGTGTGTGAGTGTGCACGTGTATGCTGTACAGTAGCATAATAAATAGCCCAGCATGAAATAATGATGAAATTGGGAGTGAAACAGTGACAGCAGGAAAAATAAGCCTGAATGATGCATCGACCCTCAGCTAAAAATGTGCAAATGAATTCGGTGGACTTGACATTCATTGAATATGAGACTTCTAGATCAGAGGATCTTTGTGTGTGTGTGTGTGTCTGTCTGTGTGTGTGAGTATGGCTATACGTTGTTTGAGTGTGGGTATGTGCCAGATAAAAAAAGCTAAAATGAAATGAGAGCCAGGCAGAATATGTTGGTCATACAAGCTCCTAATATAAGAATCTAACTTTATTTAATGAATCTTTTTTAACATGGTTTAAGCTTCTCTTTTTTGACTTCCTCATTTCAACAGGAAGGAAACATTTTCTTTTTGTCCTTTCTGTTCTCATCCTTTGCTTTCCTAAATATAATCGTTGTGTTTATAATCCTGAAGCCAACATATTAATGTTGGGATGGACTGTGAAGTGTCTGTAGTAGTTAAACATATTCTAAATGTCAGCATTCCTTAAAGAATAATTCTAGGTTTATTACTGTTGGGTGTGGGGTCAATTACAGAGCTATTTCCATGGCAACTGAACCAAAACAGGGGCTGAAAGCTACGGCTAAAAGATGAACCGTCATCCCAGCCTTCAGGATCTTTTGGGTTTTCTTCAAGGACTCTGTATTTGCTGCATTCACCCTTAATTCAGCTCTGACTTCAGGTTGACTGTGGCCTCCCACCACTCTACCTTAAAGATCTCATTGATGGAGTTTTACTGAGATGACTGTCATGTTGCTTGTGTAATCCGTACAAAAACAGAAGGGTTTTTTGTGTAAGGCTTGAACTGCTGAGGTTAAGCAGTGACAGACTTTGGTCTACAGCTTTAGCTCTACTTTTGATACAGCTGAACACCAAATTCTTTGAAACAAATTGAAGGAGCACACTGGACTGGAATCGTTCTTAATTGATTTCTTTCTTTCTGTCAGAATGTTTCTCCAAGCACTCTAAGGAGCAACTGGTGCGTCGCTTTTCTCTGGGCTAAAAGTGGCACTAAGAAATAACTGTGTACATCAGCGGGTGGCAGTAATCTGTAATTATCATCCAAAAAAGGGAAAATGTAAGACGACCTATGACTGGAGATATAAAAACAAGTACTGTGTACGTGTTTTTGAGAGATAAACTGTTGTATGTATGTTATGCACAATACATGCACAGTGTACATCTGTTCAGATCATTTCACCTCAACACAGGCCTCTACTGGTACTAAACATGCAACCAAAATAACAAAGGTTTATGATATAAAAACATCTGTACATGGGAAGAATGAAAACTTGTATCTGTCCAGGTGGGAGGGAGATGTTGAATTCTATAACACTTTGTAGATTATTGTACTGTAACTTATAACTGCCTCCAGTCCAGACGTCTTTAACACTAATCTTTTGTACAACAAAGTAATCTGTACTACACGCAAGACAATCCACACAGTGCCCTCAAACTGAATAGAAATAACTTGGTGCACATTTACATCTAGGGTTAGAGTTAATGACTGCTTATGTATTTATGTAATATTGTGATGATGGAACAGCAATGATTACACAGAAACATACTGTATATATTATATTTCAAAGCTTTTTTACAGCCACAGCAACATCAATAAAATAATCTACAACATTTGTTTAAATACTATTTTGTCTAATTTTGCCGGTTTAGCAGATACTGTATACTGCGGTTTTACAGTTTATCTGCTATTTTTCCAAACATGACTTTCATTATTTTTAATGTGATTTTTCCCAAGCTGCTACGCAAATGATTGCTCTGATGAGTAGAAAATCAAATTAGCACAAAATACACTAATTACACTTATTGTATTGTACAGTATCACACACTGAAACACGTAGCTCCATAAAAGCTCTGTATTAGAATCATTTTCCAAGCATACGGTTTCTATTCCCCTAAATTAGAGTGCTCCAATTGTTGCTCCTCGTTATACAAGGTAAACATGTGGGAATAATTGAGTTTTTTCTACTCATTTCAGTTCATTTAAAAAACTTTAAAAAACGATTTCTTCCTGGTTTTACATCTTCTCTTTCTTACCATAAAGCTAAAGGGCTGGCTGTTTTTACACAGGAGTAGATTGCCCTGCTATGAATCTATAATGTAATCTCCTCACCATAAGGAGACTCACATCATTCAAATGCTACATCACCGTTTGAACCCATCAGATATGTTGGAAAGCTCATGGAAATCTGAGAGCTGCATGAGGCAGAGAGGGACAGTATATATGTAGAAGTGTGTGAATGTGTATTTGATTGGTTTAGTGCATAATATGTGCTTGCAGTGTAGTGTGTGCATACTGTATGTGTGTGTGTGTGGAGTTTTATAGAGAGGAACTATGTGTGGGGGAGGAGAATGTGGAAGTGAATTATGTCTTTTTCAGAGGGGAGGGGTGCATATATGTATGTGCCTATGTGGGGGATGGGCAAATTGTACACTATGTATGTTCAAGTATGTGTGGGTTGTATGTATATATATATATATATATATATATATATATATATATGTGTGTGTGTGTGAGAGAGAGAGAGAGTGTTTGAGAATGCATGAAAAAGGGAAAAAGCATTTTTATGACACCTATTTTGTGTGTACATACTGACATCGAACGTTTTGTGCACTAGTGGGAGCGTAGTTACATTTCCTTAATGTTCGTCTGTATGTTTGTAGCATATACACTCACATAAGGACATATGTAAGGATGTGTTACCACAAGAGCATCATTATATGTGCGTCTGCTTGTACTTTATGTGTTTGTGATTTGATATGCATATGTGACCATCTGTTAAAGTTTACTGGACGAGCGTTAACCAGTGAGAATGTGCAGATTTGTGCATGCGTGTGTGTGGGTGGGAGACCATCTCATTGTTTATGTGTACCCATATTTATTTGCAATTAATAGAAATGTGTTGTTTTGTCATTTTGTGGGTTCAGATTCTTTCTTTTTCTCCCAGGAACACTCAGTTCCTTTCACTGTCTCCATTGAATCATTCACACATTCTGTCGTTGTCTAAAGTCATTTCAGTGTTTTGGATGTACATGTATTAGACTTAAATGAGCAGGAGTTAATAGAGTTAAAAAAAGGAAACACATCAAACATGCAAACTTGCTCATGATCATACATGTAGCAGTGCAATTAACTCTATAAATGTGTTTGCTTTTAACTAATTGAATCTAAAGTCCACTACAGCTTTTCTATTTCCCTTTTTTAAATTAAACCATTTTTTGTGTAAACAGTTTTCTCTTACATAGGAACTTATGCATTTTACATCTAAGTATCAGGTATGTTTCGAATGCTTTGGTGTTTTGGAACCAGTGTAACCATTGTAAGGCAATGCAATGCATTTTATTTAAAAATGTAACCGCAGAGAGGATTACATAGGAGCTAGTTAGCACAACATGTTGACTGACCTCCACGAGAATTGTTTGTAGCTGCCACACTGAAAGGTGAGAAAATTGGTTGATGTATAGCGGGTGGAGAAGCGGTAATTGTTAAAATAGCACTGTACATTTTCAGGCTCAGGAAAACATCCAGTGTTGCTGTTCATGTGAAAATCGATAGAAATATATATATATGTATTCATACATAGAAATACTGTGAATACATATCTATCTATCTATATATACATAAACACACAGAGACACACACACACATATATATACAGTATATATGTGAAGAGAGAGAGAGAGAACGTCTCTCTAGAGACACCCCCCCCCCCCAATTTCTGTGTTGAAAAGGTGTGGAGGGAGGGGCCTATACCTGGTTTTCTCACTGGCTGTCTGAGCTCCTGCATCAAGGCACACACACATTTACATTTAGTTTAGTCACAGGTGAGCAATTGAAGGCACTCAAGGGCCTGCTGCCTGCTGTTGTAGCTGGTTACCCATTACTGAACACACACACACACACACACACACACACACACACACACACACACACACACACACAGATGTGTTTACAATCTGCCTGTTGATCAAAGGAAGAGTGGTGCATGTATGCTAGGCAACAGAGGAAAGGTTAGTGGACAGGTGTTTGACAACAATGGTCTCCTAGTAGATACATGGAATTCAAAGTAAACACAGACAGATAAGAAAAAAATTAAAGTTGGATCTCACTCCTAAAGGTCTCACAACACAAGGCCTCAACCTACAGCTTTCCTTTGTCAACAGGCTGGACAACAGTCAGTCTCTGTTATATGAGAAAGCAGCTGAAATGAATATGGTGGTGGACTGAAGAGAGTCGCGGACACCTGCGTGGCACCTGAATGATGGACATATGGGTCTTCAGTGCTCGGTTAATGAATTTAGAGTTATGGAAATATACAAAGCACTGTCAAAATGTCTCTGGATTCTTAGAATATCTAAGACCAGCAGCATGTGAATGGGAGGAAACAGAACTGTATAAACATGTTGTACCAGGAGCAGAAACTAGAAGAGCCAGTATGGAGAACATACTGAAAGTTTGAGAGTTTGTCAGTATGTTTTTTTAAAACACAACTTGAATTAGAAACATGGACCACAAGTGACCACACTATAACTAAAATGTTACAGTCAGAGACAAAAACAGTGGGTCCAGCATTTTTTGTACAATTGTGGCTGCACCCACTAAACTGAACTTTTATGTTGGCGAATTTTCTAGACATTTGCAATAGTTTGAACAGGTGTGTAGACCAGACAAACCTAACATAATGAACATAAAACTGTTTTATTCTTGTTTACTACAGTTGGAGATATACTGTTACTTCACAAGACACGTTTGTCTCACACAAAAACACTGAGATGACAATCAGGGGTGGCACTACAGGGTGGCGAAGGGGGCAGCTGCCCCTCTAATTGTAGATTTTTTCCCCCGAAAACAACAAAAACTTGTATAACATATTTTATTCCTAGCTTAGCTTTTATTTCTTTAACAAAAACTGCAACAAACACACAGTGACATTCACTCACAGGAATTCACTCACTCATTTTGCACTCAAAATTCATAAATACACAAACAGTAATATAAACAATAACCCAAAATAATAACCCAAAATACCAGATAACCAGGTAAATGTTTTCAAATATACACAAGTGAAAGGCTCTGATCTAACAGTTCTTTATTAACAGAAAAGGTTAATTAAGGTAACAGAAACACCTGACTGGACCTTTTGACAGCCTGTCCCCCCTCCAGATGGGGCACATTCTATCTTTCGCCCCGGATCCAAGTCAAGTTAGAAACAAATGGATAATGTCCCAAAATAAAACCCCTCACCGAAGATGGGTTTTGCAACAGTAATCTTTTAAACAATACATTGCTAAATTTAGTGACTGTTTTTAATATAACGTCACGGTCTGATAAATAATTCGCGTTAGTTTAGTAATTTTTGAGCAGTTGTTGTTGTTTTCCGGACAGGATATGTGTGCTTTTATTTTGTTAGAAAATGCACATCCGGGTTCGTTGTGGTTAACGGTTGATGAAGGGGCTCTTTGTATGACTGGGGCGCGAGCTACCACAGCAACGAGCACACGCGCGCGGCAGGAGCACCGGAGCAGCACCGAACAGACAGAGTCCCAGACAGGGACAGACCGCGGTCCAGCAACGTTTCCTGTCCGAAAGACGCTCTACCGCCGAACACACACGGTTCTAAAAGTAGGGAAACCACCACTGCCTTTTAACATTTGTTTTTTTTAACTGCAGGTATAAAAGAAGTGCTTTTACCGGGAACTTTGCTACACACAGTAACGTTAGCGGTCACTGCAGCACGAAAGCCGGCGTGGGGAGAAGAGCATCAACCTAAACTTCACCGACTCTTTAAGCGTCGTTTAGGCTTATAATCCCTCAATTGACCCGCTTGAAACCTGCATTTGCTTTCCCTAAAAAAGCGTATTTTAGTTCGCTTTGTCTGTTTACCTGTGCTTTTTCTCAGGGACTCGCTATACACCTTACAAGTTTGTAAAAAAAAAAAAAGGTAGCTTGAGGTTATTTTAGCGGTTTGAAACATACGCAGAAAACATAGAAGAAAGAAAGAAAGAAAGTCGGAAAACAGGACGGGAGGAGAAGTGCATGGATTTTTAGCTATGGATGTAACAGTTTACCCGCCTCCTCCTCAACCTCTGTCCGCGTCAGACCACACCAGGCTCGGGCAGCTCTCGTACCCTGACCCTGCTTTTGGCACTAACAAGGTAAGGAAGCAAAAAGAGCAAGCAACACTTGTGTTTCCCCTTTGTCTAGAGATTTAAGTCATTTTTTAACAGTCTGTCCTCTGTGTGTATTCACCCCCGTCTAATTTCTAATTAAGCGGTAATTAATTGATTTATTAGGCTCCACTTAATTGACGCAGCCATTAAAGGTAACTACATTCCTTCAATAATGCGCTACTCTATTCTTTTATCACATCCTCTCACTAGATAGCTCACAGGCTGATTTTTATTATTCTCTTCGTTTTTTTGTGTGTGAATTAAGGTCACCGTTAATTAAAACTACACTTACCACTAACAACAAAAGTGTAGTGAAGTTGAAAATACTGGCTCCAAACGGGTTTGTGATTAGATGGAAAGTAAGAAGAACATGTACTACTATATTTCAGTGTATATTGTTATGCGTCAATCCTTTATCTTTTCCAGAATTCACAGCAGTAGCTGTGATGCTTAAGTTAATTGGGTGTTTGGGACACTAATGTCTTTCCTCTTCCGGAGCAAGGTCAAAGGTCAGATTCACTACAGCAACCTGGAACTGGTAGAAATCCTGCACCTTGTGCAAATAGGATGTTTTAAGGTACCAAGATGGAAGAAGTCCAGCTGCACACAGATGACTGCTCATTTGACAGTGATGAATTGTTTATTTAATTAGGCTGATGAGTGCAGCTAGTAGAGTTAATGACAGATTATTAACCTTTCTTCAATTGTAGCACAATGGGACACCACAGACTTTGCCATTTGCCATTACAAAATATATTATTACTATTATTACTACTATATATAGTTTTTAAATAGCTAACATCCATTTCACCAGCTTTGCTGTCAAATCATGGCAAGCTCCAGCCATGCTCAATTCATATTTCTAGTATATTTCAATTAGTTGTTTTGACATCACATAAACACTGTTTAATGTGCTGCTAAAGTACATAAAGGCAAACAATCAGAATACGTACGCAGCAGGTTAGAACTCTCTACTAAAAGCAAGGAGGTACACTAGTATAAAATGTTGTACATCCATTTAAAATGCTCTCCTGACTGTAACAACTTGTTATAATATTTTTGGTCGTTTTAGTATTGCAGAACCCAAACTGAGTAAAGGTGTAGTAGTCTTCATTATTGATTGCGGTGAGATTAAACTGCAATGGCTTGCTAAACTCTTTGACATCACACTCTGCTCTTTTACTGGCTGCTTTTAAATCTTAATCTATCTCTGTCATGTACTTAGTGGGCTAAGTAACATCACAATTTACTCATCACTGATTATTGATTGATTATTTTAGACTGTCCTCCCCAGAAAATAAGTAATGAGGTCAGGTGACATGGCAGACCAGTGTTAGTTTCCATGATCAATTATTACATCAACTGTTTATACATGTATGAGTAACCATATTTTATCCAAACCATGATTTTTCCCTAAACCTAACCAAGATGTTTTTGTGCCTAAACCTAAGCAATTCGTGTTAACCACACGTCTAGCATTGTAACCATGATGAAAAGGTTCCAGCACGCAGCTTCTGGTACATGCCTGTTTGTCGACAGAGGTCCAGTATGCTGTTTGCTCTTGTATCAGAGGGTAGGAACAAACAACTTGTACCTATCAGTAAGCTTAGAGGAATTGTTGTATGATCATTACCTGCCTGTTTTGACTATGTATTAGTTTAATGCAGATTTAGGTATTGTTAAGGCTTTGTACTATATTCTCAGTGTTCTGTTTTTGTAAGGTATTGTTGTCTTACATGTACCTTTTTGAGAGATCATTGCAAATAAGGGAAAGTAAAAAAATATGAGGAAAATTATTTTTCAGCTTTTTGTTGAAAACAAAAAATAAATAATTGGAAAGACTCTTTATGACATGTAAGGGCCAGTGCTATTCTAGATAAACAGTTTGGTTAATATGCACCTGTGCTTAAACTGCACTACTTTGAAAAACAGTACATTGGGACAATAGCAGATACTGTGGAAATTTGAAAGTGATAAATGATTTCCTGTATATTGTGTAGATGATAACAGGAACAGTATGTTCCAATTGGGCATGAAATGAAAATCACATTTATATTTTTATTAGCTAGATAATATCTATTAACTGTTCTGTATTTAAGTGTCTTTCAAGTTTGGTATGTTCAGTGACTGAAGTGAGTGTACAATGTGCCAACCTGCTGCTTTTAGGCTCAGAAAGTGTAGAAATGTTGTGCAGACAGAATCATATTGCAGTGCACCGTGTCGTGTTGTTGCCAGTGAGTGTATTTGTTTCAGAAAGAGGGAGGGAGAGGCGGAAGAGAGAAGCTGGGGATGTAGAGAGTGAGCTGTGTGGTTGGGGGTAGGGACTGAAGAGAGGGAGGTAGAGAGAGGGTTATTGGGGGTAGGGATGTTGTAGATGAGAAAGAGAGAGAGTGACAGAGAGAGAGAGAGCAGTGGGGGTGGGGGTGGGCCCACTAACGTTTGTAATATTTTTCTCTCTCTGCCTTTTGATTCACGGCTCTCTCAGCCTGATAGAAGAGATTGTATTACTAGTGTGGGGGAATAGAGATAGAGGGAGAAATAGAGACAGAGGTTATATAAAAAAGAGGGGGGGGGCAGAGGAAAGGGGGAGAGAGACAGGAAGTAGGAGAGGAAAGTAGGAGGCACAGAAGTAACAATGAGAGAAAAAAATGGAAGAGGAACAGCACAGAGAGATGTGTGAAAAAGAGTGTGTGTGTGAGAGACATTACAGATGTGTTAATGTAAAGATACCATAGTGAACTGAATTTTCCACTTCAGTGAAATAGAGAATTCTTACATTCTTCACAGTTACCTCTGAAAAGGTAATATTTCATGGTGGAACTGTCATAACTAGTCATGGCTAGTCTTCTACTAATAACTGACCTTTCTGATACCAGGACTATATACAGTTGTTTTATATACTAATAAATTTGCAACAACAAAAGATTTTTAGTTCTTAAAATTTATATATTTATTATATATTTATTAAACACACCCATTAAATATACAGAGTTGTGCGAGGAAACGTCAGTTTTAGGCTTCTGATGTCACAAAATGTCAACTGAAGTCAGTTTTTATTAAAGCTGGAGTCCAGTCAATGAAACTTTAAGGGACGTGTAGTTCAGTGCTATCTTGACCCAAACAGTCTGTGCACAGCATACAGCATCCAACACATCCATGTTAAACCAGTTCTCTACATTTGTATTTTCAAATTAGCAATTACAAATAGTTAACTTAATTTATCTTGCCACTGTATGTCCTGGGACCAAAGCTGTATAAATCTTCAGATTAATATTTCTGTTGTAGCAGTTAGTAGTTAGAAAATATTAGCTTTATATTCATTAGTGTAAATCCCTTTTTGGCCTAATGAGTCATTCAGCAGTCTAATGTTAATGTGATTTTAAAATGCACTTATATATAACAGGAAAACATGTACTCATGGTTGATCATCTGGATTATACACCAAATGATGGATTGAAGTGTGTATTCTTATTGCTACAACAATTCAGGACAGATTAGCATCACACTTGTCTCTTTTTTAATTTTACTACAATTGTTAACAAAGCAGCGTAAGATAAAAAAGTGTCAGACTTGTTTTCTGCGTGGCCAGCAGCCAGCTCAGTGTCACTGATTGAGATGCTCGTGCAGAGTTTAGTCACATAGCGGCTGGATGGATGAACAGAAGTGAGTGAACCACGTGGAGCTCTCATTAGGTGACAGTGCACGTAATGAGTCCAAGTGAATTAATTAACACTGCAATATCATGAGGACACTCATTTCTACACGTATTTGTGGAACAGTTTAAACACGTAACTGATTGAACTTGAGGTTTAAAGAAAGGAAAAAAAGGAGAGTGAGAAAAAGGAAACGTAGGAGAGGAAGGGAAGGTTAGCGCTAGAGGGAGAGAGAGAGAGAGAGACTAATACAAACATGATTGTGAAAGCTGGGTGAGGTATTTCTAAAGCAAACAGAGAGGAAGAGAGCACATGGAGAAGGGAAGCAGGCCTTTGCAAAGAACAGGAGAACAGTGTAATGAGGGCTGAGGGGACAGGATGAAATTGAAATAAAGAAGAAAAGTAGAGAGGAACAGAGGGACGGTTTTCAGCTTTTGCTAATTATAATAACATCTCAGCCACTGATGTGTGCGGCTCATCATCATTGTTTTTAAATGAATAATCATAGCTGAAAATACGATGGTTTTGTTTTCATTGTAAAGAACCACTGAACATGAAAAGCTAAGCATGCTCAGTTTCTACACATGTCTGTGATTTTCCGTGACAGCTTTGTGATAAGATAGTTGGGAAACTTCATATCAATTACTGCATTTTTTTTAATGTAAGTGCCATGACAACATGTAATGCAGGTGTGGGACAGGATATTCAGTCTCCTACTCTGATTAGTCTCAGAGGGCATTCTGACATGTCACAGTAGAAAAAACAGATGTAAACAATAGAAGTCATCAATTCCATTTAGCTGCTTCTGAGTCAGGGACTTTGCATGTTGCCTCACACTGTGAGGGGAGACCTGGATAGAACTGAATTTAAAGTGCTTGGCACAATGTCATGTGAATTGTTGGAAACAAAAAATGAAATACTTGCTAGCTTGCTGAAGTGGATGAGCAAGACGTGTGGGGGGTAGTGTGGTTTACGGGACATTTATAGAGGTTTTGGCTTTCTGCTACTTTTTTGAGTAGGAAATAATTGTATTCCAAGATTTACAACGTGACCTTTACATTTAAAGACAGTAAAGCTCCAGCCCTGCTCAACCCACAGCTCATTCACCTCCTTTATTAACATTTAACCAACACTCACACTAGAAAAAGACATTGTATTGAAGTGTGTTTGTAGCTGACCCTGTGTAGCTGTGATGCAGCTAACAGCTCATTTGGACACATTTTTGAAACATTGCTGCTGCTCATATTTCATAAACGGCACCTTCACCCCACCATCCACTCATAGGGTCTAATTCCGCCGTGCTGGGTACCTATGTGTACCTGCAGGGTACACGCTCTTTGTTCTTATCATAATAAATCTGCTCCACATGACTTGGCTCTGTTAACCTATTGTGATCACTGACAATTAGCCACACTATAAACAAGATGATCCGCTCAGTCATTTTGATTAGTCAGGTACATTACAAATGGCCTGTCATGCTGTATTAACACAGTCAGCTTCACTTCAGTACTTCTTGTGATAGATCAGAAATATTTTGGTAATTCAGTCTCAACTATTTAAAAAGATATACAGTAGATCTTATCCAATGGCTCTTTTCCGATGTTTTATTTCTGTATCACATAGTCCCATTGTTCCCTTCCACAGATTTCCAAGCAGCCAAAGTGTCGGCATCTCATCTAATTATCTATCAGAACACAACCAGTCAATCTGTCTGTCCGTCTGTCCGTGTTGGCTGTCATTCCCACAACAGAACGTCTCGCCAGACTCCCCTCAGCCCCTCCCAACCTCCCCCTGAAGCTTAATGATGATTGGGTGACTTTCCGCACTGTTGCTTGTCTGTTGATGTGGCTGAAGGTGTTTCAGTTGGTTGAATCACGGGGACGAAGCGATGAGGGACTCAATGGTTGGTGGAGGGATGCCAAATAGAACAGATGGGCGGAGAAAGAGCGCTGCCAGAAGAGACTAATTATCAGAAATTCGTTTCCAAAACAAACATATTGCAATCATTGCCGCATTGTTCTGTGTGTATGCACGTGTACTGTATTAGTGACAATGACTTGGATCAATTAACTTGTGATGGAAGACACTGGATCAGTTCCTGAGCTATTATTACAGTCGGTTTTCTTTAGCACTCTGCTTTTGTTCATGATCATATAGTGTTAAATGTTGGACTGAAGTGCTAATTACTGTGGGTAGATTGAAAGAAATTTGTCACATTTGAAATGTGTAAACTTCTGTCTGTTTTGACCCTTTTCCTTCTGCTATTGTAAACTATTTTTGACTTCTAGGTTTTCTGCTAATGTGTGATTTATCTGGGAAGTTGTCAGCTGTACCCATATCCTAGGAAGATGAGCCTCTCATATTCTTGCAGTCACTAAACTTTTCTTTTCTTTCTTTTCTCAATTAGGGTTATGAGGTTAGGGGTTAGAGTTTGTTCTAGTGATTTAAGTCAGATTCAGCAAACCGGTCAAAAAGGATGTGTCATTTTTTAACATTAGCATAACCCCTCCCCCCAAACTGCTATATAAACCTGCTCCCCATTAAATGGGTGTTTCAGTAATAACTCAAGTAAAACCTTAATACCTTAATACATTTTATTTGTCAGTGAATATTTTGAACACCTATAGTTGATAAGGGATGTTGTGAATGCTGTGAAATCACTTGAATGTGCCACTTAAAATTTGTTTGGATGAGGAGTTTTTGGATGATAGTTCACAAAACTCTCAACGAAAACAGACTTTAGTGGAAGAAAAATGAAAATACACTATCACTCACACACACCACACATGCAGTCATGTCTTCCTATCTTTGTGAAGACAGTCAACGAGATAAAGCATTTATTATAGCCTTAGTCTAACCCTACATCATTATCTCAAACTGCCATACCCCAACTCTAAACTAAACCTAACCAAAACCTGAACCCTTAAACCAAGTCTTAACTCTCAGATTTTGTTGTTAAGACTGAACATAATATTCCCACAACAGAGCCACTAAAGCAATATTTGTCTGCACAATGTAATAAACACACACAAATACACACACGTTTGTTTTTATGACCCTTTGAGGACTTTACATTGACTTACATTTATTTCTAACCTTATTGTAACCTTTAATCATCACATAAAAGGTAAGTCCTCACAGGTGAGTGGGCAAGCAGATTTTGTGCATGCACACACACAGACACACAAACATTCTGTTATTTCTGAAATGTAGAATTTGCCTCGATTTGCATGCTTGGAAGTAATACATGCAAAGTGATGTACACACAATGCAGACTTACAGTCAGGACACACCTTAGCCAGTAAATTTTAGTTTACATTGTTGTCACAGAGACAGAGATAAGACAGAAAGCAATCACACACACACACACACACACACACTAATAAGTCTTCCTGTCTTTTCCATTTACATCTCATTGTAAACATCGATGTGACCATACATTTATATCTCTTGATATAGTTGAGAGTCAGCCAAATTTTATGAAGTCCTATCCAGCCAGATAGTTTCACATACACTCCATGAGTGATTAAAAGATTTCCTCAGGCAGTTTTAACACATTTACAGAAAGACAGCTTGAGGACACAAAGACACGTTTTGTTTCCGTCTTCCAGCTGCAGTTGAGGTGGAAATCACATTGAGCAAACAATAGGCCGACATGGTTGTTGACTATACAACTTCTATTACAGTACGTTTTGTATTGTAAGAAAGCTATAGTGTGTTTAAGTTCAAGTTTAATCAGATATTTAATATTTATTTTTATAATATCTCAAATTCATTATCCATTTTTCCAGAAGCTAAATGAAAGTCTTTTCACAATTCTTCTGTATCTTATCTCATTGGCAGAATGAATACTAAGTGACTTACATGCTTTTTGTATTCAGTGTTTTTAAGTCTGAGTGAATCCCTCCAGTTTATTTAAAGAAGAGTGAAGTAACATCACATATGACTGTCTTTTTACTCCCCTACCCCACTCAGTATCTTACTGAGTATCTTATCTTCACCTCCCCTCCTTACCTCTTTCTCCATCCCCTTATCAACTACACAGTTCATTTCTTCAACATCTACTTCTTTTCTCTTCCTTGCTCTGTTCTCCACTTTTCCTCAATACACGGTATTGCTCCCTTTTTCTTTGTCCTTGTCTGTCATCCTGATAGTCTCTCTCTCCCCATTTCTCCCCCCTTCCTCCGACCCTGACCCACTTAGCGGGCTGCTTGTTATTCAAACCTTTGCTTTACCCACACAAACACACACATGCAGACAGAAATGAAGAGAGGAAGCAGCAGAGGAGAGAGACATTTGGTCTGACTAAAACCTTGCCATCTTTTTTAAGTTGTCTTACTGTAAGGTTTGATTTACATACACACAGATACTATATAATACCAACTGTGAAAATTTTTGTAGCCTGTTTTTCCTCTAATTTTGATTGGTATCTTGTCTTACAGTGATAACACTATTGTACAAACATGTTATTCTTGTTGTGCCAGAACACTGAAATAAAATCAGAACAAATACAAAAAACACAGAATACAGTATTTTTGTATTTTGAACAAATACAAAAAACAAATCAGTACAAACACATTTTCACACAAAAGACCTGGAATGACATATTTTGTCTTTTACCCCTGTGGCCTACTGAACCAAGAATTATTAGTTGCATGGAAAATAAATTAAACACAGACAGCGCTTAGCAGATGAGAGGTTATTATTATCATCATTATTAAATTAAAATCCTTGAAGGGTTTCATTTACACGGTGGTAAAACATGTTAGTACCGCATCTGTTACAAATACATGCATCGCACTAGAGCTCGTTCAGTAGATCATCTATCACACTGCACATCAGAATTTTTGGACTGCTGATTAGAGCTGTCATGACTTGTAATTGTGTTGCATGATATATTGTCCTAGAAATAATTGACATGGACTATAGTATTATTGACATTTTATGGCATAGATGGGGAGTTTCTGAAACATGAGTGACCTATACTCTTTCTATTCCCTTAATGCCTCAACAACTTGAAATGCTTTATCTTTGTCTTATGTAAATTTCTTGTGTTACTTAAACAGTGCCATTTTGAGTCTACCATCCAAGTTACCGTAACCAGTGATGTATTTGGAGCCAGGGTCTTCTCTCACACCTGGACAGTGTCGTTGTTTGCCAGTTGTGTCCAGACATAGAGAGTGGCCCAGGTCACAGCTTTGTGAGCACACATTGCAAATGTTGGCAGTGTTGTTGAGTGGGTCTAATTCACACATACAACACACAGAGATAAGATGGGAGGAGATTGCACCACGACTGGCGAAAAATTTGGTGACATTCATTCATACTTGTTAAGTTGCAGTGCGTCGAACTTTTAGGGCCACGTTAAGAGTCTTATACAGTTTTACTCTGTGGTCAGCTGTGCACTTGAGTACGCTTAAAGGTGTCAGTTTTGAAGCAGGGGCTTCTCTCTTGGATGACAACCTTTCAGCTCACTGGAATGTAAAACATGCTTGACTAGAAACAGTAAGATTCGTGTTCCAGCAGCTACCTGTACCATGATGATTGTTCCTGACCATTTTAACCAGTTACCTCTAAGCTAATGGTAAGGGTTTATGCCTTCTTCCAGATGTTGGCAAAGTGGCTACTTCTTACAATAATTTGAACGATTGAATGATTGTCCCTAATGAGTGTATGTAAACTTCTGACCACATTTTACTTTATATCTTTACCACAAATATTTGTTTGAGAATTAATTAAGTTCAGTGTTTTTGGACCTTCACTAATTGCACCTCTGCAGTAGAATAATAGAGCTACATTGTGGTTGACACAGTATTATTGAGTGTGGCTGACACAGACACACAAGTTTAAATGTTCAACAGCTCTAACTTAGATTCAACACAGAAACATAAATGAAGCTTTAGTTTGGTGTAGATTACATTATTACAGTGGTCACTGTTTTCTTAAAGTAGGAACTGGAACACACCTATGCATAACAACATGATAATCTTGTTGTAAATGTTTTAAATGTTTTTAAACCTGGAACCTGAAGCATTTAGCTATATGGCTAACTACACTTAAAAACTTAAAAACTTAGCAATATGGCTAGCTACACTTAAAAACTCTAAAAAAAAACATTTTCTTTTTTCTTGCTCCCCTAATTAGTAAGCTGCATGATGTGGTATGACCAGGAAATTGGGGATTTTGTTTCTGCTTTGCTTGGTCACAATAACTTGTCTTTGGTGATGGTGTAAAAGCGATAAAACTAAATATTTAGGACAGTTTTGCATCATTCATCACAGCTGCATTACAAGTGCTAATTAACCAGGTGGAAAAGAAGCTACAGTAAAATTACTTTCCGCTCCTGAGATCTCGCCATAGTCTGATAGTCCCTCCCAGAGATGGCAGTAGGTTCTACTCTGCTTCTCATACTTAGCACCTTCTGAATAGAAATCTGTTTTTCCTCAGTCCTCTTCTCTTCTGTCAGTCTTCACTGTAGGTTGAGAGCTGTATTTGTACTTTGGATAGCAGGAACGCATTAGCCACTTGGCTCAGCATCTACGAATCATTTGAGTCATCTTGGAGTAGTTCTTAAATCTACAAGGTTATTGTTTATGGAACATTTAGATCAGCTATTACAGAGGACAAAGAGTGTTCAACCCTGGTCCTCAACTGGCATAGACACAAGGTTAAGCTGCTTTAGACAAAGATAGAGAAGGTGGGTTCACTGGCTGTGTTGCATTTGGTTATACATGTGTAAGGAAAGTTACATTGCAGCAAAGGCATGGAACCTGCTTAAATGAATGCATGAATGTATCCGAATCTACTAATAATTAGTTTCATTATCATTGGGGATTTTTACTTTTATCTTTCACTTTAGTCCAGAATGTTACTTGCAGCATATATAGAATATCACTGTAAAATGAAACAGAATGTGGGTCAGATGTATAAGGGTGAAATCACTCTTGTTGTAGATTTTGTTTAATTTTTAGTTAATGTATCTTTTTTTAAAGGCTTGGTAACATTATGTGAGACTCTTCTCTTCTAAGACAAGATAGAGGAATCTCATCCTCTGCTCTTACTACTTCTGTTACTGTTATACTTTCATTTGTGGAACTGTTCCATGTGAAACAATAAATGAGCTGTTAATTCTATATGCCAGCAAACACTGAGTGTGTGTTAGGTGCGTCACAACTACTGTTTTGGCTTTCTGTTGACTCTGTAAACCTACACCTCATTTGCATAATATCCAACAGCTGGCAAATGGACAGGGCAGTTACACCTGCCTGTCCACCTGTCCACCTGTATGTGTCTGTTTGTATTTAAGTGTATGACACTGTGTGTTTGTGTACATGAGACCTCTGCCCACCTGTTCAAACTTGTCAACAAAGACAATGATTTTGTTCCCAGCACAGTATTGATTATTTGCTTTATGAAGTCAGATTTTGTTGTTGTGTAGGAGTTATTGCAGCTGATAGCAGCTGGTTGTATCAGTGCCAGCATCAAAAAATATCAGGATTTATTGGCCTCTCCTTTCTTGTTAAAGAAAACACTTTTGGTCCACCCCTTTTAAGACATCACATATCACATTATAAATCACATTATTGACTAATCAGTGAATCAACCTAGTTAAAGTTGTGACTTTTTTCTAACAAAATCTATTTCCCAGTAATGATCAATCCTGGGATATACTGGCTGTTAACTATGCCATGGCTTCTTTTTATTTTGTGTGAAGACGGATGTTTATGAGGAAGAAATTGCACTTTTGGTCAGTGATAATGACCTGATGCCCCAGTCTGCCCATCTGTGCCTTTTGTAGTTGTTAGACCAGATATTAGACTGTTTCACTTACTATTTCCTACATCAGTCATCAGTGTGTTTAATGGATGTGTTGAATGAAAATGTGAAATATCAGGATTGTTTGTGGTTTATCAGTTTAGAAAATATTGTGTTTGTAGAAAATTTGTGACTTTGGTCATGAAATATGACCAATGTTGATAATGATCTTCACCAATTTATGCAGAAAACCGAAATTTTTCCTGCAGTATATCCACGACCTTAGTACTTACATTTTAAAGGCAGACTGAGCAGCTACAAACAACCTGTGACACAGACACAAAAACTATTTTTAAATTAATATTTTAATGAATGTGCAACAGTGAACAAGGAGACCTTCATAAACTTTGAGACTAAAACTGCAACATAAATATCCACAGTGTTATATCATATATATATACTCGGTCTCTTTGCTGTCTATAGAGTAGGACAGATAAAACCTAATCTAGGAAGGAGGAAATAAAGGACACCACACAATGACGCACAGATAATTTAGGAGAAGGCAATGAGGAATCAGAGCTTACTAACATGATTCATTGTATATAGCATATGTTTTAGGCAGTAAGCATACAAGATGGAAATAAAATTTCCTGTTTAGCACCAGTAGGAAATGAGGTAACATGTATGCTGACAGATATCATTCATGACTTTAAAATGTTCCTCCTGATTTAAAATGCAGCCAAACTGCATTCTCAAAACCTGCTTAGAGCTGGTGCGTAGGCCTGGAGGTTGATCGTCCTCCAATGGAAGTCAGTTAAACTTCCTTCATTCAAGTGCTGGGTGGATAATGTGCTGTCAGTTGCTACAAGACAACTTGCGATACAGTTGATGCAATATCAGAGAAAAAAACTTTGAGTCATTGTTTGTGGAAAATATAGACAGACCTCCTTCTGAAATAGCATTGTTACTGGTATGTTGTGAATATCAGCAGTATTTGGTGTGTAAAACTACATGTATGATATTGCTGTGTATAGAGGGCAGGAGATGAGATATTTAAATATGGTTAAATAGTCACTAGGGCGGCACTGGGTTCGATTCCCGGGGTCGGCCGGGTGCCTTTCTGTGTGCAGTCTGCGTGGGTTTTCTCCGGGTACTTCGGTTTCCTCCCACTGTCCAAAGACATGCATGTCAGGTTGATTGGGCCTTCCGAACGACCCGAATTCGGATTAAGCAGTAGATAATGGATGGATAGTCACTAAATGTTCACCAGCTTTTACCATTTCTTCCTCTGTAGCAAGGACTTTTGTCTGAGGGAGATGTCGTTCAAAGAGGGGACACTCAGGGCTACTCAGTAATCCAATACCTTCATCTCTACTTATTGTAGTAGACAGTAGACGTCTAATAGACAGCTCTGTGTTTACTGCCTTTGAATATTGACATGGTTACTTTCTGTTTCCTACAGCTGGAGGGGGACACCATGTTCCTGGGTATGGCAGAAGCAGGCCTTGACTTTGCCTCAGTGAATCAGGTTAGTGTTTATGTACTCTGCTCTGTTCATTTGTATGTGTGTGTGTGTGAGAGAGAGAGAGAGAGGGCGAGAGGAGATAAAGTTTTATTGTTTCTAATTAGACTTAGCTAAGAAATACAGTAGAGCAAATGATGTTTAAGTGTTTCAGCAGAAAAGTATGTTATCTGGGATCTGTCTTGTCAAAAAAAGAAGAAAAAAAAAACATTACCCATGAATGATTTCATACACTACAAGTCAAAGGTTTGGATACACAGGAAATACCATGTTTTCATAAAAAGCATTCATGTCATCAGCTGTGTTATCATTGCAAAAAAGTTTCTAATGATCACTTCTCCTTTTAAATTAATATATTTGTACTAGCAAACATAACATGCTAGAAGACAGTAGTAGATGTGTAGTACATTTATTAATATTCATATATTTATGTAATATTATTAAAAACAGTTGTTTCCGGCTACTTTACAATAGTCATTTATAATATTAACAATGTTTACACTGTATTTCTGATCAATTTGACATAAAATATGCTTTTCTTTCAAAAACATGTTCATTTCTCTGTGTGTCCAAACGTTTGACTGATAGTGTATTTAAACAAAAATACATGCCAGGTGTTGACAGATGCATAAATGCTTAATTTGCTTTGAAACCGCGTTATTAGAGCATGTACTGTCGTGTCATGGTTTCCGTCTTGGTTTTAGAACCATTACCCTCCTCATTTAGACATTAAACCTGATCTCTAAGGATTTAATAAATTGCTTTCTACTGTTATTCTACTATCATAGCCTTTATTATACTTGGACGTTGGGAATGCCACAGTTATTGAGCTACACTGTGCTCTGCAAAGTATCAGTGGACAGGAAGTGTTGCCATTATGCTCATGTTCAGATTGGGTTACATTGTAATGCAGTAATGATATTATTTTACATCAGATCTTGTTGATCCTTACTTTAAGCTCATGTCTTTGAGCTCACCTTTGGCTATTTCAGTCTTCACAATTATTCCCAGTCCCGTCAAACAAACTTTTGCTCTCATCCTGTTTTCCAGATCAATATCACTTACTGCACTCAACCTAAGGCACATAAACCATTACGATGATTTTCTACTTTTCTACTCTGTTTTCCTGCACAATATAGAGAATATTGTGTAGTATAAATTGCTATGGCTTGATGTTTTATTCATAGTGTTGTGCCATAAGAAGATGGGGAGTGGTGTGTGGAATAAGAATTATTGGTTGGATTATTGAAGTACCAGAGCATAACGTCAGAGGTTGTTGTGATGAATGTGACCAATTTTAGTCCAGTTTCAGCCTTTTCCTTACCATTTTGTGAATCGTAAATGGAACAGCAGTGTGAAGTTACTGTGTTAAACCTTGAAACAGGGAGGCTGTAGACAGAAACGCAGGGGAAGCATGACTTTGCAAGGCAAAAAGGTTTAGTGCAATAATATCTATACCATGTACAGTATATATTTGTAGTTTAGATGTGTTTTTTTTGCTCATTGACAATTACAATTAAATTAAAAAAAGGTAGCCTTGGCTAAAAAAATGCTGAATGTTCATCTAAGTGTATCAGTATAGGTACAGTTCAAGTGATGTTCTGCACTAGCAAAAAATTAGTGAGAAGTGAGTTTCACATTGCCCAGTCATTTTCTCCTCTGTGGCCTCTTTGCATGCCCAAAAAGCTACAACCACCAAGATGTAGATCCAGGTGGTGATGGGTCATTTAACATCAATACACATGTTACGTGTAAGGACTCTTTTAAATGTGTTCTTCTCTCCACCTGTTCCTTTGACCCTGATTGACCCTTGACCTGTGATTTTTTAATTTGACCTCTGACCTTCTCCTGACCTCTCTGCCCATATGAACCATGTATGTATTTAGGAGAACTGGATGCAGGACTACAAGATGACACCCAAATAATTCCTCTGAAACCAGCTCAGTTTTGAATACTGTGAAAAAATGAATACAGTTTAGTCAAAATGATCAAATTGCTTCCCAGCCCAGCACCATTCCTGGGGCTTGTTTTGAACCTTTGTTTGTGATTTTACCCACAGTTTCGTGTACCACAGTCCTCTCACCCTCTTAGCAAAGTGACGCCACCAAACCCACCCTCTCAGCACTGGAGGAGGGACACACATGTGGCAGACACACATCGTCTACCATGGGTGAGTAGACACATGAGCACACACACACACACACACACACACACACACACACACACACACACACACACACACACACACACACACACACACACACAGACAGAACAGTATACACACACCCATACATGTTAACATATTATTGTAACACATTCCACTGTAGTAAATTCACTTCACAGCATCACTATCACAGCTCTCCTACTGCAGTTTTGGTCCTGACTGGACCACCTATTGCATATATGGTCCCCAACCACCAGGTCTTTTGGTACCGGGCCACACAGAAAGAAAGAAAAAATATTTTCATTTAATTGACATTCACAGTCTTTTATTTTGAAAAACCTTATCCTTTTCCATCTTATCCTCTTGATTCTCTCCGCTTGTAAACATGCCTGGTCCTTTGAGCGTGTCTACGCTGAAAGATGCTCAACAGCTGGAGATTGCAAAGGACATTGGCCTTAAAAGTATTTTTGAGACAATCTCCATATAACCCACCAGTGTTCTAATTGCCACAAAACAGATTGGTTTTACAACCCCCTCTCTTTTGTTTTAAAAGAGTAGCCATCTGATTTAGCTTTGATGGTTTTTTTCTCTAAAGGGTGGGATGTAGACACGAATTTCCCTAAGGGGATTAATAACGTATCAGTTATTATTGTTATATTCTAACAGAAAAGATAAGCATTATAGTTTTCTTTTTACTAATGTCTTTGGTGTCAAATAATGAATTGGGTGTTGTTAGTGAATTTAATTTATTGGAATCTGTGAAGATTTATAGAGTGCAATAATGAATGAGTTCTAAAACCCAGGAAACGAGTTAGCATTTTAGCACTTCCTGTTCTGTTGTCATGTTTTTTTTGTATGATGCCTGACATAAAGTGTGTGGTTAACACCAAGTCAAGAGATTGTCATGTTTTACTCACTACTTACTACAAAATAAAATACAGTAAATACCTCAATCATGATTTTTTTTAAAGCTTTTACAAGTCTTAAATAGTAGAGTGAGTAACAAGGAGACTACATAGGCTGTAGGGAACATTATACATCACCACACCCACTGTGTATACTTTTTTATTGTCTTTAGAAAAAGATGTGACATAGCCATTCTCACGCTAAAAGGAAAGGCTTTTGTAGAAGAGGTAAACACCATAGTGTAGTTTGCTTGTAGCCTAATGATAAAAATAAAAGTGACGCTCATCTGTTAAGATTGACTTGCTGAACAAACCATATATAATTATGTAAGTATCAGAGATATTTGTTACTCAGTTTATTTTCTGTAATAATCCATAACCCAATGGAAACATTGCACCTGTTTGTCCTGGAAGGATGTGTATAAACACCAACACTGATGATACAACCATTGTCTATATGTATGCGAGCAAGTATATGCCCCAACACCAAACACGTGTCTACTTTTTGAGTTGTACATTTCTGCTGCTGTTTTTTTCTTTGTCTGTGTGTCCGAATTTGGCATGTGTTGAACTGTTATACAGTACGTTACATGTCAGTTCCATGAGTATTTTGAAAGTTTTTCATGCTTTTTCAAAGCATCATTTCTTCTGCAATTTCATGGTTGTACCATTAACATTTTACAGATTAGCAACAGGGCTTTTACTTTAAACATGTGACTGGTCTGAGCAGTGGAAACCTGAAAGTCATTTGACAAAAAACCTCCGTAAATCTCATTTAAATGCTATTTTGGCAATATAGACTTTAGAACTTAAAAGTAGAGTACTATGTCTTGTGAAAGAGGTTTTTAGTTTAGCTCCGACCTTGATCTGTGGCCCCATTTACAAACCACTCACTTGCCCATGCACACCAGTTCTCCCTCATCCACACACATCAACACTGATTAGGGATCACGGAGACACTACAGCAACTCATTTCTCTCATACTAGATGATATTGAACATGTAGAAAATGTTGGACCTATTTTTATTTGTTCCTTTACTGAGACACAGAATGATGTGTGGCTATTTTTACCAACTCTTTATTGATGTAGTAGGAGTAATGATCCCATATGCATTCTGGAGAGAAAGATGCATTTACATCTTTTAAAGGACTGACAAGAAGCTGTCTCAGATCTCCTTTAGAGGCTGTTTGAGAGTCAGATTGCAGTCTGTCTGTTTTTTGGTCGCCTGAAGGGTCATGAAGTGACTTAAGTGTAAATTAGGTCTAAAGGTTAGTTACTCTTTGACAAACACCACAAACACTATAGCGTGAGAGATCAAGAGCTTTGTTTTCCTGCTAATCTCACACTCCAATAACACCACGTTTTTACTTTACTTTACTTTACTTGGCAGACGCTTTTATCCAATGGGACTTACAAGAAGAAGACACAAGCAAGTTTTTGTCCTGTCATCATTTTAAATAGTGGAATTAATGTTAGAGATGCTGTGATGTCATTTTAAGGAGCAAACTAGCAACCTGGTAGAGCAGCATGGTAGAGGCCGTGGCAAAAGTCCCCTTAGTTGACCATGGATCACAGTATTCTCATGGACATAAAAGGCATCCAGGTAAAGTCTGTGTGGGAAACACTGTATGTTGATGAGTTAAAAGTAGTTTGGTTTTTGGATCTTAGTGGTGTTTCAATAGGTGATATTTCGGACAAAAGGCTAGGGTAGAGAAGGCTTGGGTGTTGTGATAAAGATAATTATTGTGAAACAACTTTTCCTTGATAGAACTAAAAGACACGGTTGATATAGCGTTGATAAAAAAGCCAGTGATAATGAGAATAGCACCAGTATTTTTTTACCATCTGAAGCAGTGCCAATATTTAGAGCATGCATGGGCGAGACTGTCGGATTTAAGTGGCTGAATTAACCTTAGGATAACTTTACAGCTCACTTAATCTTGACAGAAATGATTTATATGGAGATATATTATGCTATTGACTGAAACAAATATTGTGATAGAATTTTTCCCATATCACCCATCTCAAGATGTGAGAAAAAGGTGTGAGAACATTTTATTAGCTTACAACAAGGTCAGGAGCTACATTTCAGAAGTTTTGCACATTGTTCAAAATGGCGTTAAAACAAGCTTGAAATGTCTTGGAGAAACAATGTAGACAGAAATAAGGTCTTCAGACTTTTCCTTTTATCTGGGTGATGGAAATAGAATAAGAGACTGTGTATGTCAATTAGGTATTTACAAAACACATACTGTACCTTCTGTGTGTGTGTGTGCTTATGTGTAGCCCTAAAAGGAGTTGTGTAAGTTGTGATGTAAATGTGTTATTTTATAAGATATTCAAGTCATCAATTTTACTACTTTAAGTAGATACAATTAATGTGCACTTTTTTTGTGACACAATCTAGTAAAATATTTTACCTGATTTCATAAAATATACGGTGTACACCTATATAATTGTTCATGCAGGTAATAAATTATATAAATTTGTCCTGAACATTTGAATCTATGAGACATCCTAATGACAAGGAAATAAATATGCCCTAATATGCGCCATTTCATAAAATTCAGTTACATTTAAATTGTAGACAACTGTGATAAAATTTATGAATGACTTCACATTTTAGCTATCAGCACTCTCTCATAAAATGGACGTTGATGCGTAAAGTATGACATGTTCATGAACATGGAGTTGGGAGAAGTGTGTTTGTGGTGTGAACAGAACAGGCGTGAAAAGACTTAATCCTGACTACATTAGTCTTTCTAGAATTTCCCAGTGCACTGGCAGAAGACTATTGTACAGACATGAATGGAACAGCACAGAGAGAGAGAGAGGGAGAGTCAGGAGTAATTTATGCAGCACTTGAAGAAATGATAGAGAGAGTAGACAAGGCAGGGAGGGTGAGAGAGAGGCAGACAGACAACACACAGGCAGTTCAGTGAAATTTATGCAGAGCTCTGAGCTCCAACAGGACACAGAGTCTATGAGCAAGACCATGACACAGCCTGTTGGTTTGTCAGAGCCTGATGAACGTAGTGTAGTTGTTGGGTACATGTGACAAGATTTCCAGATGCAAACTAAGGCAGTTTGTAGGCAGTGGATCAACAGAAAAGGGTTACAGTTATTTTCAAGTTCACATTGTGAGCTCATTTGAAAGAGGACTCAGTTCTCTTCCAGTCCACTTCAGCTCTGAAAAGGCATCAGTCCTTTTTCTGTTCACACTATAGTTACTCTGCAGCACTTTACTGCTTTGGATTATGGGTAGCTTTCACTTGGAACAAGAAATACAATGGCAAAGGTAAAGTAAACCTGGAGCGCTTTGTGTTTACAATGCACAGATTTAGCAAACCTTGAATCAACTTAGAGAGGTCAGAGTTCACTTGGAGTGTGCACATATGTGAAAAAAATGCTGACTATTATTTTTGAGGGCTGAAATGAAGTGTGAAAACACGCCACTAAAAATGGGGACTATTTCAGGCTGCAGTCCAGCTTCAAGCCATCCACAAAAGTGCAACATTGTGATACATGTCAAAAGTGCAGTTTATCAATTACCGAAGACCTCTCTGTCACTGCCATTCTAAAGTATAGGGTCAGAATTGTGCAGGAATTGGAAAAGAGTTTTCTTATGATCACTTAATTAACATTGGAACATATACTAATGTTTGCTGATGATGGTCCTCTGTGTGCTTATGTAGATATTCCATAAAAGTGGAAGTCCAGTTTCCTGTCATGGTAATCATTAATAACCTTAACAGTATATTATAAAGTCTGCTTTCATTATAAAATCAAGGACATTTCTTAGCAACTCTAAAAGTTAGAATGGTAGCGTATCACTCTACGTCAGACCCATTGTGTGCCACGTTGTCTGAAATCATTTCAGTTGCAGGCTTCAAAATGCACATTAGTAAAAATAGTATAATATACCACACCACATAGTCACACCAGGGTTCGTACCTACTGCCACGATGCTCTTTTCTGCATCTTATAATGCATATCTCTGTTTTCCACAAAGTGTTGAAACTGTCAATTCAAATCATGGTTTACCACAGTGACTGTTAATTACACAGTCAGCACACACAATACATCATATAACTGAACTCATAACTCATCAGTCAGCTCGCAAGCCATGCAACTCATAACTCGTCACTGATGTGGGTTCGAGATAGAGCAGAAAAGAGGGGGAGAGAGGATGAAAGAGCGTAAGAGATCAAATAGAAGTTGAGGTTGAGATTAGAAGCGCAAAGAGAGTAAAAGAGGAGTAGAAGAAGGATGGAGAGAGATGAAGAGCAAAAGATTATGAGAGGGAGAGACTGGTGTGACTAGCCAAGCAGAAAAGGCTGTCAGTCTCTATAAAAGACCTCCTCTGTCAGATTAGTATGAGAGGACTTCTCTAACACTGGCTCGCTCTCTTTTCGCCCTTGTGTCTCTCACTCTCCTCTTGCACGATTCTCTCACTCCATTTCCCTCTTCCTGTCTCCCTTTTATTGGTCTGTGCTCTTGGAATAATTCATTGTCTCACACAGGACTGCTACTGCTTTTCTTTTTGCCTGTCTGATTAGCATTGATGTATTTTTACACACACACAGATCCGCCTGTGTATTCTCTCAGCCAAAGGGGACTTGTACATTTAAATTACTGTGTTGTTCTGCTGCCGAATGAGTAGCTATTTGTTCACAGGCTTTTCTTTCAAGGCTGTGAATATCATTAGTGATAATTAGTCTGATAGGAGCTCAGGCTGAGGAAGAATACATGACAACACAGAACTATAGATCAGACTGAATTCAGTATTCTGGGGTAACAGTGATGGCCAGTTTTTCTATCTATTATATCTGACAGTAATGTTTCATGACACTTAGGTCTCCTATACTCCCCTTTCAGTTCTTATTGATTTTCTCCAAGTTGTCACTCTGCTCAAGGCAACAGTGCCCATCCACCCAAGCTCCAAGCATTGCCTACCAAGATATGTTCCGCTGCCCCAACTTGACTTTATCCCATCTGTATCAGTAGACTAGACAAAGTAGAATGTTTTTTAACTATATCTTTCTTTCTGTCTTTAGTCATACTCAGTGGGCGGTTTGGGCGATGACGACTTCAACATACCGCCCATCATCCCGCCGACCCTGCCAGACCACATGCTGCCCTCTCATGTCTCCCACAATACCCAGTCTGGACCATACCACCCTTTGGACCCCGCTCCCAGCTCAGCTCGCCACCACCACTACCAGCTGCAGGGCATGGATCTGCCTGGCATGCCTGGTAGCCAAGATAGAACGGCTATGTTGAACCAAGATGGCGGGGCGTTCAGCCCGGACAGCGGCCCAATGACTAGTACACTGTCTGTGGTGAGTAGTCATACAGATGTGGGACTTGTGGTTATTTGGCTTTAGTAATTTGTAACAGGTAAAAGGAAGAAAGATGGATTTATACACACAAGTTTAGAAAACATGACCCTGCTACATGAGTGAGAGCTGGACGTGTGTCTTCAGTAATAGTTGCTGATCAGACCTTTTTAGGGGGGAAAGCCATGCACATTAAGCTAGTTAGTTAGCATAGTTAAAGATTCCCTCCAGTTTTCTTGTTTAGTTTTTTACTTCCCACTTGTTGGACCAGTAAGTTTGACATTCAGTGATGATCGCCTTCCAGTTCTAACTTAATTACCTCAAATTCTAAGTGGTAAACTGTCTTTGGGTATAAAAGAAAATGTTCATGTCAACAAAATGTAAAACATAATAGAAATTCCATATAAAATATGCCTTTTCAGGCATCAGCAGCTTTTCTGTAGCAGTGCAAGTAAATTTCTTGTCTTGTGTCAAGTTGGTGTAAACTGTATAAAAGCAGCATTGGAAGTGATTGTGTTACTACACCCTCTGAAGCATCACTGAACTGATGCAAACATTTGGACAACTACATACATTTCAGTAACAGCTGGTGTTGTACACCGTTAGCTTTGTTCAAACATTTTGAATTAAGATGTTTTAAAAAGAAATGTAGCTGAAAAAAAGTTTAATATTCTACTAAGGGACACATTTGTCTTTCATTAGTTTATATATTTTTATTAGGTCAGTGATCAGCTTGAGGGGGATATATCCAAAACAAAAAATGTATCGAAACATTTATAAAATCTAGCGTGATCCACCTTTGCTGAGCAGTTGCCACCTCGTAAATCTAAAGTGCCACCAGAAGCAGTGTATTAAGACATATATGGTTTAGCTAGTATTGTTAGAAACATAATGTGTGTGTATAGATGGACAGCAGTTAAGTACCTTATGTCATTGGTGTGGATTAAGTAGAGAATGGAAACGACACACTTTAAACAGCCACTGTGGACTATCACTTTGACTTTACTTAACTGGCAGAAAACATAGGATCTCAGTGAGTCTTAAAATCTAAACTGACAGCCAGTGGATATGTTTTAACTACACTCTTTCATGAGGCAGGATATTGCCCGGGGCAGTGTTATTTGAAAGCCAATCACTGCAGCTAGTCGATGTGACATTTGTTTCGTATTTTAAGTCTTCATTTCACAGTAAATTGAAATTCTTGCTTTTAGCTGTGAACATTCATTCATGTGCCTGACTGTGTCGTACAGTAAAGAAATGAAAGCTAGACCTAAGACAGTTTCTTCAACTGTCATAGAAACCTGCTATTCAGTGGGGAGACAGGGGGTTAGTAAGTGTCAGTATCTGTAATAAAGATTTCTCCCATTTTATTAAGAATGAAACTTTCTCCCCTCCTACTCTCACTGATCTTTCTGTTGTCTCCATCTCCATATTACATCTGTCTGCTGTAATATCAAGTGTCATTTTGAAACTGCAGGGTAAGCCTCTCTCTCTCTCAGCCTCTCTCTCAATTAATAGAACTATAAAACACCTTAAAATAGATAGTTTTAATCACTTTTAGTTAAATTAAAAAAATTTTTTGAGTGTGACCTGTATTAAGTGCGTGAAGAGTGAAGCTAATGGTTTTATAGATCTGAAGGGAAGCTCTTTATTCTCCATTTTTGTCTGTCCTAGTCCTGCCTTTTTCCTCTCTCTCCTGTTCACTTTTATATTCTCATAATAACATACATTTACTGCTAGTCCATGAATTATGGTTGCTTAGCAACCATGTCTGGTTCAGCCTAAACGGGAAGGGTGGAGGGCTATAAAAAATCAAGTCCTTGTATGTGTGTGTGTGTCTGTGTTTGTGTCTTAGGTAACTGTATTAACACTGAGATCTGGATTGCTTTTTTTTGCCTGCTTTCTGATAAAGTTGTTTCTGCTAGTGATTTGTTCTGACTGGGTTGACACTTATAATCCTTGACATCTACATCTAACTACATCAGATGAGTTAGGTTTTCATTGCCTGTAAGATACTAATGTAATATAATACCAATGGAAAGTTTTAATTTAAATATGCTGTGTTTCCAGCAGCAGCGTTCAATTTTGTTTGAAACAAATGCGAGAACATTTACAAGAGTATTTGCATGAGCATGTTATGGATGAATGGAGAAAAGAGAACTACCCTACACAAATGCAAAAATCCTCAACAGAAAATCCAAAGATACAATACATCACAGAAGTGTTAGGCAGTACAAAGATATTTACAGTTGTTTGTTGTTTAGCTTAACCATTTATACCATGTTTACACGACCTTTAATGGACAATATTTGTCTTTTCTAGGTCACCTGTGGTTAAATACTGGATTTAATTTCACTTCTTTCTGTCAGACACTTTGGTGAATGTCTGGTGTTTTTTAAATGTGCTCTATAAATAACGTGACTTGAACTGACAGGACATTTCTGGTAATGTTGATGAAGTACTAGCATGTTTTCTGGGTTTTCAGGCAAGAAAGGCAAATGACAAATAATAGTCCACTTACAAGAAGAAAAGAGGAAATATCCATCCAAACTACAGATAGCCTAAGTTACAGACATATTCAGTTAGCAGTTTGATTAGCTGGTTGATGAGAATGTGTTGCACGTCAGTCACACAAATGTTTGTCCAAACCCTGATTGTTAACTAGCATAACCCTTTTACAATAGACAGAACCGAACAGGTAAACAAAAAATATATTCTCATCTCTTATTACCTTTAATTCTTATGTATTTTTATTTCAGTTACAATTATACTATTTAATAATACATATTATATACATGTATGTAGTTATATATGTATTAGAATTGACAAATATTCAGACAAAAGATTTTATCCATATCACCAACCCCCTTACATGACTTCTCAATTTAAACTCAAATATCTTTCAGATTAGTCAAACCACAATAATAGTACTTAACTTTCTACTTAAGTCACTAATTTTCAAGATATAGAATATATTAGGGATGTCCGATAATATCGGCCTACCGATAATATCGGCCGATAAAATATTGGTTTTTACTCTTGTGCTGTTGTGACTATGTGAAACTATCAATAAAATATTAATTAGACGGCCAGCGAACAAAATAAAAGAGGTCTCCACACAAGGCTTGCTTTTCTGGACTTTACTGAAGATCTTTTATTTTTTGTAACTGAAATATACAGAAGGGTAAATAAATTACTAGCTAATACACGTCTTAATGCCATACTTAATGATTAGCCTAGCTTAAACACATGCGCATTACATTACATTGGCGCCACGTTTTATCAACCAAAAAGTATTTCCAACACATTTCCGAGTGCTTTCTGAACACAGTATTACTCACAAAGACGAAAGTTCCCCAAGGAAAAAGCGAGTAGGAACATTTAGTGCGTTGCGTACATGAGCTGCTTTGTATCTTATTTCTGCCGAAGCACTTGTTAGCATTACCAGAGAACACACGTCATAGATAGATAGATAGATAATATTACCACAACATAGGTCATTTGTTGTACAGATGTCTTACTCGAATCAGATTTCAAAACCAAAACACCGTTTTTAGCATGAATGTACTTACACTATTTATTAACTATGAGCATATTTATCACCTTATTTATGTAACTTAATCACATTATGAACTAATTATTGTCTTTGACCAAAAGGCACCACACTTTAATGACACAACTTTTACATACCATGCACATATTATACTTAAAATCTTCAGCTACTTCTCTCTCTCTCAAAATGTCAAGATATGAGAAATCTGAGGTAGAGTTTTTGAGATATTTTTGTTTGTTTGGCACAGCTTGCAATAATGTTTAAAGTTTAGGTATGCATGATAGGAGATATGTAATGTTAGTTCCCTAAAATGATTTAGTTTTTTAGTCGTTTTTTAATAAGGGGTGATCCTGCATATATCGTTATCGTTTTATATTGGTATCGGAGATTAAGAGTTAGACAATATCTGTATATCGTATATCGTTAAAAAAGCCAATATCGAACATCCCCAGAATATATATATATAGATATATATAAAAATATCTATCTAGCCATTATCATTAACCGTTTTTAATGTTACTACAAAGTACAAAGTGCTGGAGCCAATTCCTGTTGTCACTGGGCAAGAGGCCGTGTACCCACTGGACAGGGCTTAAAGAATATTGTAAATGATGTCCAGATTGGATGCTATTTATGCCCTAATCATGAAAATACATGAAAGGCATAAGAAAAATATGTGAAGGCATAGTTAGGTATATTATGTACACTATATCATAAAATCTTACTGTAAAAACAATTAAAACAAGCAAACATACTGAATATTTTAGTAGATGCAGAGTTCAAAGTACCTGTTATTTCAACAATGGCAAGCCAGATTTATGGGTTTACACTGTTCTTTTGTACTTTTTGGGACTGCTGTATTTCTGGAACTGCATTGCTGTGTCACTTTTCACTTCTTTCTGTACTCTGGTTGGATTTTAAGTAGTCTGCATATGTTATCTAATAATGACAAAAAAAACAAAACTATTGTGAATTTGTTGCTGTACTTGTCATATTGAAATCTCATAATCAACCACACCTGTGTGAAGCTGTGGACCAAGTATGATTAAGCTCACATTATTTCTTTTTCCCTTTTATGACATGAGTCATAACTCAGCCATCAGGGGTTCCCCCTTGCTTATCATCTTAGGCCATTATTAGAGTATTTTCTGACCCCAGAAGGAAAATCCGATTTGTTTTTTTTCTATTGTTAATGCATTCAAGAGCATTTGTGACTTGTGCTAATGTAGGTTTAGCTCCGACACAGTGTTGTTTGACCTTGTGACCTCGTATTCCTGTAAAGAGAAATTATGTTACTGCAATGCAAATTAAGCCCGAAAATTCAGTTAATCTCTCATCCTGAGCCCTTGTATTTAACATATACAGTGGTATAGTCCAAACTAAATGATTTTTAGTAAACAGTGAGTAGTTATTTTTGCATTGAGCACAGTGCATCGTCTATAGCTCAGATTAGTGATCAGATCTTCATGCAAGTCATTTTTGAACTTCTTTGTGCTAAAAATGGAAGCAGGTAAAAACCTTCTAGAGGACTAAACCAGAGTATTTCGATTGTTTAGTCCCGACCCATGCCAAACCACAGATATTCTTTTTCAGCATTTCCACCAGCGTACACGTCAGTCTGAAACCTCTTCCCATGTTAGAGAAATGTCGCTCTGTGTTCCATCTAAATACCACAGGCACTATTCTGCTCATGCTGCCAGTAATCGAGTTCAGGTAATATGTTCCCAAGAGGGGCAAAGCACAGCAGACCACATCCTTTTATTATTCGATGCTTACTAAAAGGAAACTCACACTGAACACAAACACACACACATACCATCAACTGAGTACCATCTTAAGATGTTAGGCGTCAGAGTTCTCATGTCGAGGGTGTTGTAACCATAGCTTTTGTTTTACTGAGAAATGGACAGAATATCACTGATGATGATTCACTGTGAGACTGTTGAGACACATTAGTTAACAGAAGCGACTCGCACAAAAAAACATGCCTTGAAGTAACATTCTCCCATTTGTCTAAAACTGCTTCAGATTCTCCAAATAGGTGATTTATTGCTTTTTGCCTCATGGAACAGAAGCTACAGTTTCCTTATTAACATAGATTTTGATCAGAGATTGAAATATCAGCATTAATCACATCCCCGTTTTTGATGAATTATGGATTCATTCAGACGTCAACATTGTATTCCCTTCATTGCCTCTTCATTGACCTGGATGCACAAGAGAATAAAGCGGTGCTCACACCTGTAGACACCATAATGTCGAACTTGTCTTCATGCAGTGAAGCAAATGGAGTCTCAAATCTCTATTGACGTATTTTCACATGACTAGGAATTGATATTTTAAATGACTTCTGATCCCGTCTCCTCTCTGACCTGTATTGCCGGTTGCCACGGTTACTATCAGATTTCATTATTAGTGAATCCTGGATGGTTGTACACTGTGCAAACCCTGTCAGGCAAAGGCAGACTCTATGTGTCAGCCCAGATAAATCTGTTACATAAATGTATTGGATAGTGTTTCAGCAAATCTTCTCTTCAGTCCAATATCTAAGATGCAAACAGGATTCATTCAAGCTTTAATCTTAAGTCATGTTTCAATACTATGTTAAGAGACGTTATTTGTAGTGGTTATACTGATGTAATCCTAATTTCAGATGGGAATATTCAGAAAACATCAGTTAAACACTCAAGTCAATAATATTCATTGTCATTGTCACTTGTTGTATTTGTGCAGATGCAGCAGATGGTGAACTCTGATTCCCGGTTTACCAGCAGCCAGCAGCCAATAGAAGCAGCTCTTGGACCCAGGAACCAATCAGGCATGAGTCAACAAAGCCAGCTGTCCACCGTCCACCAATCCCACCTTGGGCCAAACGGGAGCTCTGTTACCCATAATTCTCCTTCACCTCCTGGAAGTAAATCTGCCACACCATCTCCCTCCAGTTCAGCACACGAGGATGAGAATGACGATGGACTTAGGGTAAAAAAGACACACAAACACACAGATATGAACACGCATACACTGTATCTCCTGTCTCTATGAGTCATATCTCACTGAGCTGTAGCAACCATTTGTGTTCTGTTGTGTGTTTTTTTCGAGTGTGTGTCTATGTGAGTGTGTGTAGACGGTGAGAGTTGTTATGTTAATGTTATGTGTCATAATAGGCCATTTTCCCTGCATATCAACTAGATGGAAATCAGCTTAGATTCACACTGCAGCAAACTGCTCATATTCTGTGGAAATGAAACCAATACTGTACTACTGAATAATATTTACCAACTCTATTATTCTCTTTGTTTATGTATAGAACAATGAGTTATAGGTGACCTTAGGAGTCAGAATACAGTTAATACCAGCTGCAGGAAGGATGAGAAATAGGAAACCTTTCTATGTATCTAAACAGTGGCTGCTTTTGCAAGATTACACAACATACTGTATTACCTATACTCGCTTATACAGTTCAGTTACACTAACTGCTGCTCTTTACTAATCATAAACACATGGCTTCTTTCAAACATGGAGGGGGCAAGGGAATACGTAAGAGCAACAAAGGTAAATAGAATAATAATTGATAATTTATTGATCCCCTTGGGAAATCAGTTGCTTCAGCTGCTAGATCTGTGTCAGCGCTACTATGGGGTTGCAGTGTCTTGTTCAAAGACACCTTGACATGTAGCTTGCCGGGACTGAGAATCAAACCTGTCACCCTTGGGTTGGAAGACAACAGCTCTGCCCACTGAGCTATCATGCCGCCCGAAAAACATAGCTAAAGGAAATACTGTACAACATACTTATTAGATAAGGAACTACAGCTGCAGTGCAATGTTAAGTTGCTTGATATTTATAAAAAGGAAAAATTTACCAAAGACACAAGAGAACAGAGCTTTTAATTCCTCTGTATACAGTTTAATTTGAAACAGTTGAAACTTATTTAAAAGCCTATGGCCCATATTTGATCATACTTCATCAATGTGTTTTTCCTACCGCACCCAAACACACAGGTCTCTGCACAGTTAGAACTGTTTATCTTATCTCACATGAGAGATTTCTGCATATTATTGTCACATACCTCAGTCAGGGTTTAACATTTCAATCAGCCTTTGATGGAAGTTGTGGTTTGTTGTTTATGTAGCCAGACTACTTTCAGTTAAATCGAATGCAACCACAGACACCAGTGAAGTTCTGATGAAGCAGATAAGCAGAGTATTTTAGTGTTACTTAAAGTAAGTCTCATTGTTCTTATTGTCTACATGAAGACATTAAAGCCATTATTATGTGGTACACATGTCACATGCCACGTGAGACATGAACAGAGGTGAACTGTTAAATTAACAGGCTGAAGATAACAGAAGAGAAAAACTGGTCATAAAGATCTTACAGTTTAGTGAACTTCCTTCTTCTTCTCTTAGCATGCTAGTGGAGCAGAGAAGCGACCAGCAGCGGTGGACATCTCCAAGAAGCCCAAAACACCAAAGAAGAAGAAGCGAAAAGACCCCAATGAACCAGTAAAACCAGTGTCTGCATACGCCTTGTTCTTTAGGGACACCCAAGCCAACATCAAGGCGCAGAACCCCAACGCCACCTTTGGGGAGGTGTCAAAGATTGTGGCCTCAATGTGGGACGGCCTGGGAGAGGAACAAAAGCAGGTAGAGCCTCATTCTTCACCTTCTCCTCTCCTCTTCACCTCTCCTAATTTAGGTAAATTAGTGAATCTGATTTATTGCACGTGTCTCAGATATGTGCACATTTATGAACATTTATATGGTAATAATTCAGATAATGTCAATAATGTTTCAGGTGTACAAGAAGAAGACAGAGACAGCAAAGAAGGAGTATCTGAAACAACTGGCTGCCTACAGAGCCAGCCTGGTCTCACAGGTAAATTAAACACACACACACACACACACACACACACACACACACACTCATCATCAGAGTGATCAGTATCAGTTATCAGCACATGTAATAACCTGCAGAGTAATCGTCTCTTCTTCTTTTTGTTGTTCTCCAGAGCTACAGTGACCCATCTGAAATGAAGCCGCCCCACTCTTCCTCCTCCTCGTCTTCCTCTTCCTCCTCTACCTCAATGTATACTCCCAAACCTTCAGTCTATGCGGGTCACCAAGGCCAGCACCCTTCCTCCGGCTCACTCGCCCACTCTCACCCTCTCCCTCCCCCCCAGCATCTGGGCATGTACATGCCGTACCCCAATTCATCACATCCCTCCCACGCCTCAAGCCCTGGCCTCTCCTCCCACCTGCCTCCTCCCCACCCCCAGATCCATCCCCAGCTCCAAGCTCTGTCCTCCAGAGGGACCGTGCCACAGACCGGGATCCCTCACCAGGGAGGTCTGTCCCTCGGCAGCATGGCGGCAGCGTCCACCCCTCCACTTCAGATCAGCCCTCCCCTCCACAGCCAGGCACACCTGGGAGGACTGCCCAGTCCACACCATCAGCACCAGCAGCTCAGTGGACACTCGCTGGGAATGACACACTCCCCTGCCATCACGCAGGTCAGTTACACACTGAAAATTAGAACTTCATGTTGAAACTGACTGATTGGAGCTGGTCTCCATTTGTTTTTGTTTGCTCCAGAAAACACCAGAGTATTTATAGAGCAGTCCTTCCTTACATACATATACTGTACATTAAGAACGAATGATGTCATTGGATGCTACTCAGACTGCAACTATTAATAGTTAATGAGAATTTCCATTTTTTTGTGCAGCCTTTAGTTTACTTCGTTTCATGACACCTCCAGTGTGACACAGCTGTACTGCTCAGTTTGAACTTTGTACGGTTCCACAGTCATATCCGTACTGATGTAGAAAGCGCGGCGTGGTGGACAGAGCAGGGGAAACAAACCACACTCGCAATGGAAATGAGTGTGTTTGACGAGTGTGTGAGTCTCTGTGCTAGAGTGAAGATGCTGTAATTAATACAGTACAAATACAACTACAACAGAGTACAACTGTAAGTTGAGTAAAGGTGTGTCTACTCATTCTACTTTTATCTGTGCCCGTCTGCCCATCTCTTATGAAATACTGTCAGTCAGCACCGCTGCCTCTGTCATTTAGTCTGTTGATAGTTGCTCAGACAGAAGTAGACGAGCGGCTCTGAAACAAAGACATAACACAAGACGTGTCATAGTCCGAGTGTCACCTCCAAATAGTTAAAAAATGATTGCCACTGAGTCTTGCTTCCCATTTTATCCCCCTTTTTCTAGCACACTTTTAAATCCCACACTCCCATAATCCCCTTTCTCTCCATAATTTTGCATATTCTTAGCAACAAAAAGAGGAAAAAAAGAAGAGGACATAGTGACAGAGCTCTAAACTTTTTTTTCTCTCTGAGCAAAGAGTGGAAAATGATGGGGGAAGGGAGAAAGAGAGGGAGAGAGGAGAGAGAGATAGACAAAAGAGGCAGATGGGGTCTTTGTGAAGGAGTGAAGGAGAAGAATTTGCTCAACAATGGATGAATAGGTGAGGTAGAGGACGAGAGGGGGAGGAGAAGGGGGAGAACCCAACCACCTGCTGTCCTCCTCTTTCTCATTTTTCACTCACAACACTCAGATTAACTTCAGGCTTTCAGGCTCTCTCTCTCTCTCTCTCTCTCTCTCTCTCTCTCTCTCTCTCTCTCTCTCTCTCTCTCTCTCTCTCTCTC
>JAUYWH010000009.1:304413-318742 GCA_034779795.1 Ctenopoma multispine | reverse complement strand
TGCCTTACACTGAACAGACTAACCACTGTCTTCCTCTAATGCACACACACACACACACACACACACACACACACACACACTTTTTGTCACTGCACTCATTCAGCTTCCTATTTTTTGCATTCTTCTCCCCCCTCAAGTAACTTATGGTTAAAGACTTGCTCACATCCTTTACTCTCTTCTCCTGCTTCCTCCTCTCCTCCTACCTTGCCTCCTCCTTTCTGGCAGATGATAAAATCAGCAAGACACTCAGACCTCTTTAATTAAAGCTAGAGAACCTGCGACTGATCTGTTTCCTCTCCACTTCAGTTGCATCATGGCTCCATTCATAAGCCCGTTCATCAGAAACCATTTTGCAGACTAAATAAACCTCAGTTACTGCAAAGACATCTCACATTCACACAGGTGCAATAAAAGTGACAGAAGTAAATTCTGCTGCGACAAAGTTCCAGCTTCAACTTCAGAAAGTGAAATCTACAGACAACAACAGAGTTTGAGTAACTTGAATTGTCACAGATTGTGTTAATAGAGTACAAAGCTATACTTGCATATCTTTACATATCTAAATAGAAAAATGATTTAACTTTTTGTATCACAGAGCTACCATCCCTCCCTCCAGTCTGAGTACCAGCCAGTGGGAGGAGGTATGCTTAACTGTGGAACAGTGATGTCGTCATCAGTGGACTACCACCAGCTAGGTCGACACACACCAAACCACCACCCCTCTCTGGACTGGAGCACTGACTACCATGGTCATGGGTACGTTTAAGTCTTTTCAATGTAGTTTGGGTGGAGACCCACTCTATACTGTTTGTTATTAGTTATTTTACATTTTATCGAGAAAATCCTGTAATTTTGTAATAATTTAAATGTATGAAAATGTATGAGAGACCCCAAGATATTCAGATTTCAAACTAAGAACGGAAACACAGCTTCTCTTATAAGCCACTAAAGCAGTTTTTTACTTAAGAACTCTGGATAATATCTGGAGAATCAGGTTCCTATGATTCTTCAGAATTGCTCTGTAACACATGCAGCAGGAGATTGTACGTGTCAGACGTGTTCTCACTTGGAAACTTTGGGTGGGGGTTGGTTCCTGTGTAGAGTGCACAGGAGGCAGGATGTAAAACAAAAAGAACACTGTGGAAAAACACAGTGTTTTGGTTGTCTTTTTTTTTGTTTGTTTTTAGTAATTATTTCCAGTGCACGTCTAAAAGACTTAATTCTCAGCAAACTAACATCATGTTAGCAGTTTAAACAGCTCTGTTAAGTTGTGTTAAAAGAGCAGGTTAAAAACCACCTTAAAGGATTTTAATACGGTAAATGATATTTTTAAAACTTTTAAATAGACCAAACGTCCTCCTGAATTGTGTGGGTAGAACAGATGATGAAGCAAACAATAGTACATGTTGGATATGTCCAACACGTCTGCAGTGTATCGTACAAGCTGCACCCACCCAGTTGCAGGTCCAAAAAATGAGTCACTGTGTCTGATTGTTTTTTTCATCTTTTCATTTTGTGTCTCTGCTCTGTGCTTCCAGAGGTCTTCAGAGAGACAAACCTCTGTATCTGAGCTAATCTCCAGACGTAACGACATCAAACCTCAGCCAAGCCCTTGCACTGCCACATCCATGGAAACCTCCAGTCTCACCTCAACGTGAACCCAAGCCAACTGAGTCCAACCTTAACCCACGGACGAGTAAACCTCAGCCCCCCCTCAACAAACGCTCAGCAGTTGAATTATGGAACATTTCAGTGCACTCACACTCTGTCTGTGCTAAGGGCCAACAGGACAGTGTTAAGAACCAATGTTATTGGTTGTATCTTTTCTACTGATCATTTTCTGCATATGATTGAATTAAAAATGTGTTTACCAGTGAGGAGGGTTGGGCACGTACTGTGCTGTGAACCATGCTAACAGGTGTATATAATTCACAAGGAACATTCTTCCCAATTTCCCATTTGCCCCAATGATTTATCTAGTTTGTCATTACCATCATTTCCAAAAGGCTCTTAAGAGCAGGTGTAAATTGCTGTAAGATAATTCTTTGAGCTGTCGATTGAGAGGCGTTTTTTCCTTTGACCTGGTAACTGCTGTATCCTTCTGCGACCAAAGCCAGAAGAACACAGCTCACAAATGAGGGGTTCATAACCAAATACGACAACTTTTCACACATTCACATTTCCCACTCAATCTGTAATTCCCTGATTAGAAGACTGAGGTGCAGTGTTCTGAGCAGAGCACAGTGTTGTTGAACATGGTGATTATGACAGAATTCATACTGCTTCATCCATCTAAAGACAAGAAGGAGGAAGAGGTGAAACAGATTCTCTTTTACCAGGCACTGACTGCGAATTATAATGTACGATTAAAGACCTTTCATTGTTCTCTTGCTCTCACCCGTGATGCTCAGATTTGGAGGCAAAAAAAAAAAGTTAGGTCTTGAAAAAAATGAAATATCAAACAATTCTTTATTTAAAAAAGAATCAAAAATAGTCCTTTGTACAATGACAGCTCCTCCTCCTGGCATTATGTCTTGATAATATTGATTTGGATCCAAAACTCTGTGTGTGAGAGTGTGTGAAGTGTTAATGAGAAAGAGTGGCTGATTGGGTTGCATGGTCTCTTTTATCACCTCTATTTCTCTGTGCTCAGAGGCTATTTAAGAAACTATAACTGTTGCTAGATTGTTTGAATGTTTTTTTTTCTTAATCAACTCAAGTTTTGTTTTAGTGTTGCTGATGAGAGACATATCTCCCTCGCTCTGTATCTCTTTGTATTAATGTGTGTTTTGGCAGATGAAAAGACTGGGCAACAACAACCATGAAGATTTTCTTATTTTTAGATTCTAATAATGTGTTTGAGAATAAAGTCAGCGCTGCATTGATGTGCAGTCAGTACTCCAGAAATGCTGTTTATTTCCAAACTGTTTGTGCTTTAATTAGCTGTACATAATAATGCACACCTTTACCACTGCTGTGTCTGAAGCTTGGCCTTTGCATTTATGCAAAGGAGCTAAGCTGTAACTGCAAAACAGACGTCTCTGAAAATCATGTCATCTTTAAGCTCAGAGCAGATCTTGTTAAAATTGTTTTAACAACTCTGTGCCTGTCAAACTAAAACACTTTTGGATTGATTAGATATTTCTACCAGTATTTATGGACTCTAGAGTCTTACTCACATTGGTGATCCTTAACTATTGAGTTTTGGTAGTTGCATTAAAAGACAGGTTCACAAGTTTTCAAGTCTGTCTTAAAACTAGTCAAATGAAGACATGAACACTGATTGAGCTTTTTCATGCTGTAATTATCATCCCGACCAAGATTAGATCCTTACCTGAAGCTTTTCAATCCAAGGGATGGAGGACAAAAATCTAGAGTCCTTGAGCATCTACTCAAGCTTCAGCAGTCTGACTTTATTAAATCAAGTGGATGTCTTCCAGAGTATTTTTTTTTGTGTGAAATTCCTTGTTTTTCCTCATTGAGTTACAGTGGCACTTTAGACTAACATTGTGACTACTGTGTCCAACATTTGGTTTTTCCATCCATCCATCTATTATCTACCACTTTATCTGAGATTGGGTCGCGGGGGATGCTGGAGCCTATCCCAGCTGTCTTCGGACAGATCGCCAGTCCATCGCAGAGATTTGGTTTATGACCTGCAAAATGACATCCTCATAAACTGTACTTTGTTTAGTACTAATTAGAAAACCTTAGCACTGCTAGCATGCTAAATGCTAAAGGAAGATGGCAAATGTGATAAACAGAGTACCAGTGAGATATCAGCATGTTAGCATTTTTCTTGTGAGCAGTACCAGAGCTGATTTAAACTATTTTCCAGTAGTACAGTAATTAATGTGGCCCCCCACTTTGCACAAGTACCAGATTAGCACCTAACCTGAATCACCACTGTGCTTTAATACATAAAATGCTAGCATTACTGTAGTAATACTGCTTACTAGTAATACTAGTAATACTAGTTATACTGTTTTGATTGTGATTCATAAAAAGCCATGACTAAATGATAAATCTCAGATGAAAACCCAGCCAGATTGCCAAAGGACTCAAAGATATGTCTCTAGCTGGGGGAAAAAACCTTCAGATTCTTTATGATGTGTAAAAAACAAGAAAAATATAAAAATAAGAACAACTAAAATTTGCAGTAGTCAATATTTTATATTGACGGTGGGGCACATTAGTGATGTTAAAGGGGTTAAAGCCTTTCTCATTCTACTACTCCATGAATCCACAGCTGGCTACACGCTGCCCCCTGATGGCAACAAGAGGGAGCTGCACCTCCTTCCTATCCACCAAACTCCATCTAATGGACGATGTGATATGACTGAAAGCTACTAAATTGACCAGCCAGTCATAGCTAAAATCAAAAGTGAACTTTGAATTCAGTACATGAGAGCAAGAATTTGTACTCAGACTTTAGAATTATAAAAATAAAACCACATCTGTAAAACACGCAAAAATTACAGATGACATTTTGTTGCAGTAAGTACAGTAAACAACAAAACTGACTACTAAATAGTAAATGGAGGACTGTTTTAAAACTATACCTATACCTAACTGTATTTACCATATGCCAGAGCCATGTGAATAACAGTTGTTGGCTATTGTATGTAGAGGTTGACTTCAGGTAGTGTCCTTCACACTGTCTGATTAAAATGTGCCAAGTCAACATCACTTCCCATCTGTTTCTTCTTTCTAGGTTGTGTAAATAGTGAATTGCGTATGATGTTATTATGCTAATATTAAGTATTGTCAGATGGGACAACTATGAAAGATTATTGTGATATTATACAGGGTTGCTCAGTTTTGTTGTCTAACATCATACTACAAACACTTATAAGGAAGTCCATCAGTCTTAACAGTATTCATTATTAAAATATGATGTTTAACTTAATATGAAGTAGTACTTCCTCTGACCTAATTCATAAAATGTTTACACAAATCATTTAAATTATTGACCAACAAAGCTGGAATAGGATGTGAACAGCTAGCGTATTTTCCTCTCCAGTGCAGTGGGCGGTCGGATGGATGTCTTCTCAGGAAGTGCCAGCCTCAGCTTCCTCCTGGGGGAGGAGTCTCCCTCCTCTGACAGGTACTCCTGGTGCAGCAGCACAGCAGTGTCAGCAGCATCACCTGTGGAGGAACCACTGACGCCTGATACAGACACATCTGCTGCCTGCGTGCTGTCTCCAGGCACCCCTGCTAATGTTGAGCCACCAGCTACAGGCCCAGTCTCTGTCTGAGGATTTGACAGATTCTCCAGTATTGTCACTGATTCCAGTGTCTGAGAAGTTACTACAGACAAAACATCTGCTGGTGCTTGAGCCTGGACAGGAAGGCTATCCTTGATCTGGGGTGCTTGAGATTCCGGGAGCAGCTGATGGAATCCTTGCCCAGTTTGAAGGCCTGGCTCAGATTTCAGTCTGTCTAGAAGGGGTAGCTTGCTCTGAAAGAGGGACTGGGTGGACTCTGGAATAATAGCTTCGTTTGCAGCTAAGTTCAGGTCAAGTCCTCCAGCTTGGGAGTTATGAAAAGGAGCAGTTAGTATTGCACTTGATTGCAAAGGGTTAGCATGTACAGTATTAGTCAGAAGAGCGGTAGCAGGAGACGTGAGGCCTACGCCACTTTGCCTAAAGCTGTCTAAAGCTCCTCTAGAAGCCAAGTTGGGCCCACTGACAGTTGTACTAGGAGCAACAGAATTAACTGGACCACTGGGGAACAATGCCTTGAATCCAGAGGCCATGGTGTTAAGTAGAAAATTCCCACCTTGAAGAGAAAGGCTGCTGCCAGACAGTTGTGAGCCTGCTGAGGCAAGCAGAGGAAAGCTGGTATGATTCCTCTCTGCAGCAGAAAGGGAGAAGGGAAGCTTGGATGAAGACTCTGCACTCTCTAGAACCAATTCAGCTCCCTGATACTGAACACTCCCACCCTTCGAGCTTTGTTCCTGTCCTGTAGCAACAGCAGGGGTCGACTGATCAGCACCACTGGTGACATCACCGGTTTGGGACAGTTCCTGGACAGCTTTCTCACTTTCAGAATTAGTTTTTATGTAACTTCCTTCTCCTTTGTCCTCTACTTCCTTCTCTTTCCCACTATCATCAGAAGGTCTTCTACTCTTGCTGGATTTCAGTTTCTCACCACTAGCTCTTGTTTTGTTGCCAGACTTTCCCTTCCCTCCGCTCTCTTGTCTGTCTTTTCCATGCTGCTGTCTTTTCTTGTTACCTCTCTTAGAGCTATCTTTCTCTAAGTGTTCCTGCTCGTTTTTCCTCTTAGGATGGACTTTGCTTTTTCGTAAGGGGTTTAAATTTAGTTTAACCTTTAGTTGGCGACTGGACTGGATTTTAGCTCTCTTTTCTCTTTCTCTTTCTTTGTCTCTGATTGTCCTCTCATCCTCACCCCTCTTGTCCTTGCCTTTAATGTTTCTTGGTTCCAGGGTTCCTAGACTCTCCAGATCAAATGTTACGTTTCTTGACTCTCTTCTCAAATCTGTGTTCTTCACCGTGTCAAACTGGCTGTGGTTTTCAGCCTTATCGTTCAATCTGTGTTGAAGATGGAAACCATTGAATGCAGCAGTATCTTTAATGTTGTATTCAAATCTTCCTGGTCTTATGGTCTGTTCTTGTGGTCTGTATGTCCTGTGACAGCTCTCGCATTGTAAATTTTTATGTCCTATACCCTTACCTTCCACATTAATCCTATAGCTGTCCATGTACCTGCCTGTCTCATATGTGGGCAGGTTCTCTGGTCTCTCATTGAAGGTTTCTCTCCTTGGCTGAGAGGAAAAATTGACTTTGTTAGGAATGTCCTTGCTCAAGATTCCCCGCTGACTCACAGGTGTTCTCTTGTCTTCTTCTGTCACCATCCTCATCCTCCACCTCTCTTTTTCCTCGTCTGCCTCCATCTCTCTGTTTATTCTGTTGTTCCATCTCATCATGTTCGGCCCCACACCTCTTTGTCCTTTGGTGCTACAATCTGGGCACCTAAAATGGCTGCTGTCCTCATCTGCTCTGAAACGAAACTGACCACTATGGTTTTCTAACCTTGTGTCCAGCGTCATGGATTCCCTGTCCCATGACTTATTGCTACTGGCTTGCAAGAAAAAATCTCTCCTCTTCTCACCAACATCTAGGTGACTGACATTGTGGTTAACCACTGTGGTGTCTCCCTCCTCTTCTTCTTTCTGTCTTTTACTTTCTTTTAGTTTCTTTTTGCGGAACACTTGATAGCAAACAAATACAACCAGCAGGGTTAGGCCAACGCCACCTGAAGCACAGCAGGACAGGATGGGTTTAAAATATGATGCCTTGAAGGCATATAGATAAACATAATTTTTCAGTATTGATTGATAGCAAACTCCCTGACACTACATCTTTGAGGAATTTTAGACCGGAAAATGTACTACTTTACTACTATTAACTGATGGATCGTATTAATTGTGCCTCAACATATAATTCCATATACAGTGTCTATTGATTATTGACTAGTGACTATTTGCAATCTTTGACAGACTTCAGTTGTGCTGCAGTGATTCTTTGGAGAGCAGTGGTCTTCTCTATGTTGTCCTGCTATGGATACCATCCATACACTTTAGATTCTGCAACATGCAGAGTGACCTTGGCTGATCTCTTTTTTATGTGGCAAGACTCTCATCAGCTAATGCTGCTTGTAAATAGCACACTGACACTGTTTGAGTGTTTCTATATGTCAAGGTATAAGCCACACTTCGAGTCTCATTCGGTGACTGGACTGCAGGTTGGCTAACACCTGACTCCAGTTGGTTTAGTGACATCAGAAGCCTAGTTTTCATTTCCTTTTTGCACAATCACTCTGTATGTTTTTAATTGGGGTTAGTTTCTACAAAACCCACCGTTTACAAGAAAGAATATGCTTGCCCCCTCACTGTAGCTGATATTAACAGGCCTTAATGTAAATGTTATTGCAGCGCAAAGTAATATAACATTTTGCATTTCTTGGACAGGACAAAAAAAATACGACCAGGGACAATATGACAAAAAGGTATCACTGGTATTCACAAGCCAATTATCGCAGTAGTTTGTTTTATTAATGGGATAATCCACAGTAATGCATGACTATATGGCTCTAAGTATATCTTTTAACCTTCTTCTTTTTGCATTAAAGTACTTTAAGTGTAAATGTTGTTTATGCACTGTATGTGTCATAGAATTTATCAAAAGGTAAATGTACAGCTGCTGAAATATTGTTAAGTTATTTTGCTATTGCAATTATTCATTAGGGTAATTTTTAACTTTTTGTCAATCTGTCCAGTTGTGAAGACAAAGCTGTCCCCTCCAGCCTCGTGACACTGTAACAACTAACCTGATTCAACCATTTTTATCGTTGTGCATTATTCTTACCAATAAAGCAGATGACCGCAGTGATGGCCAGATCTCGAGCATACAGTTGTGGCATCACTTGGATGGGACAAAGCTGGCATCATTCAGCTCTAGCATTGTGGTTACAGCCAGTCCAGCTGTGTCAGTGCTAACACACCCACACCATCCTGAGGCGCCTGTAGACTAACTGAAGGCAGCAAATGTAAAGATATCAGGTTTAGGTCCACTGGTCTTTTAGTCATTTTACTTAAAACAAATAAAATATAGCCTATACATATTCTATGGTAAACCAGGTTGAAGGTCAGTGGTTTCCAATGTAGTTATCCAACAAATAACAGAAAGTTACACTGGACTAGTGGTATAAGAAAATAATTGCTTCTGAAAAGCCTCCATACTGTCCTACTGTGTGTTTCTACTCTAATTTATTTGAATGTGACAACTCTTGAACAAGCGGAGCTGCTTTGTTGAAGAAGAGCTCCTGCACCTTGTCAGGTTGTTGCATGAAGGTGGACTGGAAGGTAACCACTTCCAGCAGCTGACAGGAGCAGTTCCATGAGTTATGGTCCAAGTTACCACGTGTCGACCTGGAGCGAAGCAGGAGCAGATCTCATATGGTTTCTGAAAATATTAAGTCAAAAGGCCTTAAGACAGGATGATAGTATATTTATTAGATCTGTATTGTATTGTTATTTTTCCCCTGAGAGGGCCAGTGAGGTTGTGACCCAAGTAAAATACCTCTAGCTGGGTTTGACTGCAGAATTTTCCCATGTAGTGCTGAAATGTTCAAAATACAAATTTCTGTGCCTATCAGTCAGCCACATGCTCTCATACCATCTCCCATCATCATGAAGACTCTTTTTAACATACTGCCATGTTACACCATAGATTATTTTATAACCTTGTTCAAGCAATTAGCCATAAGTAATAAGAATAATAATAATAATAAACAGTAGGTGTAATAGTTTTTGTGGCAGTGATAACATTATTACTGTTTTTGTAAGATAATTCACATTTGTGATATTGCACAAAGATTTACTCAGTGTTATTGTTTCCTTTCATAAAATCAGATTTTCTGACAGTGCACAGCAAGTGATGCATTCAATGGGATCACTAGTACCCAGCATGAGAAGTGAGTGAGCAGGTTTGTCACTGTTTGTTCTGAGCTGCTATAGCAAAGTAAACAGTGATGACGGGGAGAGATCGTGTGAGAGTGTATATGTGAGGTGTCATCCCCCGACGATGCTGACTGATTAGCTGACTACTTAGAAGCAGACGTTGCTGAATAAGGTCTATCATGTTTCTGCTAAAGCCTTCTTTCCGATGGACTTTTCTCAGGAGTTCTGACCTCATAACTAACTAAAAAAGCTGTGTGTAATAGCCATAAAACGGGGCTGATTCAGCAGCTAATGCGTCCCCCAAAGCTCTGTGCAGCTTTTATCCTCAATCAGCTCATCATTTTAGTGAGATAGATATCCAGCCCTCACATAGACTTTGTGTACGGTTGGATTATAAGACAACAGGTCTCTGAGTACAAACATGTATAAGACCTCCTAAATCTGCTTTATAGCAAAACCCCCAAAGTGGATGCCTAACTTCTTTATGTTCATTTTGCATTTCTCTGTCAACTACATGTTTTCACTTTGCACCTCATTGTGGTCAATTTGTGTCTCTTTGAGGTCATCCTTTGTAACTAGCAGTGCCTTTGTGGTAATTGTGTATGTATTTGTAGTGCTTTTTGGGGCTAGTAGTGTTTTAACACGTGGAAATGACAATAAACAATAAAGTCCGAGTAACTGAATGATGTGTGCATGTAATATTAAAAAGCGTCGAGCACCTCAGAGTTCTGAGTCCACACTATTTTAAATTCACTTTTTCATCATACTTTGAGTCTTACTTACTTTGGTTCACTTTGGTTTGGAATCACCTACAGTATTATATATATAATTATATTGTCCCTTAGTCCATTAAAGCATGTGACTAAACAGTTCCGCTCTCTGAACAGGACAGATAACGTGTCCACACCTCTTTTCTAAAAACACCAAACGCAGCTCTGAAATGTCACTGAAATGTCCACACACGTCCTTTCAGATCAAACAAATTATTATTAGAGCAAGGTCATTTCCAAACTGCTTACCTGTTGAATACAGGACTGATGATGTGGTTCGCTCTGCTCGCACGTTAATCCAAAAGGAATGAACTGTAACGCTGGTAGACTGCCTGCTCTTTGTGGGGATTTATCTCAGAGATCCATCATTTACTGGTTGCTACAGTGCTGTAGCAGCTACTGTGTATGAACATGTCAAGCTTAAGTTACCTGGAGCATGCTCAGTAGAGCTGGCTGTCACCTGAGACGCACAGATGTCATGTCTGACTCACTGTCCTGACACAACATTGAGCTTTATTATTTTATAATGCGTACACTCGTCCTTCTCCTCCTGAGAGGAGAGAGGGGAGTTAAAGATGCTTTAACTAAGTGGAACAGTTTTAGGATCTGTATAGTTTGTATCTACGTCCAACTCTGTCTCAGAAACAATTAAAATAAAATGTCAAATATGTTCACATGTACCTGAATACAGTATAACGTTTCTATATTTCTAATCTTAGATCTTTTCCAGTACAGGTGTTCAATACGGTGTGTGACCTGTCTGTGAGGTTTAAGCAGCCTGATATTTGGATTCTTGCAGTTGAAGAGATGAATGAAGTGAAGCATCCTGTTACACGCTCTTACTTGTGAATCACAGCTCGTAACATGTTCAGCCTGCAGTGTGCAAGATACATTTGTCTCAGCAGCTGTGTTAAGACACAGACAGTCAGCTGCCACTGTCCAGCCCAGGTTCACTGCACAGAATGTGACCCTGCAGTTAGTTAATGAAAAACGAGTTAGACATGTGCACTTGGTACCAAAGTCTAGTTTCAGTACTTACTTATTTATATTGAGTGTGTTTGTTTGAATTTGTGTTTTTGTATGTGCCAAGATACAGTTAGTAAGACACATATGATGACAGAATTATTTAATTATTAATTATCCAATCAGATCCTACACATATCAACCTTGAAGTTAAAATAGTCACACTAATATTTAATAACCAAAAATATTTAATATCTAGGGTGTGTGAATTATTTTACACATTTACTTTAATAGAAGCACTTCTGAACAAAGGTATTATTAACATGCAGCTGGACCTTTAACTTACTTACCTTGTAAGCAACAGGCACCACCCTGCATCCACTGTGTGGATAATCACTCAACAAACCTGACAAACCTCTTCTATAATCTTATCTTAGCTATAGCTTAAGCTTTTCAGCCAGCAAGTTGGCGCCAGCCTGCCTCATGCATCACAAATGCTGTTAACAAGCCAATCGTCCTGTGTTAATTTACTTCAGCAACTTCGCTGTACAGTTTAGCAAACATGGTGAAGTATCGCCCCCACAGCAGCAGCAGGCTACTGTGATTATGTTATGAACCAGCAGCATCCTAAAGGTCAAAGGAGTACAATGGTAAAATTACTTGTTTAAATGGATGATGACATTTTTGTTCCAAATGTTCTTAAAAAATGAGTGTAACCCATAAACACAATTTCCAACCAGCAACTTTATTAATTCCTTTGTGTCTTTTCTATTAGTCAGCATCAGTCAGCTCCACAACCATTTTGGCAGCTTCATGAATTAATTATGATTATGAAAAACAATGTTTACAGTGACTCATACTGAACAGTCACTTGAAGCTGCACTTATCTAAAATGTATTTTAACAGTAGATCAATTTGTTTTTACGTGAAGGTGAAGCCACTGTGAACCATCACCAGTATGAATAACATACGTACATACAGATGCCTGGTATGTATTTATACTGAGGCTTTATTCAACCTCATTATAACTCAATAATCACAGTAATAGCGTCACATGGTGAGGATCATCTTCCCAGCAGCACCGGACGACTTAATAATATCATGGTGGGCCTGGTCGGCCTTCTCAAGCGGATACTGGGGACCGATGATTGGACGCAGCCAACCAGCTTCCATCCCTGCGTAGAAAAACGCTGCAGACTCCTGCTTCTCCTCCTGAGAGAGAGGAGAGGAAAGAGATATACAAACATAGTTTAACTCAATGCAGCAGGATACTGGGTAATAATGGATACCAAACTAGCCAATAATAGAGAGCAATAGCAAAACCACTGTGTGTGTGTACAGCATGGCTTTGTACTGGTGTAGCAGAGAAAAGTGACACCCCCTTAATGCTGCTCTCCTGAAACATGGTGTGGGCAGGGTTGATCTCGATGGGACCCCTGGAGCCAACAACCTAACATGAAAGAGAGAAGTAGAGGTAACACACATGAAGGAGCATACAGACACTTACCGACATCTATAGACTTCAGTGCCACTGTAACTACTATAAGACTGTGGAACCATTTTACTGACCATAACACGTCCTCCATAGGCCAACATCTGGAGGTCTTTACTTAGGTTGACACTCGAATGCATCTCTACTATCACATCTATTCCTCTGCCATCAGTGGCTTCCTGGAAGAAACAAAAAAAGCTAAAATGACCCGTTCCATGAAAGTTATAGACTCACCCTCAAAGACGTGTTTGAACTGATTCAAAAACAGATTACAACAGATTATTTTTACTCACATTGTCACACACATTTCAAGTGCAGCAAACAATCCACAGTAAAGAACAGTGGCAGTAAAACAAACCACACACTGAACTGCTGGGATACAATAAGTACAGTAACTAGAGTACACAGAGTAGAGTAGACCCCTGTCCAGTACTACTTGTCAAATATATTAAACTGCATCACCTCAATAATGTTTCCAGTAGACAGTATTAAAACTTTCAGAAAATACAGGAACTACAATAGAAACCAGATGCAACACAAATGAATAGACTTGTGATCAATAACACACAAGATGATAGAAACTCTGAGTGCATAACTTATTAATCTGCACTAATCTACGTATAATATTAATTCTTTGGTGGTGCGTCGCCTGATCGCCCTTATGGACGCTGTTCACTTTCATTAATAAAGGTTCATGGTTAAAATATGGTTAAAATATGGTATATTGTTAGATCACACATAGAGAATAACTCCTGTCACTATGCACTAAAGTTATTAAATGTTTAAATATTTAAATTATTATTATTATATTATTATTATATAAATATTATTCAAAAGCGTTTCAGTTTTATTCTTCTTAACTGACCTTGAAATAATGTTAATAATACCTCCACCCCTACACAGAAATGGTTTGTCCACAGACAACAACCTGACTTTGAGTTTTTTTAGCGCCCTCCAGTAAATTGTCTGAATGTCCGGTCAGCAGAAGTCGTGTGCACAGAAAAGAAAAGAGAAGAGAAGAGGAAAGCAGAGGTTTAAGGGATTTTATGTGACAGGGAGTCATGTCATTATAGAACAATGCAGCACGTAAACATTTATCAGCTTCTAACATGACAAAACTGTCCAGTCCTGCTCTAGTTTAATGTGGTTAAATCTTGTATAAAAGATGAACAGAAGAACATGTCTTCTCTGAGTGCGGTAGCTCCATCAGAGATGAGGGAGCTCCGACTCCAGCAGCAGTCTGCTGGAGACAGCGGAGAAGGAGAACCTGCTGAGGCGTGTTGTTCAGGTGACAGAGAGGAGGAGAACCATCAACTTAGACTAATCTGGAGAGAGGCTGAGAGAGCTGACGACAGTAGGAGGAGCTTGGTGCCCCGACAGAGAGCAGGAGACTGATCAGACACCTAATCACAGCGATCCTGCGTTATGACATTTAAAATCACCGACTCTGATAGACTGAACTAAAAACGTGAGATGGCAAAACAACCATTAAAGTCACGTTACAATTTTGGGGAGGAGTTGTTCTGAGCCCAGCCAAGACTGTGTGTGTGTGTCTACAGTACCATGATTTTATCAGTGTAGCCCTCTTCTCTGTGGTTAAAAGCCAGGTGAGCTCCATTG
>JAUYWH010000009.1:247960-291177 GCA_034779795.1 Ctenopoma multispine | reverse complement strand
AGAGCAGCAACGTCTTCTCCAACAGCTTCCACCACTCCAGCTGCATCACTGCCAGGTGTGTACGGCAGGTTGGGCTTTCGCGCATATGTTCCAGCCCGGATGTACGTTTCCACAGGGTTCACTCCACAGGCACGGACACGGATCAACACCTACAGCACAGAAACCAGGAAGAGCTACGAGAGCACCAAGGTCATTAAAAACCCAAAAGTACAATTTATTGGGTTTCTGGAAAATGTATATATTATTATTTTACTGTCAAAAAATCTCTGAACAGAATTAATATAGATTTACTGATAAAATCCAGGGTGCTGGATTTTTACTCCATATATGAATGAAAACTCTTCAACTCAGCCGCTGTTGTAGTGCTTCAGCGTCAGTCTTAAAGGGGATCCTCAAGTTTTTTTGGCTAAAATAGAACTGACATGTGTAATGGGGGTAATGAGGGGTCCAGCAACAACTTTCTGCCCCAAAGGCCCCTCAGGAGTTTAATCCGGCCATGCATACTGACACATTTAGTTATGGCTGATGTATTAAAGTTGAAATGTGAACGGTGAGCAGGCTGTGAATGTGACTACAGGCAGAAAACGTGGAGCAAACTTTGTGCACAGTTTGCACATATAAATAAAAGATTTCATAACATCTGCTGTTACACCCACTCTTCCACAATAATGCAGCGTTATACTGTGACTGAACCTGCAGACGCTGTCTCACCTGTCTGTGTCCCGGATGTGGAACCTTGACATCTGAGCACAGTTTGAGGACCGACGGAGCTCCAAACTCCCCCACTCTGACGGCTCTCATCATCTTCGACATGTCTGCGAACAATCAACAGATGGGTTCAGAAACTTTCAATGGGTCGATCTGCTGTCTCACGCTTCACTTTCTGCTGCTTACTTCACGCCGTGGGTGTTATTCTGTGGTTTACAGTCTTTGATAGTGCATTTGCGCCACCTGCTGGACCGGGGTTTGGAACAGCTGTTTGGTTTGACACAGATTAAAATAATGTAACAATAACAATAATAACAACCCCACTTTTATGGTCTTTGGTAGTTTTTTTTCATTAGTCTATTACAGAGTTAAAATATATCTATTTCCAGCACATGTTGTTAAAGTAACTCTATTTGGCGGTTTGACTAAATTGGGCTAAGCAATACGTCACATCCGCTGACGTACCGCAGACTTGTACGTGATTGGATTAGCATTCAGCTGTGGTGTGACGCTGCCATGAGCCCATCCACATGAGCAGAGAGTCGCGAGGACGGTGCGGAACAAGCGAACACGCGGAACCAAGAGGAACCAGGATCAAACAAGAAGCGGCAGAGGATGTTGACCGGTCATGGATATATTATAAAAGCTTTTTGTAATTCAGCTAGCGTGTACATGCTCTGGTTGCTGTTGTTAGCTTTCTTTTAATGTGTGAGAGAAAGCTACATGTTCGTCATTCTAGCAGCAGGACACCTTGACGACTTTGACAACGTTACATCAGCCTGGTCTCTCTCTGCGTGCTCGTTAAAATGGCATCAAAAAGCAGGTTTGTCCTGCAGACTGTGTTCAGTGGACTCAGAGCTCACACTGTTTGGAACCGGAGCTCAACTCCGACCTTGAGTCAAGGACGCCGGCTGTGGAGACCTGAGGTCAGACATGTGAGCTGCTCTTACCCGCTGCTCAGAGGGGACGTTCCTGTCACAGGTACTGAGGTTTGATGAGGGGCAGTTTGGCCTATAGAGCAGTGCACAGACTTTACCTGTTCATATGTTTTCACAGGATTGACCTTGTTCTATATTTGTATGAATATTTGCAGAATTCTCAGTTTGATGTTAGTGTTAATAATACTGTATGTTGCTTACATCTGCATCCTCTGGCTTTCTGGAGGTTTAATGTCTGCCAACTCTGTTCGGATGTCAGGTCCCAGCAGCCTGTCATTCAGAAGTCACACCTGTGGAGAACTGACATCACATCATGTGGGAGACAAAGTCACCCTGTGTGGCTGGGTCCAGTACCTCAGGTAAGACTCCAGAGTCTAATCGTTTAACAAGACCAGAAGTCTGCAGCTCTCTGTGCTTAGACTAAGAATAGATTTACTATGAGCTAGTTTTGCAGACAAATGACTGGACACATATGACAGTATTGACAATACAAGCAGTATCACCTTTTAAACCGTGTCTTCTATGAGCTGCTTTAATAACATGTTTCTTCCTCTAACAGACAAGACCTGTTTGTCATCTTGCGAGATTTCAGTGGCTTGACACAAATTTTAATTCCTCAAGAAGAAGTAAGAATAGAAACAACAAAAAAGCACAACATAATGTTTATACAGTGTTAATGTTAATAATACATATACTAACAATAATATTGCAATGATACAGAGCAACAAAAAATCAGGTAAATGGTAAAAGGTATGGTATAACTCACAGTAATGTCACCTTTTTTCTCTCTTTTTAAGTCTGCACATCATTTGAAAGCAGTGCTGTGTGATCTCACAGCTGAATCAGTCATCAAGGTTACAGGAACCGTCAGACAACGACCAGTGGGACAGGAGAACAAGGTGCGTGTAGCTATATGCAGATTCTGAGTCTAATGAGTCCAAGCAAATGTTTGTCCTAGATGTCCAGGTCACATTGATCTTGACATTTAACCTTTAACCACCAAAATCTAATCAGTTTATCCTTCATCCCAAGTGACAGTTTGTGCCAAATTCCCTCAAGGTGTTCATGAGACATCACGCCATAGCTGTTGTGTGTACAGAGCAGAACAACTTAGTAGACTTAGACTACACAGTCAAGTTCAGTGTGACAGAGGAATGAGCGTCCTTAACTTTAGGTTGTGTTGCAGCTCATTCCAGTAGTGAGATGCACTGTACCGAAAACCAGCTCTGAATTGGTGTGAGGACATTTCAAACATCTTATTCAATTATTTTATCCACTATATTTAATATGAAAGGGTTTCATGGTTCTTTGGTCACCATGAAACAATATGTAACAATGTAAAAGTAGAATTTTCCCAGTTTACTGTCATCTCGAGGTCTTACTGTGCTGTGTTGTTATCAACAGGGGATGCCAACAGGAGAAATAGAAGTCCTGGCTGAGGACGTAGAGGTTTTCAACGTGTGCCGCCAGTTGCCTTTTGAGATTAAAGATTTCATCAAAGTACGTGGTTAATGTATGCTTGCTGCATGCATGCTGTGAGACAGTAAGTAGCTTTATTTGATCCCAGTTATGTGTCTGTTTACTTGATTTGGCAGAAATCAGAGTCTTTGCGGATGCAGTATCGCTACCTGGACCTGAGGTCCTCTCAGATGCAGAAGAACCTGCGGCTGAGATCTAAGCTGGTGATGAAGATGAGAGAATACCTGTGTAACATACACGGTACAGAGAACCAGCTTCATATTCTCTGCTGCTTGATCCTTTGTTGCGCTGACATATGCTGATGTGTTTGGTTTTTTCCCTTTTTGTAGGTTTTGTCGATGTGGAAACTCCGACTTTGTTCAAAAGAACACCAGGGGTATGAGGGTCTTTTGATTATTTTTGTTGCATTGTTACAGTGAGTAAGGTTTGCAGTGGAAACATACAAAGAGTGGATTAAAAATGTCACTTTTCCCATCATGCTCCTTTTGGATAGAAATACAGGTAACACATCACACTGTGATGTCACACATTTGTTTGTGTTTCAGGGAGCCAAAGAGTTTGTGGTTCCCTCCAGAGAGCCGGGGCGGTTTTACTCACTCCCCCAGAGTCCACAGCAGTTTAAACAGCTGTTAATGGTGGCTGGTGTAGACAGGTGGGTGAGGCTGGAGCACTGTCAACCAACTCAATCACCGTCTGGTTGTATGCTATATGTTGAATGATCTGAACATGCACAACACTCATTATTATGTGTGCTCGTTGTTAAGTCACCTTTGTGTGGGAGATACAACCTTTGTCTCTTGATATGTTTATGCTTTAGCTGAAAGTTTCCCTGTTCTGGCACGTTGTATCCTCACTTTAATGCTCAACGTGCCATCAGTTTGACTTTCTCCTGTGGCGTCACTGCAGGTATTTCCAGATAGCTCGGTGCTACAGAGATGAAGGCTCCAAACCAGACCGGCAGCCCGAGTTCACCCAGGTAAGACATGCTTCTCATGCCACGGCTTCTTTGTAGACAGTCCCGTCCTACCAGACCATATGAGAATACACAAAGTAACAGTCGTCAGTGTGAGTTATCTCAGTGTTTACCTTCTCATCGTCTCTCCCAGGTGGACCTGGAGATGTCATTTGTGGACCAGGCAGCTATCATGTCCTTGGTGGAGGGTTTGTTGCAGTACTCTTGGCCTGCAGAGAACGGCGCCCTTACGGTTCCTTTTCAAACCATGACCTATGAAGAGGCGATGAGGGACTATGGTGTGGACAAACCTGATACCAGATTCAGTATGAAGGTGGGCTGATTGTTAACAGGTCTTGGGTGATGGTGCTGTGAAAGGAGTTCTTGTGCTTTGCAATAGTCAAATGAAGTAGAGGAAAGAAGAAGTTCATCCTGACTGTAATTACTGTTGTTACACACAGTTTTTGTTCAAAACAAATTGAAAATCGCAAAAACAAATAGAGAAGCACAATGACATTACATGCTTATTAACTTACTCCATGGGAGTGAAGTGTCTCCGATGCTAGATGCATCATAAAGCCTCTTGCCACAGCCGCTGCAAAAGTTCGGTGACTCCTCAACCAGCTTTTTCTCACAGTTAGGAAAAAAACATTCCGCTGTTCTTCCTCAAACGAAATGCACTTCAGGCAGAGTAACTTCCGGTTTCTTAATGTAATTGTCTCAGTTTGTATTTGTGCTTCTCAATTTTGTTGTTGTGTTTAGTAATTTGTTGGTGTGGTTTACACTTCAGGGCCACCATACAAATCTGACCCCAGAACAGTGGCAGTAAAAATAAATCTGAACAGGCTCCCCTCGAGTTCTTATCATCTTATCTTATCAATATTATTATGTGTCCAGGGGCCTGTAAATATGTCTATTGGAACAGCAGTGTGCTTGTCTGTGTCACTACCTTCGTCGTCTGAATCCTCGTTCTCCTTCTCATCTGTCTGTCCAGCTCGTGGACATCAGTGAGGTTTTCTTATCCTCGAACATTGAATTCCTCAGATCTGCTCTCAGCCAACCAGGAGGCTCCATCCAGGTCATCTGTGTCCCCAGTGGAGCGGTAAGGGAAAAAACATTTACTGTGGTGGAAATGCTTTAACAGATGAAGAGAGATGAAAACTAACATCTACCTCCATGTCTGTCTGCCTCAACCAACATTCTCTGTGTTTGACGACAGAAACTTTTCACTGGGAAGGTTTTGGAAGACCTGAAACAAACAACAAAGACTCAGTTTGGACAGGTAGGTTTGTCTTTCCTCGGTGTATCCTTCATTATGTGGTCTTCACTGTCAGTACTGTCACACTTTTCTACAATTGTGTACATTGTTTGTCCCAAGGAGCTGAGTGTGGTGCTGGTGAAAGAGGACAACACAATAAAGTCTCCTCTGAAGAAGCTGTTGTCGGTCTCTGCCACAGAGGAGCTGCTGAAGAGGACTGGAGCCAAAGCTGGAGACCTGCTGCTGATCGCGGCTGGTTCCCTCCACACTGTGGTAGGAGAGTCACTGACATCAAACCTACGTTACTTTAGAATGATGAATGGAAAGATAAGATGTAAGTGAACATGATTATACATTTCTCTTCGTCTGTGTCTCCGTCCTGCCCCTTCCTCTCTCCTTTATCTTCCTACGCCTGGTGTTGCTCCGCGCGTAGCGCCCGTTGCTGGGTAGTCTCCGTCTGCAGTGTGCGCAGCTTTTGGAGTCGCGTGGCATTTCATTACGAGACCCTGCAGCCTTCAACTTCCTGTGGGTTGTGGACTTCCCTCTGTTTTTGCCTAAAGAAGATGAGGCGGAGCAGCTGGAGTCAGCCCATCATCCATTCACTGCTCCACTGCCTGAAGATGAAGAACTACTTCACACAGACCCACGTAAGGTAGAGATAGATTCTCTCTACATCTTTTTTAAAGTCTTCTTTTATTTATTTTTGGATACTTTGAAATACTTTTGCATCTGAGGGGAATTCATCAGTGATGCTGTGTATTTTTACGTTAGGTACGTGGTCAGCACTTTGACCTGGTGTTGAACGGCTGTGAGATTGGAGGAGGATCCATCCGTATCCACAAAGCATCGGAGCAGCTTCATGTCCTGAAGAATATCCTCAACGTAAGTCGGTGTGCTTTTATCCATTGGTTACACCACCTTTGGAATTGATTTGAACGGTTTGCTTGTCATTACTGATGCTGACGTGTCTGCACAGGAGGATCCCAGCCTCCTCTCTCACCTGCTGGAGGCTCTGGACTCAGGAGCACCACCACATGGAGGCATTGCTCTGGGTAAGCTAGTTCAGCACAACATTAAGGCAGTGCTTTTCTATATTTTTGCTATTTTCAAAACATCCCATGCAGAGATGAAAACCAGCAATGTGAATCTGTTGCTGTGCAAAAACTATTAAAAACAAGCCACTGCTCACTGGTGTAGAGTTGTGAAGTGAAAGCGTTTCTGAAAAGTCTCATATTTCTCCAAAGTGTCGAGTAATACTAAAATCTTTTCTGTGTTTTAAGGCTTACTCCTGCTGCAGTATATGATCACCATCTGTCCAACGTTATTGTCATATGAAAAGCGTTGGTTCATAAAATGATGAACCACAAGAAATGTCAAATTTAAAGCTAAACAAAACTAATAGAAATACAACATAAGGTAGAAGAAAACGTGTAGCTATAGCCTGCAACCATTAGGTGGTGCTATAGTGCTGAGTCTACACTTCTCTAACTAATGGATGAAAAGAGTGAGGACCGGATGTCAGGGAAAACATATGGGAGCCCTGGAAGGGAAGATATTTAGATTTTGGAGGATTATTTGTAATAATAATGAAACTGCTCATTTGAGATACGTGGTGTTAAACTTCCATCTGCTTTCTCTCTATTCAAATATCTCTCAGCATCCAGCCTGAAAAATAACTACTGAGCTATAAATGATTGTCTGAACTAAAAAACTCCACCAGATGATTTCACCTTCATTTACTGTATTATTTATTAGTTTTCTACATGTATCTTTGAACCTACACTGTAAACTGCACATTACACTTAATGTGTGAAAATAAATTGAGTATTTATGTACGTATACTACTACTACAAATCCATTATTAGTAAGGTAAAACAAAGTGTATTTACTGTGTCGTCACTCGTTCATGCTTCTCTAGGTTTGGACCGGCTGGTCTCCATCATAGTCAGGGCTCCCAGCATCCGCGACGTCATCGCATTCCCCAAGTCGTTCCGGGGTCATGACCTCATGAGCCGTGCACCTGACTTAGTGTCTGAGGAGGAGCTGAAGTCTTACCACATCTCTGTCAGATGGCCAGCAGAGGCAGGCGAAACGAAGCAAGGAGATTAACAAGGAAGAGATGAACAGACAGCAGGGGAAAGGAGGGATGTTGTAACTACGACAACAGAGGAAAGAGGATGAGGACAAAAAAGCAGAGATGACCAGACAATGAGCAGTCTACGGGAAACTGCGCCAGCTGGCCGTCAGAGACGAGGAAGAGGAGAAAATGAGGAGGAGGTGATGTTGTGACTGAATCTCAGCTCAAAAGGGAACATGGAAACAGCCACTGAGTGAAACAAAAAAGAAAAACTTACCAGTAAAGACATACGCATGGTGGACCTCTCCAGTGGTGCTTCCTCACACTCCTCATATAATTGCTTCAATTCAAAGTCAAAATCATTGAACACTGAACAATGTCAAAGACTTTCTGTCCCTGCAGAAGCAGGACTGTAACTCCACTAACTCTAAAGAGCAGCTGCTTATATGCTGGTCATATGCTGGTACAAATGATTTTCACTGAATTTCAAAATAAAACTAATGAAAGTTGTATTTTCTGAATAAATATTTTTTAATGGTACAACACATACTTTGTAGCATTTTTTCTCTGCTTATTATCTATTATGTCAGGTAGGAAAAGTATTAAATACAGGAAAGTCATAAATAGGCTTTGTGTGTACAGCATGCAGTGTGTGATTCTTCTACAGCATTTCTATAGAATGAAGGTCAGGACTTTGACTCTCTCGATGTTAAACCTTCTGTTTACAAAGGGTTCTCCTGTTTCTGTTGGAAAGTAGAGGCGTCTTCCATGATCACTGTTGTTGTTCAGTGTTCTCCTGGTAGTGGACAGTGGTATTCTTTGTTGGTTGATCAATGTTCTCAATGACACTGAGATCTTTTTGGAACCCTTTAACCCTTTATAACCATTTCCAGCCTGGCAAGTTTCAACAACTCTTCTTCTAAAGTATTTGAAAAATTCCTTTGTTCAAGCCATGACACACTCCTACGAACCTGTGTTGTCAAGACCAGACTTTGATGGTGAAGACCCAGATTTCTCTTACTTTAAATACGGCAGAGCCTCCCACACACCTGAGTGCCATCACACTGATGGAAACACCTGACTCCAACAAATACACAGTATTTTTAGTCTCATTTGTTTAGTTTCATTTACTGTTTATGCATTAATACATAGATCAAATTCTAAAGAGTTCACGGATAAAAGCAGCTTTGTACTTTTCACCTAATAATAAATTGTTGATTCAAATTGTTCCGAAATGCATACGAACTGCAGCGCACCCTACGTGATGACGACAGCAGTGATAACCCGGAAGAGAAGCTGACGCTCTGTGACCTCTGTGTGTACGTAGAGAGGAAAAATGACTGAACAGAGATGCGATTGTTCTGTTTTACCTCCGACACCAGCGGACACTCGGTAAGCTAACAGCGAGAATAAGCAGCGGCGAAGGCGTCCACGAAGCGGAATGTCGCTACGAACACAGGCAAAAGTCGGTTACTGGGAGACTTTATTTCAGACAGATGTTGGACGATGCTAAACCAGCTAAGTTAGCCAACTAGCTAACCGACGGGTCCAGTTCGTTTGCGGTGCCTACTTGTGTGACAGTCGATGTATTTATCGGAAAAGCAAACACCAGTCGTGAAGCTTCCAGTTAACGTTAACTGCTTTTTAGAGGAGCCACGTCAGATAACGTTACCAGCTCCTGTCTGATCCGCTGAGTGCTGCTCAGCTTTTGGTTTTGTTTTGTGTTTCAAGATCGAACCTAAAGCGATTTTCTGCAGCCATGGCTCCGATGGGGATCCGCCTGTCACCGCTCGGTGTGGCCGTGTTCTGCCTCCTTGGACTCGGGGTTATCTACCATCTGTATGCCGGCGTCATCTCCAGCCGCCTGGCGGCTTTCAGGTCAGACTCTTTCTCACCGTAACATGAGCTGTCATTGTAGGTGCAGCAGCTGACGTGTAGCAGTCCTCCACCAGCTGCTCGGTCAAACAAAGATCCATTATTGCCTTTGTATTAAAACGCTTGTAAGAGTATTATAACTATATATGAATAGTGTAGCAGGTTATTAAGTGGAAGACTTACAGTCATTCCCGGTAATCATGCAGGCTACGTCCCCTGAGGGACTTTGCACAATTCTCAAGGCTCTTTCACCATCTGTATGAACAAATATTCAGTGTTAATAACTCTGATCTGAACACCACAGTAGCTGAAAATGAAGAAGTCATAGTCGTCATAGTTGTAAAGACAGTTGATTCAACAGTGATAAGGAATCCTTTTTGCTCGGGACTCTTGACAGAAACTTATTTTAAAATGGCTGCTGTCTACAACTGGGTGTTGAACTTCAATTGTCTTTAGGGCCACAATGAATAAAGATTTCACATTATTACATGAAGACAGTTATTGTATGTAGGTATTTAAATGTTAACATAAAAGCGTGAATGGATCACAGTTGTTGTCTTCGCCCTAGAGACTTAGGAAGATTTACTGTTTCCCACTGAATCTTTGCAGTTGTCTGACGTGACAGTGGTTCATTGTACAATTGTGAATCTGATACCATCTCAGATAAAGGCAGAGGTGGGCAAGACAAAGGCAACCGGTATCTTTCAGCTTCTGACTGACTCAACACAGCTGATACAGGGGCTCAGCAGTGGTTAGGCCAGGGGTTTCAGAACAAACAGGGTTCTTGAGGATCAGGGTTGGGAACCGTTGAGCTTGACAACTAGGTCAGAGCATTTCCAAAACAGCAGGACTGGTGAGGTGTTCCCAGTATGCAGCGGTCACCTACCAAAACTGGTGAATTAGGTAACAGGCGCTCCTGACTTATTGTTGCGTGTAGGGAGCCATTGGTAGGCCGTCTGGTTCGATCTTACAGAACAGCTACTGTAGCACAGATTGCTGAACACTTTAATGTTGGCTGTGTTTTGGGGTTTCATGTGAAGGAAAGGTACAAGCTTTGTTTCCAGTCTGTGCTGGTTTTGAGCCTAACTCACTCTAGTTTTGTCTTTTTGTCTGTGCAGACAGAGAAGAAAAGTGGATCTGAGGGACCTGCTGGCTGTCTCCCTGGAGGCTGCAGAACTGGGTGGCAAAGAGGTACAAACATTGTTTATATCTCTGACAGCTCAGTGATCTTAACGGTTGTGTTTGTTTCATAGCTAAAGATAGGAAATGACTTTTAGGATGGGAATGTGTTTGTTCCGTCTTGGAACTATGATCTAAAAACCTCTGAAAGAGTCTCAGATAATTAGTGAGTGGTGAGCTGTATTTTTTTTTGCTTAGGAAACCACAGCTGGATATTCAGGTTCAACTTGCCTGTGTTAGTGTCAGTGTCATATGTGTTATGTTTCTCCTCCCTAGGTAAAGAAGGTGCGTGATGCTAATAACCTGGAGGAAAAGTCCAAGGGCAAGACGAGGGAGGGAGCCAATGAGCTTCTGACTATGGGTGACCTGCAGTCTCACAGAAAGATGTTTAACCTCATAAGGAACACCTTCCCTGAAGTCAAGGTGAGCACATGACTGCAGCTGTTAGTGTTTCTTTTCCTCAGTGAATTACATTTTGTAATCCTACATAGTCTACTGTGGTGATTAAAACCAGATCTACTAATGTGAGGCAGTTAAGAAGCAAAGGTAGAAACTTCAGAATATCTGTTTTCAGGTGATCAGTGAGGAACATGACAACGTGGTGGATAAAGCAGCAGCCTGGAGCCGGGACATCCCAGCTGAAATACTAAACAAGATAGAGGGAGGCAGGGACGTTCCTCCTGAGAGTGTGACAGTGTGGATCGATCCTCTAGACGCTACGCAGGAATATACCGGTGCATGTTGCTAACAAACTGTTATCTTTATGTTTCAGTGGTCATCTTAGAAGACACTGTGTGTCGTGTACTGCTCCTCCTACATAAGCATGAATAAGATAAACATGAGAGTTGTGTGGCTGAAGTGTAAAATTAGGTTTGGATTTTTGTTGACAGATCAGGCTCATGAGAGCTCCGCGCAGTCTACAGTACATTTGAAAGGAGCTGCTGTTGATTGTTGGCCTCTGTGTCACTGAACTAGCCAAGCTTAATTTTGAATATCTAACCTAATCATTTTTTGGGCACAAACAACAATGTAATTATAAAAATAAAGACCAACCGTTTAGATATTGGAACACATACATGAGACCTTTCATGTCCCCTAGGTCATGAAAAAACCTTTCACGTCCAGTCTGAAGTAAAAGATTAATGCTTGAAAAGGCTTAACACCAATACTCTCAGACAGGACTTTAGAGCTCATGTCATAGTGACTAATTTAGAATGACCAGTTAATAGCAGAAATATGGTGTAACAAGGTAATCCAAGTAAAATTTGCACTTGCGGTAGAAGAAGTCAGCAACAACATAAACCTTGCAGGCAAAGTTAAGACTTCCACTGTGTCACTGGATTAATTATTAGTTTGCATGCAAAGATTCGAGGCAGACAGTTTTTACATTGAGTTTCTGCTTCCATAAATACATGGTGGTGTGTACCTTGTACTCTGACAAAAGCTCAACATATTTATATGCTTGCAGTACATCACAATACAATAAATTGTGATCCTTACATCAAGATCGTATCCCCAAATTCTTATCAACACACACACCTACCACACGCATCTGGAGTAGCAGATGTAAAGCCCAGACATGTTTGTGTCAAATTTAAAGTCATAGCAGCAACAATCTCAGATTGACTATGGTAGTTCATAAAGCTGGAGAAATATTTAGGACTAAAATGATGATTTGATATACAGGAAGTCAAAGGAAATAATGAATCAACAACAATTAATAATCTAGCAAAGCAAAAATGCCAAACATGCACGTGTTTGCACTCCTCCTCTTTCTGTTCTACATCATTGTGAGATGAATATCTTCAGGTCCTGAACTGCTTGACAGACAAAACCAACGCTTTTTGTACATCACACTGGGCTTTGAAAAGTGATGCGTTTTCCACCATTTTTTGTGATATTTTCTACAGTGAGCAGTTAATCCAGAATATATATATAATTGCCTGACATTAACAGTGAAATGTAAAACGTGCCAAAAACTGGGTGAACATTCCTGTGGAAGCCCATCATCTGTGGCCTGGTACTGGTCCAGGAACCACAGATGTTCATGTGTTTTCCTAGTTCATGTGCACCTATTTATTTCTGGAGCAGGAATTCTGTGTTTTCTTTATCTTCCTCTCTGTTTATCATCTTTTCTTCCCCACCCTGCCTGTCTGCTCATCTCTGTCTCTATAGAGAACCTGGTGAAGTATGTGACCACGATGGTTTGTGTGGCTGTAGATGGTAAACCAGTGATCGGGGTCGTACATCAGCCGTTCATTGGGGTCACTGGTAAGTATGTGTGCTTCCATTAATTTAGTTCTAGTCTCTTGTTATAGCTTAAAATAATAAACATTTTCAATAAAATTTTAATTTTCCCTTTTCTGTGAAAATCACTAATTTGTTGTATTTCTGTAAAACCTCAGGAGGTAAAATGTCTACAGTATCTTTATTCTGGCTTTAAGAATCATAGCTAAGCTCTTATTTAACTAAATAACTGCATTGGACTTGTTCCCTCTCTTTGGCCTCTGTGTCTCCCTCAGCCTGGGCTTTTGTGGGGCAGGGATCAAACGTACATCGCCGGTCATCCTACAGTATCAACCCTCCAAAGGTGATTGTGTCACGTTCTCACTCTGGAAAAGTTAAAAGTTACCTTCGTGATGCTTTTGGAAACAACACATCAAACATAGAAGCAGGTGGAGCAGGTGAGATTTTATGGTTTATTTTTCTCACCATAAATGTTCAATTCTACGGAGCCCCCTATGGGTCATGTGGTAGAAAAAAATATTTAGTTGAAATAAGTGGTAGAAAAAAAAAATTCAGATAGGCAGCTCCTGGAAAACACATTTCTTCTACCACATGACCCCTACGGGGCTCTGTACTGTCTGGTAATGATCAGTATTGACCTATGTAAAATAAATATTTATATATTGTCGTCTGCAGTAAGCTTTTTTGTGTGAACCTGATGCAATGCAGTGTTTCTATTCTGGAAGCAACACAGCCACCTCATCATTTTTATTTTCACTGCACCTCATTGAATAATCAGTTTTTTAGTTCAAAATATTTGAATATGTGAAATATTACATGTGCAATTACAGCTGTTTAGCATGAAGTGTGACCTATGTGACTGAACCTTCACATGATTTCTACATTTCTGTGTGAACCCGCTGGTTCCACCTTCTAACTCAGTCTCTGTCTCTGTCTCTGTCTCTCAGGCTATAAGGTTCTGGCTCTTCTGGATGTTTCTCAAAGTGAACCAGGTCCACCAGACCAGGCTGATGTTTACCTTCACATCACCTTCATTAAGAAATGGGACATCTGTGCTGGTGCAGCACTGCTGAATGCACTGGGTATGTACAATTATAGGGATCATGTGATGCACTGACCTGAGCAAATGTAGAAATGTCACCTCCCTGAAGGACTGCTGTAAACTTGTTCTTTAAACAGTTCTTTTTTACCAGTGGACCGTTACCTACCTATATCTATAGAAAGTACAGGGCAGGTGTTTCACCAAATTGTCTTCAAATATAAAACTCAGATGGGTACTATGTTTGACTGCATGTGGGGAATGTAAAATGTCAAATTGATCTGTAATCACTTTGATTGTAGGAGGCCAAATGACAACTCTAAAGGGAGAGAACATCGATTACAGTGGAGCACCACTCAACAAAGGAGGACTAGTGGCCAGTGTGGGTGTGGACCATAAGGCCATACTGGAGAGGCTGCCAAACTGGGACCCTGCAGAGCACTGAAAGACACGAACGCAGGGCTGCTGGTAGTGTGGTGGCACAGTGGGGACAGGAAACACATGACTGCTCTTTTCTGTAACAACTAACAGTCAGATGCAGTGGAATCAGTGGTATGGATCACTGAGCGGGACTGTGGCTAACACAGCGGCTCTGACTGCACACTCCTCCACGTGCGTACTGAGAAACGGTACGTCCTCCTCTTCTACTGCATATACACACAAACACATGTTCACAACGAACTATGGACAACTGATTCCCCCCCGCCTCAACTGTCCACCAGATTCACCAGCACCATGACTCCACAGCAATTCACTTCACACGTTTACTAATCTGCTCCTTCAACGTTCAACAAGAGATCAGATTTACGAAATTAAAAGTTAATATAAAGTACATTGTAGCCAAACAGCAAAATGTGAAGGAAAAAAATAATTTCATACAAATAAAAATAGATAAAAGATGCTGCAGGCATCTTAAGGAAATGCAGGATCCAGGAGACAGTGACTACACCCTCTGCTATACCTTGTGTGACCATGCGATGCATTTTGTCACGTCGTATCGTGAAATATGGATTTCTGATACATTTTCTCATCCGTAGTTGTTACCTTTCATGTTGTGAATGCATAAACCCATTCTCAGGTATCAGTCATGCAGTGACTGATGTTTTCTCTTCATCTAAGAAGTTATACACAAACATATAAACATCTATAAAAATAAGAGTTTAAAGATGTGATTATGAAGTTTAGAAGTAGCATAATTGAAGGAATGCTGTGTGGTTGTGTTTAATGAACCGTCTAATCAGCCACGATAGCTTAAAGAACATGAACTTTTCATTTGTTGACTTTATCAGACGTTTCTTGAGTTGGCTTTTAGCCTGGTACGCCACCCACCACCACCACCTCTCCAGTACAAACACTGTTTGCTGGACTGTTTCAGTTCACAGTGAAGCTTGTTCAGTGGCTTCAGAACGTTTTCGGATCCTGTCACTATCCCTATTTGGAGGTTGTAGTTTTAACTTTTCATCAAACCCATCAAACCCCCACAGCCTCTACATCTGAGGACTACACGTCTCTGTAATCTCTCTCGTATGTGTCTGGCAGTCCTACAGCCATTATTTGCATTGTGTTCAACAAAAAGTGGTGTGAGGTTGGACTAATTATTTCTGCTAAGAAGGCATGTAAAGTTATGACAAAAATATACTTGAAGAACATGTCAGTTCTTCAAAATACAAGTTATGTTCTGTTTGCCTCAAAAGCTCTTGTGTTGTTGATAACCTTGTATAGATGAAAAATATTACGAGTCAGATGTTTCTACACCATGTTCTGCCACAGACAGAGTATGCTTGATGACTGGATTCTACTGTGTGTGTGTACAGCACATATATTGTATATTGAATATATGATGTAAAGTCTGTTCACAGGTATGAGGGAGAGCGACTACATATGGCGGGGGGAGTTGTATAGAAGCTATTTTGGCTCCAGAGGGAGCTGTGTGAAGCCACATAAAGAACTAATTCTGTTGTCATGTGACTTAACTGTCAGCAGTTAAGTTGCATTGTGGGTGATGTATGCACCACATTTGACAAAAGAATGTGTGGAATAAAGATGATATTTCTGGTTCTGTGTCACTGGTTGTAAGCCTTTATTCACAGTTGATACTGTTCTATGCCGTATCGTCTAGTAAGTGCATTTCCAGTGAAACATCCATGTGTGAAGGTCTATTACTCTACTCTACTATTCAAATGGACATTAGAAGCGATTTCACATACAGAATCATTGATGTTCAGACCCAAATGAATTTCTATTTCTGAATAGAAATAGATTTAACAAATTTACTGCAACACTAAGTGCACAAATCATCTGCTTGAAACATTTCCTGCTGCTGTAGCAGGCACGTCAGCTGCTGCAAACAAATTAGAACATGCAATTAATAAAGCATACTGATAGATGGTAAAGCAAATTATGAACAGAATCTCATACTGTTTTATGTACAGTGTAATCAATAGCAACGTATTGTATTAATACACATTCTGGTTGAGACCTGATGTGCAATCACAAGATCGCTGTAGAAGTTGGCACAATTTTAAAACTTTACTAAATGAAAAATATTTTTTGTGCTCAAACAAATAATACTTACGCTGAGCTGACAGCTTGTTGAGAATATACTGAAGACTGTCCTCTATGTCTTTTTTTTGAGCTGCGATGTCCAACACAGTGGGGTTTTTAAAACTCTGAATCCAATCTGACTTGGCAGAACACACACGCAAAGAGATGTTCTGTGCAGAAATTTAAGATGAGACAGGAGAAACACGGTAAAGACACACACACACCTGACTGGATAAGGACAAAACAGACATTTGTATGGTAGCATTGTGGCTATTTATTTATTTACTGGAGAGAATGTATTATTAGAAAGTATGTCACATGCACAGAAATATGTTTCAAGCACTTATAATACTTAATAGATAATATAATTTATTTAAAGCTAATTATGTTTTGCCAGCATTGTAGTGCTCAGGGGCAGACATGTTATAATCATCTGCTATCGATGTCTTTTTGAAAAACTTTTAAAGCACTTTAATACTGTTTATCCGGAATCATCATGTAATGCTGAATTACATATGATTTTCGCCACAGAAAGCTTTAAAAAAATGTACACCTCTGCAAATCAGACTCTAAAGACGCAGCCAGGCAAAACATACTGCTTGGAGATTTATTTTTATGCAATTAAGAAATACTGTAAATCTAGACATTTACTGAGTGCACTGGAATATTTAGCTTAAGTGAAAACATACCTTATCTCAGTTTTTGATGTGGATATTTGATTGATCGCGATGATCTGATGACTAGTCTTTATATACATTATGTCACAAAAGTGAGTACAGCCCTCACATTTATACATAAATATTTTATTATATCTTTTCATGGGACAACACTGAAGATATGACACAGGAACAAAGTAAAGTAGTCAGTCTACAGCCCGTATAATAGTGTAACTTTCTTATCTCCCCAAAATAACTCAAAACACAGCCATTAATGTCTAAACCGCTGGCAACAAAAGTGAGTACACTCCTGTGAAAAATCTCAGGAGAGAAAATGTCTCTTGGGTATAGAGTTCACTAGAGCTTCACAGGTTGCCACTGGGATCTTCTTCCACTCCTCCATGATGACATCACGGAGCTCATGGATGTTAGAGACTTTGCGCTCCTTCACCTTCTGCTTGAGGATACCCCACAGATGCTCAATAGGGTTTAGGTCTGGAGACATGCTTGGCCAGTCCAGCACCTTTACCCTCAGTTTCTTTAGCAAGGCAGTGGTCGCTTTAGAGGTGCGTTATCATGTTGGAATACTGCCCTGCGGCCCAGTTTCCGAGGGGAGGGGATCATGCTCTGCTTCAGTATGTCAAAGTCAAAGTTAGCATTCATTGTTGCATCAATGAACTGTAGCTCCCCAATGCCAGTAGCACTCATGCAGCCCCAAACCATGACACTCCCACCACCATGCTTGACTGTAGGCAAGACACACTTGTCTTTGTACTCCTTACCTGGTTGCTGCCACACACGCTTGACACCATCTGAACCAAATAAGTTCTTGGTCACATCAAACCACAGGACATGGTTCCAATAATCCATGACCTTAGTCTGCTTGGCTTCAGCAAACTGTTTGTAGGCTTCTTGTGCATCATCTTTAGAAGAGGTTTCCTACTGCGACGACAGCTATGCAGACCAATTTGATGCACTGTGCGTATATTCTGAGCACTGACAGATTGACCCCCCACCTCAACTTCTGCAGCAATGCTGGCAGAACTCATATGTTTATTTTCAAGAGACAACCTGACGCTAAGCACATGCGCTCAACTTCTTTGGTCAACCATGGTAAGGCCTGTTCTGAGTGGAACCTGTCCTGTTAAACCGCTGTATAGTCCTGTCCACCGTGCTGCAGATCAATTTTAGGATGTTGACTATCTTCTTATAGCCTAGGTCATCTTTATGTAGAGCAACAATTCTTTTTTTCAGATCATCAGAGAGTACTTTGCCATGAGGTGCCTAGGTGAACTTCCAGTGACCAGAGCGTGTGAGACTGATAACACCAAATTTAACACACCTGTTCCTCATTCACACATGAGACCTTGTAACACTAAAGAGCCACATGACACCGGGGATGAAAAATGGCTAATTGGGCACAATGTGGACATTTTTATCAGGGGTGTACTCACATTTGTTGCCAGAGGTTTAGACATTATTGCCTGTGTTTTGAGTTATTTTGAGAGGACAGCAAATTTACAAGCTGTAGACTGACTAATTTACATTGTATCAAAGTGCCATATTGTCAGCGTTTACCCATATATATAATAAAATATCTACAAAAATGTGAGGGGTGTACTCACTTTAGTGACATACTGTATATCTAATATATATAGATCTTGATGCAGCATTATGCACTGCACTATGTTGGTTTAAATCTTATTTATGAGATAGTTTCCAACTTGTTTATGTTAACAGCTTATGTTAATCCCTCCATGCAAAAAAGTTAGTTATGGAGTTCCACAGGGTTCTATGCTGGGATCACTACTTTTCTTTTTATACATATTTACATTTCTATTGTTATATAGATGACACACCCCTAACCCTAACTATGTTTATCTATGAAACTAGATAAAACAAAACAGTTTCAAATTTCAAGCATGGACATAAAGGCAAATTGTCAGACAAAACGATGGCGAATGTATTCTGAACCTGAAAACCACAGATATATGCTATCTATGAACTACTGTCAGGAACCTTATTTTTGAACAGGACATAACCTTTAAATCACAGATAAAACAAATATAATTGAATTACCAGCCTTCACCTGTTGAATACAGCAAAAATTAGGAATATCCTGTTTCACAGTCTCCTAACGTAAAGAAGTTACCTTCTCCTCCATTGTAAGGTTCCGTTCTGAGTGAGAAATTATGTCTTTGATGAAAGCAATGTATGACATCAAATCCTGTTTAGCTTCTGCATGGAGATAAACAGACATACACGTTAAAATTTAGATACATTTGTACTATTTAGCAGGTTGCTGAAGATAATGGCAAAACATCAGCTATCCACACCCGCCAGGGTGAGACAATCAACACAGTCTGTCTTGGAGTACTTCCTGGCCAGGTCTATAGGTCTCTCCCCCCTGAAGGTCTTTGCCCCTATGTTGGCCCCCAGTTCAAGTAGAATCCTCACTGTGTCCACGTGGCCCCAGCAGGCAGCAAGGTGCAGAGATGAATAACCTGGGAAATAGGTCCCAAGTAAGGCGAGTCAGGTACAGGTGGGTCACAGACCAACAATTACAACACTTAAATGTAGCTTTGCTGTATTACACTATTGTAAGGTTTATATTAATTCTACATTTTTTCCTGTTGAGCATCCTAAATGGTGTGTATTCACTGGGAATATTTTAGTCTAATTGAAATGGAACAATATGTGTGGTTTTACCATTACAGTTTTCCACTCACCCCTCAGAGTGTGCTCGTTGACCTGGGCTCCGTGTTTGACGAGTTCCTGGACGATGGCGCTCCTCCCCAACATACTGCCAGTTACCAAGATGTTTCTCCCAGCCTCGTCTGTCTTTCCAAACATCTCCTCTCTTTCCCATTCGCCTTGAAAGTACTGAATAATGGTCTCCAAGTCCCCAGACACCACACATTTAACGGCCTCGTCATATGTCGTCATTTTGCTAACTTTATTTAGCTAGATAACTAGCTAGCTACGTGTCCCAATAACTGTCCCGCAGCAAACCGGAATTTACTGTTGCCACGGTAACGTCAAAGCGTCACCGGTTCCTAATCGTAAAGGTCATGAAGGTCGTAAACATTTATTTAATCTGATGTAGACTCAGTTTTGCGAGGGTGGGTCCAACATACAGATACAAAAAGACCTATATACTGCTATTGTGTTTCTATATATCCAATAAATAAAATAATAAAACAACATCTAGTGAGATAAATGCTGCCATAAATTAACCCTTCTGAGATTTTATAAAAAAAAATATCAGATAACCATGACAACTGTGTTTTTATCAATTTACCTTATGGGAAAATTACTTTATTTTAAAAAAAATGTATTATAAGTATGTGGTAGATGTATAAAGTAAAAATTGAGACTGACTGGTTGATGTTAGATGATGATGAACAGTTATGCGGCTGACTTCTACTTCAAACACTGATTACTGTCTGCAATTCACTGTTAGTGGGAGCTTTTATAGTGCTTTCGGGTAGAGATCTGTGCCGGTCAGGTCAGTCTGCAGGCCAGCATGACGGATAATACAGCAGCTCAGGTGCAAGTTGAGATGAGCAATAAGAGCTGAGTCACTTAGGTTCCTGGTGGTGCAATCATTATGACTGGAACAAAACATGAAGAAAATGAATGACAACATGGTTTCATTTGAATTCCCTTGAATATTTTCAGACTGCGAGCATTAGTTCATTTTGAGCCTTTTTGCTGAAATGAGTTCATTCAGACGACAGTAACACTTTAAGTTAAACTGCCATTCCTTCCTGGAAGGTTTCTGTGGATACAGACAGAACAGGTTTCTACATTACAAACATTAAAAACATGATGAATATGAAGGGTATTTTATCAGCAACCTAACCTTCATAACGATAAAACATGGTTCTGAATTATGTTCATCATAGTGAGATAATGATGCTTTGGTCTTAGTTTGGTCTATCATCAGACCTTGATATGCATCCTTACTGACACAAAAAAATAAAATATTATTTCTTGTTACAAAACTTGTAACAAAATTGAATTTGGTTTATGTTTTGAAAGTCATAACGTGTGTATGTGCACAGTCATGACCACAACAACGAGGCCAACAAAAGGTCATGATAATTAAATTATAATTTAATATCAAAAAACCTCTAACAGATTTTGATTTTAAAAAAAACAACAACAACATGTAATCTGGTTGAGAGAAAGTCTTCAGTATCTGTTCCATGTGTTTGCAGTCACTCTTTCAAAACTTGTCAGGTCTGTTCATGTCGTCTGCATCAAAGCTGAAAGGCTTATCATAGCCCATCAGGTGGTTGTAATGGTTTGGCATGCTGAACAGGTCTGGGTTTACCAGAAGACCCACGTTGTTAGCGTAGAAGGTGGTGAACATCTTGCTGACAGCTGGGATTCTGACCTGGCTCTGGTGAAACACGTTCTTTTTTTCAGTGAGGAAAACACTGTAGGTGATGGCGGTGTAGGTGTCTGTGTCCGGCTTGTGGTACAGGCGGACCACGTAGCCTTTGGTGACGAGGTGGAGGAGCACGGGGGTGAGGAAGGTGAAGAAGCTAACGGTTCCACAGAAAGCGACCTGCATCGCGAGGCTCTGGACTCCTAGCCCCGTCTTCAGGAGGATGTGGGGCATGAGCAAGAGGCTTGCCCCACTGGTGCTGTAAGAGAAGAACTTTACCCCTGATTAGAGGAGTCAAAGAATACAGATTAGAATAAAGGGATATTATAGAAAACACTTTTCCACCAGGCATCTATCCATATATTAATATTTAGAGTTGTGCCACCCTCTGGTTTTGGTATAGAGGTCTGCACTCATTGTTGTGTGCTGGGGTTTTATAACTGAGCACTGTGACTGTATTCTGATGTGTCTGCGTCACAGATTATTAAAATGTGTGACTAAAACTAGAATTAGTTCACGGAGTTTGTATGCCTCCACCAACTAGTTAAGTTGTAGTTTATATGCACATCTGTCCAGACTCATATTCTGATTTTATGTTCTAAGCTAATTCTAACTTTATACACGAGTCCAAGTGGACACTTCCAAAAATTCCCTCACAGTGTTCCCAAGATATTGTGTTCACAATCATGTGACAGATGGATGGACAACCCAAAAGCATAATGGCTGGCTGTTGCAGGAGTGAAGCCCTAAAACTAGGCTCAAGTAGTTGTCATAAATGCTTGTCGTGGTGCTGCAAACACAGCTGATTCAACTTGCGAAATTAAAAATCTAACAAACGAAAAATTGCATGCACCATGCAATAACTGATGGCTGAAGAAATCCTGTTCATGTTTCTTGACATGTGGTGTGTTGATCTGATCTGTATGAATATGACGGCAGTGCATGTCCTAGTTGTGCAAACACATCAGTTCTTCTACTTCTGCACTGTGATCAAGACACATAAAGATAAAGATGATCAGGTGTAAGTGATTCACCTCGAACAGCAGTGCCCAGGCTGCCGGTGTAAATGAGGTCCCCGTCCTCGGAGTGGGTTGCCGTGGACAGAAAACGTGTGGATGGACGATGACACTGCACCTATTCAGAGAAACAGAAGAAAAACATCATGTTAAAGCGGAGTCCAACTCATCCCAAATCATCTCACTTGAAGATGATCTGGTAAATGTGCTGGTCAGGTCATCTGATCACTCTCTAGCTCTACACAGCTTGGAGGTGTGTTGTGAGTTATTATCCTGTTGAGAACCAAATGATGGTCCTAATAAGCTCAAAGCAGATGGGACAACAATGATTCGTCAGCAGAGCACCTTAAAACATCACCTCTCCTACTCACTTTCCCTGTATCTAACAGAAAATCAAACAGACAAAAGTACAGATTTCCACTGGTCTAATGTCCATTCCTCATGTTATTCTCTTCTTCTCACTGATCTTCCTCGGCAATGGTTTCTTTGAAGCACTATGATCATAAAAACCTGATTTACCCAGTCTTCTCTATGAACAGTTATGTTGACATTTCACATACTAGAAGCTAGTGTTAGTGTGTGTCTCTAATCTGAGCATGGTATGTGTAATGGATTTGTTAAGGGTCCATTAGAGGTCGTCATAATGGTCACTTTGCGTTGTATAGGAAAATTCATACTCCTATAGGAGTTATCATTTAGTAGGGGCTGATGAATTGTTAAATGATCAGACATAACCAGCCGTTTCCAGATAGAATGATCTTAACGGCTAATGCTAACTGAATTAATCAACTAGTCTGTTTACATTAGTCGTTTAACAGGACTAGTGAGTGCTATCTTACAGACTACACTACGTACCCCCAACCCCACCTCCTTAGTAAACCACGTAGTTAAATACCTTGTTGTTTAGGCTGAGGAACGACCTTGTGACAGGACGTAACTGTTTCCCACTAATTCCTCTAAAACAAGACACAGTGAACGCACCATGTCGCGCCGTCCGACCGTGAAGGTAACTGAACGACTGAGAAACTGTACAGGGTCGAAACCTACGCACAATATGTACAGAAAACATGATCCGCTTATTAAAATCCTAACGTGATTCACACACTTCCTAACTCCACACACGCTGGAAATGATTTCTCGTCTTCTTGTTTGTTTTTTTTTAATGGCGGGAGGCAACAGCTTATAGGTGCATTACCGCCACCTACTGTACCGGAGTATGTAACCTCATGGTATCATGGATATATTGAGAACAACTCTGTTAATGAAGAAAGAATAAGTAAATTGGGGAGAGCTTATAGTGCTTAATGGAGTCTATAACCTGCATATTACAGTTTCCAGATGATGGTGAAATAAATGTCCACCTCCTGCTGCTTGTTTTGTGTGTCCACTCCACTTCCTTCCTGTTCCTCTTCATTGCTTTGTTTCCTTTTCTTTCAACATTATGTTTTATTTTTACATCCTAACAGTATAAGCACCACGATTTTTGTACAGTTATAAATCTCACTTAAATCCATGCTATAAAGTTTAGTGTATATTGCAGTTAATCTAAGATGTCGTCATCTCTTTGTTTTGAATCTGTATTTGCCTACTGCAGCTGGATTATTTCCTGCTATTCTACCACGAGATGGACTTTTTTACAAGGTGTTGTATTTCTTTTAAAATGTACATTGCTCCAGTGGAATCTGAATAAATAGTCCTATTAATAACAGATGTTTAATCAGCTCCTCTGTTCAGTCCAGCAACACATTTTGTTTTAGCTTTTAAACACCACTTTCTTCTACTGGTAATTAAGTGTATTTACTCAAGTACTGTACTTAAGTACAACTTTGAGGTACTTGTACTTGGAAAAATTTATTCACTTTTTATTCCATTGCATTTAATTGACAGTTCAGTTACTATTCTGATTCTGATGCACTAACCACCTCACAGTAAAATCAGCTCCACCAGTACCAGTTGCAGTTGTTTCTGTTCTACACCAAACCTCTAGGTGACAGAGGTCTTCGAGCCTTGTTCTTATAACACACATTCTTTTTTGTAATAATCTTTGATAGTTTGTTGACTAAATCTGGAAAAGGTTTGTACGTTCATGTTATCAACAGAACAGAATTCATTATTGTTTAAAATACTTGACAACCCCACCCTCACCCCTGACACTAACCTGATGCTGAAGAGAACTCTTCTAGGGAGTAAGTAGTGCAACATCAAATTGCTCCTACTGCAGCACCTCTAGTCATACATCAGATGGCAGCAGAGTACTCAAGCCAGTTAGTACTTGAGGAAAGCTCACAGAAATAAAAATATAATAATTCAAATTAAGTAACAGTGTTTTCTGTTAACACTACAGTATACAGTAAGTATTGTCCTGTAAGTGAAAAGGTCACATTGTTAACAGTGTTTGATTAGTGTCTTTCTTTAGAGATTATCAATGTGCACAACACATGCCCTTGGTCGACATTTTGACACCAGAATAATGAGGAATACAAGAGAGTTAAATGAAATGTTTGTATTTGAGGGTAATGGCCAAATCCATAATAAATATTATTTGTGCTGTAGTCATCATGACCAGCTTTTTTTGTAAGTCAATGGATTGTCAGTTTAATAGATTAGATCACCGCATGTTGCAACTTTGACAATGCTTTTCTTAATCCTAAATATGAGTCCTGAGAACAATACTCATGCCCAACAATTCAACTAACATTCCAAACATACTTGACATCAGATTAATAGACAATTTTGGCAGAGAATGCTTATCATGTTATTCAGAACTTAAACTACTTTCATCTGCTCTATAGGTTTTATTAATCACTTTGTATCGAGTGTGTGATTTTTTTCTTATTGGAGTTTTGTGATAGTTCATTCTAAAACGGACTGGAAACATGTAGATGCACTGTATAAGATGCATCATACAACACGATGTATCAAACAGGTACCCAGTCAGGCTTATTTATTTTATATTCTGATCATTTGAATTAAGTTTGATGTTATTTGGGTTAAACAAGTGGAATAACAATGCCAGAAGCTGAATTTATAATTAGAATATTGGCACTGCAGTACAGTACATTAAGCCAGTTTGGCCACTGTACAGGATTGGTGAGAGGGCACCATGATAAACATGATAGACATCTAAGGCCTCCACGTCTGGTGAAAGAGGGGTTTTCCACTTGAATGTGTATGACTTCTGGCCCCTATTATACCACCCACGTTCTCTGTCCAAACTGTATACAAAATTGTCCTCAAATAAGTGTCCTTTGTCCCTCCAATGAAGGTTCACAGCTGATTCTGGTCTGCTGAGCCATCCTCCAGTTCAGTTTCTCCAGTGCTCTGGACACTCTTTACTCAGCAGAGGTGGAGGGCTTAGACACAATCTGTATTCAGTTTATCATGCTGCTATTTCATCCATCCCTTGAAAAATCTAGACCACTTCACACACCAGTAAGGCCCCAGTTAATGACTCACTGTGATGGGGGTAAGAAGAGTTCAACTTCCAGATAACCTGACCTAGATGACCAAGAATCATCACCAACAGTTCATTATGGAGCCATCAAGATTCTCACAAAGGCGGCTTGGAGACTGTATGTTTATACATAATAGAAAGTCTACAGTAACAGAGTTACAAACTGACTGTGGTCGGGTTCAAAAGGTGTGGGCATATACCTGAAGAAAAGATTCTGTTAGTTACACTGTAGGAAATGTGTTTGGCCAATATGGATTATAATTAGGAGACTAATACAGTACCAGTACTCCTTCCTTTTCAAAAATTACATTATGTGAACTGGAATCACCACTTCACAGTTGTATGACAGCCAGTCAAGTTGCAGTTTACATGCAACTGTTAGACTCATATTCTAATCAGTTCATCCATTAGTATAAATTACCAGATGTTGTGAAATTACCTCCAGGAGTTCCTGAGACATAGCTTTGGATATCTGATCTTAAGCTTTAACTACAAAAATCAATTCTGTTCATTTTTTAAATCAAAGTAGACACTTTGAAGAAATTCCATCTAGTTGTTCCTGAAAAATCAAGTTTATGAGAGATAAAAGATAGGATGAATGGATGTACAGACATGACTGGACAACCTGAACACAGTGCCAACCTGTCTGAGCCATAAAAAAATACAATAACTGAAAACCTGCAAGCATAAGAGTGAGACTAACTGACTGACTATTAGTTTTGTCTCTCAGCCTCATGTTGAGTTGGATGGTATTACGTATAGAATGATTAACACACACAACAATAACATCTGTTATGGAAAACAAAGTACGTGCCTCCAGGAAAGGGCTGGAACCTCATGTGCTGCCCTCCAACCTGTTCTTTTGTTTAATGACTGTGCATCATAGCAACGACTTGTTTGTCTCCATCAGAGGTATTCAGATAAACACTATGGTGACATCTTGAAAACTGTAGTTGTTTTGATTTATGAACACCAAACGTTTGTAGAATCTGCATTACTTGAATTGTCTTAAGTCAAATCTCAACTATTCTATAATGATAATTAAAAAAAACATCCTTTCTTACAGGTATATAGGGAATTACACTGGACATTCAGCATGTACCTCATTTTCATTTGTTGTATTATTAAAAATAAAAATATAAAAAATAAAATATTCTGTTCAATCAAAATCAAAACTTTTTTTCTTCTAAACTTATGTTACATTGTCAAAAACCAGAGGTGTATAAAACAAACTCATTACTCAAGTAGAAATGCAAGTACTTGCCCAGGAAAATACTCCAGAATACAGAACATACTGTATGAGTATACTGGAGTATACTGGCACAAGCCAGTATACTATACAGACAGTATACTCCAGTATACTATACAGACAGTATACTCCAGTATACTATACAGACAGTATACTCCTTGTGCCTGTCCCAATTCAGGTAAATGGGGAGTGTTGTGTCAGGAAGAGCATCTGGCATAAAATCTTTGCCAAATCAAGTATGTGGATCATAACAAATGTGACTTCCATACCAGATCAGTATGGAAGGAACGACTGCCTCCTCTTAATGCAGGGACTATGTTGAATATTGTCAGTGCGTATGCCCCACAGGTTGGATGTTAGCTAGAAAAGAAAGAGGAGTTCTGGAGTAAGTTAGATGAAGTGATAAAGAGTTTTCCTAGGAATAAGAGACTCGTGATCAGAGCAGATTTCAATGGACACGTAGGTGAACGGAACAGAGGTGATGAGGAGGTGTTGGGTAGGTATGGTGCTAAGGAGAGAAATGCAGAAGGACAGATGTTGGTGGATTTTGCCAAAAGGTTGGAAACGACTGTGGTTAACTCATACCTCAAGAAGAGGGAGGAACATGGTGACGTATAAGAGGGATGCAGATGGTGCAGTCTGAATGAGATAGGAGACTGTAAGGTGGGGTCAGGGGAGAATGTAGCTAGGCAGCATCGGATGGTAGTATGTAGGATGAAGTTGAACATAAAGACAAAGAAGCGAGTGAAGACAGAGGGAACAATTAAATGGTGGAAGTTGAGGAAGGAAGATGGTTGCACAGAGTTCAGGAAGGAGCTGAGACGTTGGGCACGGAAGAGTTACCAGATGACTGGGAAAGTACAGCTGAAGTGGTGAGGGCAACAGCCAAGAAAGTGCTTGGGGTATCGTCTAGACAAAGAAAAGATGACAGGGAGACCTGGTGGTGGAATGAAGAAGTACAGGAAAGTGCCTAAAACAAGAGGTTAGCAAAGAAAAAGTGGGATAGTCAGAGAGATGAAGGAAGCAGACAGGAGTATTGGAAGACCAGGTGTATGGGAATACTAATGTTGAGAAACTGTGGCCAGAGTCTGGATACTAAACAAATCTGTATGGGTTTCTGTTGGTTTCACTGGCCACTGTTACAAATTGCTGGCAGCTGCCTTGAAAGTCAGCGAGCCCCCCATCAGAGATCTAGGTAGATCTTTGATTTTGAAGACTGTTGATATTGCTTATTTTAATTTCTATCCATTTTCTTTTGAAAAGTAAAAAAAAGTAATCATTGTTTTATGAAAGACGATAAAAGTGACCATAGAAGTGACTTTCAGATCTAATTAGTACAGAAAATTCTAAATAGCATAAAGAATGAAAAACTCTAGACAAGACTAAACAGCCTCGATGGGGAACTTTTAAAATTAGCCTCAAGCTATATAATATTTCATTACCTGCCATTAATCATCTAAGCTAAGGGTGTGAGCACCACGTCACGTTATGAAGCTGCAAATGTTACATCAAAAAACAATAAGAAATACTTACATGTGCCAGCCTGTGGCCTATAACATTCTTACCCTGCTTAGAAAATTAATAGAAATAATGGCGTTAGATCTGAGTGTACCTTGAAATTAAGGACTCTTAATGAAACTTGCTGTTACATCTATTATTAAAACGTGACAAGAAACACCCTGACGAAATGAACTACAGTGAAAAACTGGACAGACAACTTTGTTATAACTGTGTGTATAAATACGAACTAATATGCCTGCTTGTCGGCTTCTGACTGAGAGGCGTGTACTTTCATTATGGCATTCTGTGGAAAAACTATTTAAGTTTCACGCATGTATTAATTTGTTTGTTCGTGTTATGCAATCAAAATGAATCCTGTTGCAACATAAAATTACTATTGACAGGATTTAAAGACCCACAAACAGAACAGCAGTAGTAGTAGTAGAGTAGAGTATCGTCAGCTTAAATGTGAAAATGTATATTTGTAGTTTGGCCAGTTTTATTTCAGTGTGAAATTCCAAGTTCCAGGAGGGTTTAGGATCATAGTTTGTGCCCTGAGGCTGTAAAAAGCCAGGACAGACACATAATGTTCTCTTGATTAACTTAATATAAAGTCAAAACTAGTAGAAGAGAGTGAAGAGCACCATTGTCACAGTCTTGTGATCAAAGGTCAAAATTCTGACAATATCAGATCATATCATAAATTTAGGATGATGTCACTGTCGGGCCTGACAGTCACACAATGTGACTGCTGCTACGAGCTAATGTCTGCTAACCAAACTGATCAACATGTGGCTGCAGTAAACCATTCAACAATGACACAAAGGTCTAAGAACACAGGGTCTCAGCTGTCAGATGTCAAACCGAGTGACAGCAGCAGACTGTAAACAGATTTCAGCAGATAAGTTTAGAAACTGTGCACAGTAAATATACAAAGTAATTATAATCAGTAGTAATCTTACATAATAAAAGATGTATACGTCTGTGGTGTGTCTGGCTGCAATGAATCCTTCTCTACGATAATGTGACTTCATCATCATCATCAGGTATAATGTACAGTGTATACCAAAGATGTTTTATTTGGCATATTAAATTGAGGTTGAAATCATGATCGTCTGAGTAAAGGACGTCACACACGTTTGTATAATGTTTTTTAAATTTCATTTATAGCTGCTGCCGAATGTGCTTTTTATTTATTTATTTTTTTGACGAAAATAAAGTTTTATTCTGCTACATCTTATCACTTTTTTCAAAGAAGCCAAAGTGCAGTAGATGTTAAATGAATACACTACAAGCTTGAGTTGATTAAACATGCTCTAATGTGCTGTTCTGGATCGAAAAAGGTTCCCATGTCAGGGTTAATCAACTCAGTTGAAGCTGGAAGTTGCCAGCAGTGGAAAAATGGACATGTGGATGCAGACAGAACAACGCAAATAGTTCTCTCTATTTGAACATTGACGTCCTGCTCTAGTCAGAAGTGCTTATTAGGAAGTGTATTTGATTGGTTTGAAGTGCTGGATTTGTGGAATTACTCTGTATCTCTGTGGATCCTTAGCTCTTGAAGCAGCTCCTCTTTGTTTATGGCCTGACATTCTTCTGTCTGTTGCAGCACTTTTGCATGTCAGCATTACTGCTGTCTAAATAGTTTAGGCAGAAAAGTTCAAGTCTCCGGCAACAAAAGGTCTGCTAAGAGTACGTAGCAAAAACATTTGAATAGTCAACAGGTAAGCACGATGCACATATGGGGAGATATTTGGTGCACTCCAAAAACTACTTGCACAGCACTAGACACTAGAAAACATTAAAGGCACGTAACAAACTACAATAAAAATCAAAAAGCACATTAAAATGTAATACAAACTGTATATAAATAAAAAACATTTAAAATTTCCCCACTCGCCCCCTGCAGGTGGTCTTTGTCCTTTGCGCTCTGGTCCTCTACCTAAAGCCTGGGAGCTTGAAAGACCTGCACATTATTGTAACTGTTCCTAGGCCTGGGATCTTCTGGACAGAGATCTCCAGAGATGTTGTTCCTGGAATCAGCTGGAGCCACTGTCCCAGTTTGGGACCGAGTGTTCTGATTACCACCAACCACAACCACTGTTGCTATCTGACATCTTTTCCAGCTCTTCTCTCAGCCCTTGGTATTCTCTGAGCGTCTCATGTTCCTTCTTCCTGATTTTGCCATCACTTGGCTACATCTATCACTATGGCCTTCTTCCTCTGCTTGTCCACTACCACTACTGGGGCAACTGTGCCTCAGGAGGTAGAGCGACATGCCAATCGCGAGATCGGTTGTCAAATTCCCGGCTCCTCTAGTCATATGTTGACACGGTGTGTCAGGTCAGCTGCATAGCAGCTCTGCCCTTGGTGTGTGAGTAAGAAGCACTTTGAGTGCAGAGCATTTACCATTTACTGTGTCGTTGGTTAGCCATTGTCACTTTGCACATCTTCCAAATACAGATCTTAGCTTGGTCATTCTCAAACCACCATCAGAGGTGTATCCCATTTTAACCTGGAACTTCTAACCCATACTTAGAATGTGAGCTTGAATGACAAAGACAACTTGCAGAGGGTAAGTGGGATTTTTAAAAAATGTGCATAGACATCTTTCTTACATGTTAACCAAATGGTTCCATTTGTGTCTGTCACCAGACACACCACTCTCCTCCTTGACAATATCAGAAGCTTATTGGTCAAAAACCACATGATGATAGATTAACTGACCCATGTAAAGTTTCCTTACTGGTCCATGTGTATGTGTTTGTATATGATTGCACAAGATTTTTTGTTTAATATTCTACTGAAATGCTCTTTGCTAGGTACCTTTAACAGACGCCTATGAAGGCCACGAGCTGAAACACGTTAATCTTTATCTTTGATACGGTTATTTGAAAATCTGCACATTAAGAGGGAACAATATGAAATTTCTGTTTGCCTTTGCTCCATTAATATGAATATTTCTCTAATTTAGCTAAAAAGGCCAACAGATGACATCATCACGAGGTAAAATATCATTTCTAATGATGTCATCTGTTGTTCATAATATAGTGGTTGTAGACTGAACTACACCAAATGAAAAAACCCCACCAGATGATGAAATTGTTGAAATCGTGCATTAATGTTTACACATTCTGCATTTACATAATAATCTTTTTTATGTATTAGCTGACACCAATTAAACAAAGCAATAGGTTATTCAATGTCATATTGGACACGTCATATTTGTCATGAAGCCACAAGAAGCAGGGGTTCCAATCATGACCCATTATCCCAACTGAGCCACATCCACCCCCCCTTCTCTTCTTCCATGGATGAGATAACCTACAGACAAGAGCTTTCCATCCGCAAAACAAAGGAGCTTATCATGGTGGAGAGAAGGGCTGAGGCGAGGTCCCACGTCATATGAGCGGTTTGGCTCACTTATGCAGGGAGGATTGGTTTATTAAAGGGCTTTTTGCTAAGCGTGAGGATAAGCAAAAGGTTTCAAAGACTTACTGACTTTAATAGATCTTTCATTGTATTTTACACAGACTTCCAGTTATCAATGGATTTTGACTTTAACTTTGGTTTTCTTCATCTAATGTATGTTACTACATATTGTCATAGTATAAGGTGTAATACTAATAAAGTTGTGTGTTTTTTGTAAAGAAGATTCATAAGTAGAAATGAATTTACAGTGTGTGTCTAAATCAGGATCACAGAGCTCGTGTACAGTGGATGGGTTCAGCGTTTTCAGAATTTGACCAGCAGGAACTTGTCAGCCACAGAGGCTCAGGGTCGTCTGTGGTGGCTTTTCCAGTTCATCTAGATATTTCTCAATAAAATGTTTGCTTGCCTGCTGTTTATACAGAGGCAGTGCTGAAGAATGGGGCATTTACAGCACACACACACACACACACACACACACACACACACACACACACACACACCTGCTGTGGCAGGAGACAAAGGTTACAGTGGTTGTGTCTTGGTGCTGAAAATTTCCTCCTTGACTTCCTATCACACAGTCACTGTGACCATAATGACACCATTACACATATTTCATTTCCAGGCTTATAATATATTTATCAAGATAAAGCTCTTCCATCTTCTAACTACACAGTACTCCCCCTGAAATGACACAGAGACAGTAGTTTCTATTTATGATCTGTTGACTGTCGAGATAAGAGAGAGACTGTCTCACATGTGGACAACATAATGACTCAAACAACACACATCAAAAGCGTTGCTGCTTTATATAGGCTTGGCATGTGAGTCATGAAGTCGTGTTTGGTTTTGGTCACCTATACACAGCTGCAGTGTCATCGTAATATCTACTATTATATCTATACTAAAGAAACGTCATCATCTTACTCCCTCACATTGTCATGGTTTCACCTGCAGTAACCTCTCACCAGGTCACACCAAGTCAGGGCTTAGTATACCGTCACTGTTTCTGACTTTCCACTCTCAGGTTCAACATGCAGCATCAAAAATCATCCTGGGACAAACAAGTAGAACAAATTATAACAATGACCTGTGGTGAACTACAAGCTAATAATTATCCTTTGCCACACGTAAACAAAGGTCTTTGTTTACCAGAAGTTGTCAGTAAAAAATGGGGACAGGTTTTTATCCATTTCTCTTGTGTCTGTGTGTGTGTTTGGAATAATGTCATATGTGTTAATGCAGAGTAAAACTCTCAACATTCAGTCACACTTAGAGTCACTTATTAATCACTTTAATTACTACTTCATTACTGTGAAAGAACCAAGAGCTACAATGATGCATTGCAACATGCAGAGGTTGCAGAAGTACAGAAATGTAATACTCAATAGTACAATTATCACTTAAAATCTGCTGCCACCGTGCTTCTGCTTTTACTTAAGTGTTGTATACATGTTAGAAAACTGTTGAATATTATTATTATCATTATTCCATTAAGCAGACAGAGAGAGCCTCAGATGATCACCGTGTAGTTATATCACATTAACCACTCAAATATGTTTTACATTAAATGCTTATTCTCACTCTTGCTGCTACTAATACTTTTTTTATTTTCTGATCTGCTGATTACTTTGACATAAAAGTCTGAAAAAAATGCAGTGCAAGAAAACGCTCTAAGTTGTTTTTTTGTTTTCAAAAATGGAAACAAACAGTACAACATTATTTCATTTCCACAAACTGCACAATAAATATGAGATAACACGTATAATTTGTGTAATGATGACGTGAAGAAACATTTAGCAACATACATAAAATCTAAACTACATAGACATATATTCATAGAGCAAATACCCATACACACAAGCTAATATGGACACCAAGACAAAACCACATGAGATTATATGTATCCTCAGTGGGGTCTTGCAGCTCTCTATTTGCACTCTAACTACATGTACTGTATATACATCCATGCACCATACCTACACACACACATACATTTATTCCAGGGCTGTTTTAGACTGTACACTAAAGTTAAAGAAACAATAGCTCTCTGATAATAGCAAGATTTGATAGATGAACATACATTTGCAGTTTTTCTGGGTGTTTCTTTTAAAAAAAATCTCATAATTGTTCCATTGTAAACAAAACTGTCTCATCATACAGATGGTCAGACCTGTAGTTCCTGGCTTGTCAGTCAGTACATGAGGTGACTGTGAAATATCTTTATTGTCTACATAACTGATAGCATTATGCTTAGTGTGAGCAGCTGACCTGCTCTGTGGGCTTGTTATCAGCAGTGCATGTCACCTCTGTCTTACTCATTAAGTGAGCTTGGTGCAGTGCTCTGCAGAGGTCACTGCGGGCTAACAGGGTTACTGGTGGTCACACGCGCTGAACTCAGCCCTAATGGCTTAATATTGGCTAAATATTTTTATACTTACCTGCAAACCAGCACGATAACAAGAACAGAAAGAACACTGAGAACAAACTAACATCCACTTACAGGCTGGGTCTCCTCGAGACATCGTGATGCAGTCATGAGAAAGTAACAATTTTAGAAATGAACGTTTTATTTCAGGCCCCTAACCAGAGCAAGCACAGACATCAGATCTGTAACCTAATGACTGCATGTGAACACACAGTACTTTATATTATCAGCTGCATTAGATATTGCACACTTGTTAGCATACATCTGCTTATTTACACTACCTGCAGTCATGGCGCAACATTTTCATTCATTTGATCTTGTTTTTCTGTCTACCCGCTGATTGTAAGTCTAATATTTACTTTATTTCTGGTTTTGACCTTAATTAAACCCTACAGACAATATCTATGTCTGTATTTGCAGTTAGTCTGCGGAGTGGCTGAAAACAGTGAAATAATGAACTATGAAGTTCGATAAAGTTGAGGGGAGATGCAGATTCAAGCGAGATGCAGGAAATCTTGGAGAGTTACTGTAAGAACCTCTGTGGAGTAAAAGGTGGTCAGGTGCGTCCTGTTGTACCGACGATCACGCATTGCTGTGCACTGCAGAATTACACAATCAATTACGACCATTGCACTGTGTGAACAGAGCATTCATGTGTTCTTGGATGTCACGGCACAGGCAGGATCTTCAGTCTCCAAGATGTGAATCTTTAGCTTATAAACACACAACGATGTGTTAACATCATTAGCAGAATGTATACTGTGAAATAAATACTGAATATATAATCAAAATTAAACTAGAACATTAAAAGTTAAACCTTATTTGAACTTCAAGGCTTCGCTTAGCTTCACTTTAACTCACATGTCAACATAATTTAGTCAGTGTGTTGCATGCTTTTAGCTACAGTATACTTTCCCTTGGTTTAAACAGTTCATAAATGTTTTAGAGACAGAAGAAAAGAGAGGTCACAGACTGATGTGACACAGTGAGTATTGATGCTCTTGGAAAAGAAACAGGCAGATTGACAGGCAGAATGAGCATGACACATAGTCAGGTGTACAAAAGTATTGATTTATTATGTGTTTGTACAGCATGTCACAAACACACACACACACACAGACACACACACACACACACACACACACACACATAGGCTGCGCTTTAGTAGAATGAAAATTATTGAATAAAAGTGAAACAGCTGTGCATATTTACAATGGTGCATAATTACATAATTACTCACAGAGCATGTAGACTTTTAACACGTTTAACGATTCGGTTAGGTTTTCATGTGAAAACAGTGAGTTAACTTTCTTCCTTCTCATTGCAGACAAGAGGCTGGCTGAAATGTGACAAATGCAAACACATTTTGATGCACCTTTGTGTCCTGAAGAATGTTTCTATGCAGCTAAACTGCAATCAGAAATACAAATGTGATGGAATGTAACTGCAACCGGATTCCATTTTCTGCCAACATGATAAGAACATGTTCACATATAGCATAAATGACAAGTTGTAAATACGTGGATCATGAACAGATCAATAAAGTGTACCCAGACAGTGGATTTTTTTTTACATTTGCTACGAAAACATAAGTATGTTTGCAGTTCACTTGTTATCTTTAGCAGTCAGGGTTGTTTAATGTCTGTGTCTATAGACTCATGTGCAATTCACAGTATGAAAAAGTTTACCTTTTGAGCCAGCACTCACAGATACCTTTAGACAAAATGTCTATCCAGCTGTGCAGCAGAAATATCTCACTGACTTGTGCAACTCAACATTTCTTCATTTCCTTAATGCACCAGAATTATTAGAATTAGCTATCGATTTTGTGCGTAGTTGCCACCATTTAGCCTCCAGAACTCAATGAGAAACACAGTATGCAAATGTAATGTGCTCATTAAACAAACTGCAGCTAAATGTTAAGCAGCATGTGTTGGAAGGTAGATGTCCAGTGATAAAGGTCAGCATTTACCAACAAAGCAGAGACTTTTTCTGCGACAGCAGTGTTTGCGAGTGAGACAGGTACAGGGAGCAAAGAGCAAGAATAGGAACTTCCAGTAGCTCTTAAGCCTAAACAAGCATCCCTGCTGTTTTGCATGTTTGGCCAATAAAACTCATGTTCACTTTGCTTTACTTATGTAGTTTTATGTATTTACTACTTGTTCCTAGAAGTCATAACTGTAGATTGATAAGCGGTGGCAAAGTGAAATCTATTAAAATCACTGGCTGCCTGCAAACTTAACCACTTGTATGATAAGTGATTACATGGATCCAGGTCTGTCAGATCCTTTGTTTCCACAAGAACTGAAGGTGCTAGTTCACACTTTAACTCTGTCTGCCAGACTTGGTCAATCAAAGACAGAAAGTGTTTGGTCCAATATTACTGCACTTATATGTGCAGAAGTCTTCATAGTACTGTTCTTCAGTAGCAAAGTACAGCAGCAGAAATGTATCATTCTATATACATAAAGCAAGGTATCTTCATTAACACTGTTAAATATACAATATGTACAATATGTACTTCATTTACTCATACTGACACAGACACAGTCTAGAGGATTGATTTCAGTTTGTACCTAAAGTCCACATCATAGGTTGGCTGGAGGATTCCCAGTCCAGCACGGGACTGGTCAAGAGGTGGGACTTTGACGGCATGGTCCAATAGTTCCATGTCAAAGTATGACAGTATGAGAGTGAGGAACTGTTTGATTTCATACACAGCAAAAAATCGTCCCGGACATTTGGTGACTCCAGAGCCGAAGGGCATGTAGAAGTAACGCAGCCGGCGTCCATTACGGTAAAAAGTTGTTTTCTCCTGACCCCTCTCATCAAGGAAACGGTCAAACTTGTACTCCTGTAGGGACAGGGAGAGATGAAGAAGGTTTTCAGGAAGGCAACATACATTTCCTGAGGAACATAGTTTTCTCATTTATTAAGTAAGAATTTTGTCATGGTCTTACATAGGGATCTTTATAGATTTCTGGATCGTAGTGCAGCATGGGTGGATATAAGGCAATGACATCATCTTTCCTAATGTGGTAAGACTCTTGGTTGTCAAGATGAAGCAGGAAGTCTTCCTTAGCAACACGCACATTCATGGAGGCACTGGAAAGACGCATGGCTTCTTTGATGATGCTGTCTATAGACAGAAAGGAGACAAAAAGACATGAAAGAAATCAGTATTTGCATTAGTTAAGTTGAATATTTCTAATATGCCTACAGTGGCATGTTGTATGTCACATAGGGACTTAAATTTAGCACACAAGTAACTTATATTTTCCAGTAATCTGTTGGAAATCTTACCTAAAACAGGCATTTTATCCAGTTGCTCCCTCATCAGATTAAGTGCCGGATCGCTCGGGTCAACTTTCTGACCTGCATCCTGCAGAACTTTCTGCACTTCCTCACGAGCGGCTTTCATAGCTTCAGGACTCCTGAGCACAGATACAGGAGCCTGTTAGTCAAGTTTGCTGCGACTGTTAGAGATGAATTATTGCTCATTGATATTTGATTACATGCACGTCACGTCTTTTGTTTCCACTTTAACCAGGACCAGAAACAATAATTTCACTTCAGTAGTACCATGTCTCCTGCAGTGAAATTCAGTGATGTTTGTTGCATATATGAAATCAGTGTCTAAAGTTTTTATAGTGCTATTTTTCATTATATGTGTTAAGACATTAGCAATACCTGGAATAAAGGGCAACCTGTTTGCAATTTTCAACTTGTTTCCTATGATTCTGGTTGGGAGGTCCATGTAAAAGAAGCATATTAAAGTTCCCCATGGCTTCCCTACCAAAATACCCCTATACTTCTAATTAAAAAATTTCTTCATATGATGTCATCAGATGGTATCTAGTGTGAACAGCTCTCTATTGGGTTAAGGTTCAACAGGCCACTCCAAAAGGACTATTTTCTTTTTTAGAGGTCATTCTATAGTAGATTTATTTCCAAAATGAGGACAGTTGTCCTGCTGCATCACTCAATGTCTGCTGAACTTCATCTTGGAGTTGCAAAACCATTATGTAACTCTGCTGCCCACTGAACCCTGTCGTAGACATTTCTAAGAGTTGCTAATTCTCCGAAGACATTTCTTCATTTGGACTTTTCTCTATTAACCCAGCCCACAATCTTTCCCTGACTTTACCCATAAATATCTTTATCAATGTTGGATTCACAAAACTGTGTACATCCAACTGATATGTTACATATCAACATATTTGTGACTTTGTGGTAATTATGAATATATGATCATTGTATTTATTGAAATGCTACAGTGACTGGGTTCCAACTATGTTACCCACAAATATAAATTTGTGATAACAGTTTAGTTGTATAGAAATTACATGTCAGAGCTGCTAAACATTGTCAAAAGCTGAAAAGCTTTTTGCAGTTGACTGTTTTTCATATCTATGCCATAATTGTTTCATGATCCTGGCCCCAGGTTGTTTAAATGATCGTATAGAAATGAGTCCCATCTATAGATTCATTGTAGTTGCATTGTGTTTCTTTTTTCAGAAACCTATACAGTACAGAAAAAGAAAACATATCAAGCTTACCTGATCATATAAAAGAGACTCCAGAAGGTAGCAGGCAGGGTGTTGGCCTGTGAAGCCCAGAGCAGAGCGACGTGGGTCCTGGCTTTGCTCACATCATTGAAGGTAGATAAGGAATCATTCAGAATCATCCTCATAGAGATCAGATCAGACACATTCTCCCTTTTGGACAGGTTTTCAGCATGCATGGTCTTTGCTAGGTTCTAGAAACACAGATATAACATGTATATACACATGTTTCTCTTATATAAAGTATATAGCCTTTTATTAAAACTTGTGAGAAGTGCCAGGTCAAGAAGGTTTACATTGTTAGGTCCCATCTTGATACAGATGCTATAAAAAGCTGGGGAACCATTTGGAATCACTTGATTAACTGGTGATAAAATGCGATCTTATCTATACAGATGTGTGTACAAACAAGCATTCAGCATTTTGAACCATTCGTCCTTACTCCAAACTTTGGTAAACTTCAGGCCTACAGTAATGTTTTGAAGAGCATCTATGCACCATGATTTGTATGTGGCAGACTTATGAAAAGAGCTCTGCTGATTCTGTCAAGAGTTTAGCGGTTATTCTGGGGTTCTTTTTTATCTAAGTGATTGTTCTGCATTGTTGCCTTTGGAGTCATCTTCCCACTTCTTGAGAGTGGACAGCTTATCTGCAGATTAATGAATTCGTAGATTCGTGTTTCAACATTGGTAACTCGATTGGGTTACTTATTTTCTCTTGTCGCTGTAGGTGTAGGAAAAGTTCACTAACCTCTCTGGCACTGTAGGCACTCAAGAAGACATGGATGGGCAGGCCAGCGACCAGTGCTGGGAAGATCTTGTCAAACTCTTTGAAATTCTCCAATGCGTTGAGCACCAAGGCTTTCTGTGCTGCCTGCCTAGCCTGACACTTATCATCACCAAAATCTTTTCCAAACAGTGTGAGGTAGCCAGATTCAAACATCACCTGAAAGACAGACAGCAAGAGAGATGGAAATTGTTTAGGGCTGTTAAACTCCTTTATCCTGTGTCTTTAATTCAAGTCCAATTACTTACCTTGTAGCAGAATGCGAAGATACCATCCACCTGCCAGTGGTCCTTGCTTGGGCTGAGTGTGTCTGATCTCAGCATGACATCCTGAAGGTGTCCCATCATCGTCTCTATTAGGGAGGGTAGAGCCACACCCTGCAGAGTCTTCAGGAAGGTTTGGTGGAGGTTCTCTGTGGTGTGGCCATGACGAGGGTCAAAGCTGTCATGGCCAAATGCCTGGTAAAATAATGAGGAGGTTTAGGACCACTGTAGGATTTAATAACAGCACGAAAAAGCCCTAAAATGAATCTGACCGACCATGGTATAAATAATAAAAGAGGAAATCACCAAAATTTACCTTGACAGATGTAGCAAAGTGGAACTTTCTCCAGTCGAGATGTCTCCCCTGTCTTATTACTGAATGGTAAGAAAAGGGGTCACATAGGAAGTGGATGTACTGGCCTGCGATCTTGCAGGTGAAGATGTGGCCGTACTTCTTTTGCCGGCTGCGAAGGAACTGGAGAGGGTTGGCCCCAAACTGCAAAGCACAGCCCAGATAGGGGATGAGGCCATTTTCAACTGCAGGTTCACCAGGTCGCCTAGGGGCATTGTCAAGAGATAGCAGACAATAGTCAGCACAAAGCAAACAATTTCCAACTGCTGAAAAGTCAAACTGTTTTTGACACTCAACACAGATGTGTTACCATGATCAAGTTCATAACAGTCATTCGAAGTAAGAATCTGTGACATTTCTATAGGAGGTAATGCATATTTTGCTAATCACTATTAGTAATATTGATTTAACCTATAGTTAGTTCATGGAAGTTTTACCTGCTTGATTAGTAAAAACAGTGGATCTGCAAAATATATTTTTTTCCTTAAATTAGAAAGCAGTTTTGTCTGAAGACCATTTTGCGACAGTTCACTAAGGTATACACAAATTAAATACATAACACACTTTCTATAGGTAATCTGGTGATACAAGGTTTGCAAAGAACAGCAGCCCCACAGCCCCCAGGATCCTGGAGCTAAAGCTGATCCTGTTCTTTTACAATGCTTATCGTGTAAGTTCTCTTTAGTTTGCCAGCACCCTAATACTGAGTCTAAAGTGCCTGAGAAAGTTCTCAAAAATAAATAAATTCAACTTTAAGTTGCACATTTTTTCCACTGATGATGCTTGTATGCATTACATCTCATTCAGACTTTGAAACCATGGTCCTTAAACCACAACAATCCCAAAACATGACAAAACAATCCCTACACCTTCATCAAATAATGATGCACTGACAAACAACATATATGAACATAGACAATGAATACACAACATAAAATTATACAACAGCAGCTACGCCATGACAGCACACCAGTGACAATTGTTATGAATCAACAGTATACCAAACTAATTTCATCATCATCACACAACACCTTTTGTTTTACTGGCACCTATTAGCATACCTGTGTCATTCACAGCTGTCGGTGTCGATCTGTGTGCAGTCAACTAGACATTCAACAACAACAGTCTAGCTCAGAAGACTTATTATTCTAGACACACTGTGTTAAGTAAAAATACAAGAACTCAACCATACCACATGCCTGTTTAACCTATATCAAGTCTTACCTGTGTCGTGTCCCCACAGCGAGCCACAGAAGGCAGCAGAATCCCACCACTACTGCCCAGATCAGAGCAATGCTTATTATCATGCTGATGATGTTCAGGTGATAAAGACAGGAAGATCCAGCGCAGCAGGAGGTTCAGTAGCAGATGATAATGCTCCACACTGTTGCTTGCTTCATTAAGTCAACAGTCCTAGAGAGAAGAAGGTGTTTTAAAGATGCTGCCCTGGGTTCATTGAGATGTCCAAACTACAGATAATAAATGCAGCGTCACTGGAAATTGTGTAAGAGTGGATGTGTCAGTGAGTACTGTAGGTTCAGTGTGATGACAGGGAGCAGGGAGGCTTTTATACCATGTTCCTTAGGGTGGGACCCAAGAACATTTTTTTCTTTATTTGTTGTGCAACAAAATCAGCATTATTACCCTATCTGTAGTAACTTTGTCTAAGTTATCTCCGCATGCATTTTTGTTGAAAAGGAGGTGAGAGTGGTTTTTTTAAATGCATTTGTCAGCTAACATGGTGATTAATGTTAAAATCTGCATCTGGGATTGTGGACATTTCACATGTTTAGTTCTATGTACACATTTATGCTCATTTCACATTAAGATTTTTCTTTAGCAGAATTAAAGGTGTGGTCTTCATTTGAAATGTAATCAAGAAGTAAAATGATAGCCTGTTCTCTCACTAGGATCTTTCTAGGAAATGGGATTCCATGCAGACTGTGTGTGTGTGTGTGTGTACTATGCCTTTCCATGGTTGTGTGGAAAGATTCGGGTTAGAGAGTCCATTGTGAGGACATGTTGGGCAGTTCTTACTACTTCAAAAAGATTTTAATGTTTCAGGTTTAGGTTAAGAGGAAGGCTTGAGTTTAGGCATTTAGTTGAGATAATTAAGGTGAGGGCACGGGAGCGAATGCATTATGTGAGTGCATGTCCTCACAGCTATAGTAAGGTAAAGGTGTGTGTGTGTGTGATGGTGTATGTGAGATGGCCTTGAACGGAGTCCATGGACAGTGGTACCTGAAGGGCTGTGCTATGATAGTGCATCCAAGTTGGTAAATAGATTCAAGGTCTGTGCTTCCATTGTGTGTGTGTGTGTGTGTGTGTGTGTGTGTGCAGGCAGGGGCGGGAACATTACAACTGTATGGTATGTAACCGGTTGAAACTTGTTATTGTGCAGGTACAGTAGAGGTCAAATCTAGTTCCTCAGGAAGACAGACAACAAGACAACACTAAAAGTAAGTAATGTCATCACAGTTTGATTGATAATTCCTCCATCTACCTGGGACCACAAGCACTCTCTGAACAGAAAGCACTAAGACCTAGATTTACATGTTATCAGAATTCGTTTAATTATATTTATGTCTTTGAACCCAACAAACCCAAACCAACAGAATGATAACAACCTTCATCTACTGTGTCAGTTCATGTCACATACACTTGCTTAGTGAAAAATAACTAATTAGAACTTGTAGTAACAAATTTGTAAACTCAAGGATCAGTTTAGTCAGATCAACTTTGTAACACTTCCTGTGACACACACACACACACACACACACACACACACACACACACACACACACACACACACACACACACACACACA
>JAUYWH010000009.1:204911-247860 GCA_034779795.1 Ctenopoma multispine | reverse complement strand
TGCTTCTTTCTGACGAGGAAGTAACCTCCCAATCCTTCTCTGTGTGTACGGTGTTTAAGTGTGTGAAGTCTTTTGAAGATCACTGTGTGTAGAGTTTTGCAAAAAGTGTGAAGCAGACCTTGTGTGTAATGTTGTTTTGCTTCTTGGAGCAGAGTTTTATTAACTGTGTGTTAATTTTTCATTTAGTGTGTAAACGACTGAAAAAAACTGTAATATCCATCGCTATGACGGTGATAACCAACAGTACATCCCTGTGAATTTGATGTCTGCTTGCCTGATTTGAAAAACTGGATGTCGCATGGTTTCCTTTTCCTAAATTTGAATAAAACTAAGAGGATGGTCATCAGCCTGCCCTGACACCGTCATGGAAACACTCAGTTAACCATCACTCTTAACAACTCTGTGTCCTCTGAGAGCTTGACAGCCAAGAATCTTGGAGTGACATTTAATTCTGTCCTCTCTTTTAAACAGCAAATGAAAGACATCAGACTGCTTTCTTTCATGTGACATAGATCAAATTTGATCTTCTCTCAACATGGCAGAATTCTTCCCTTTTCATCATCTAGAATCGATTATCAGTTTGCCAGAAGCCAGCACTTAACGTCCAAATGGTCCACAACACTGCTGCCTTACAGTACAGATTTCCTTCACTGGAATATTATTAAAGACAAATCAGACAGACACGGTGACAAGGGTCCAGTTGGTCCAGTAAACTAGATGCTCATTTTATAAACTGTATGCAGGTATATATAATATATATTTATTTCAACATCCTTAACACTGTTCCTGTAAGTTCCTGTTTAAAGTCGTTGCCATCAGGTTCTGTAGCGCCTGTGTGGAATGTGTTTGTGTAGCATTGTGAACTGTAGCATGAATAAAAGCATTGTTACTATGGGTACAATGCATCCGAGGGTAAGCCTCAACGTAAAGCATGTTTTATTGTATAATGCCATGAAATTAAAGGCTGATTAGGGTTATTCATGCTCCCGTGTTGTGATTGTTGTTCAGAGCGCTTATCTAATTTTGTTTCTCATGAGATTATGTTAAATTTTTTATTTGAGTTCTTTACCTTCACTTTATTCTTACAAACTGAACTAACAAATGTAAATATACACATACAGTACATCTGCAATTACACAGAACAGAATGTGTAATTGGTTTGATGAATAAGTCTTACCAATTAGACTAGTTGTTCCCACAGTGAACAGATAACCAACAATTAAGTGTCTGTAGTTTAGATACTGGAATGTGAAAATTAAATTCAAGTCCATTGTGGCTGAAGGAGAAATCTAAAAACCTGGTCGATTAAATCAAACTTTCACTGTTGTTGCTGCATTTTACTTACTATACCAACACTTGTACTGAACCTCCACAGTATCAGCATCACACATCATCACTATATATTGGACCTATCACATACCTACAGCAGAAGGGAGATATATGAGCATGTATAAACCTGATCATTCAATCTGACTTTGGTACTTATAATCTGTATTCATCAGCAGCAACAACACTGGACAGTTTTTTCTCTGCAGCAGTGATTCTAAGTGTCTGAATGGAAAGCACATGCTGCTGATGAGTGCAAATATTGTTCTTCATTTATTGATCAGAGGATTTCTCATGAAGCATGTGAACTAGAGTCAAGAAGAGAAGAAGATTCACTGAAATGACTGACAGTGCTAAAGAAAGATAACAGATGTGTTTTCATGATTGTATGTGGGGCTGCAGTAAAAAGTCTCACAGACAGTTTTACTTGTTCTTCCAGTTTCAAGTATGTATTTGTTGAAAGTTTTTGTTTTTTACATAGATGATGTTAGGAGCTTGACACGAGATAGAGAGAAAGATTTGCTTTTGATCAACTTACATTTTGTCATTCAGAGCAGTAAGTGAACTGAGTAAGGAATGAACGTTGGCACCCTAAACCTTGCAGATCCTGCTGCATCTGTTTCAACATGTATTTAACAGCACTGTTACATTTGCAAATCTACCATGACGAATTCAAACAATTGCAAACAAAAACTGAATGTAAAAAGTAGGGATTTACCATCACGTCCCTGTTTGGTAGCTCAGTGGGTAGAGCAGCTTTGTGGTTTGATCCTCAGTCCCACCAGGCTACATGTTGAGGAGGCCTTGGAGATGACGCCCAAATCCTCTACTAGCGCCATTAACTGCCTGACAGCTGTCCAACAACAATTTTCCCAAAGGGATGAATAAAGTATCAATTATCCTTATTAAAAGTATTAATGTTAAGAAAGACCTATCAATTCCACATGTACGTGTGCTTTATTGGAAGCAGACATATTTACTCTCCCCCCAAAAAACATAGACAGCCTCCACAGGTGGCTGCCAAGTTGGTAAAATACCTGGAATTAAGTAAAATAACTGAGATTGAAGCTCCACTGCCAAAGGAATTTCTTATGGAACAGTTTATTCCTGCTCTGTGAAAATGGATATGTACATGTCAATGCTCTGTGCCCTGGAACAGCACCACTGTTACCCATTGCCCTTAGGTCAAGGTAAATGTATCATGCAGAGAAACATGCTTAATTTGGCTGATGATGAATGAATGATAAAGTAGATTAAATATTATTTCAATTATGCTGATTTTACTTTATTTCAGCTGAAGCTCAGGGTGTCAGTAAGGAGCAGAATGAGCGGGGACAGAGTTAATGAATGTCCTAAAGCTGAAATCTGTATAAACTACCCAAAAACCTAACTAACTTTTTGTGTGATAACCTGCTACTTCCTGTGTTTATTGTTGTGTTGGCAATGGTGTCCAGCCCAGCACATGACAACGCTCTGCCGAGCTGACTGGCAAGTGGAGTAGGGACAATTAACCATATCTACGGTCATGATAACAACTGATACTCGCCTGATAACATCCAAAGCAGATTGATTTTTTTCCCTTTATTGCAACAAGAGAGACCAACTGTAACAAAGCAAAAAGAACCACTGAAATACTGATTCAGTGAATGAATGAAGAGTGCTGGCTCACCTACTGAGGCCACTGGTTTGGCAGCTAGTATCATAAAAGTTTGACGTGATTCGGAAACTATCAAATATCCATCAAAGCCCCAAGTCCAACTCAGGACTTGAACTACAAACATGATTTATTTTATTTGTCAGGTATAGTGAAAGATATTAAGAGAAAGCGAAGAGAATCAATAGAATAAGCCTCAAAGAGGCAGCAGCTCTAAGTAGAAATACAGCTTCTTAGACAGGAGAGATCAATAATTTAAAGCATCTGAAGCAGGTTTGTGCATCTTAATTGAACTGTAATTTTCATATACATTGAACACAAAACATGAAATTTGACATTCTGTTTTTATGTCATGAAACCAGCGGCAACGTTGTAAGTAACTGAATGAGAATGCATTATAAACTAAAGCAGAATCTAATGTGAGGGCTGGAAAATCTAATAAAACACATGGGCACACAATAGCAGCAGACAGGATTGACACAAATGAACTAATATTATTATTGTTACTATTAATTATTTAGTGGTGGTTCAGACAAGTTACATACCTGATTATGCATGCAACCAAAATGTGTTGTAACTATGTCTGTAGTCATTACTATTAATAAGATCATGTGGTCCATTAGTTTCCTGCAGACTAAAGACAACAGTGGAGATTTATATGCTGAATGTGAATGAATAAGATAGTTCTGTCTGTTTTATAATTAAACACACAGGTTAACCAAAACACTTTTAAAAATCTTATTCTAAAAGTCACCATTCGATGTCTTACACTTATATTCATTACCTGCAGAGTCCTTTTTATCCCCGATTAGAAGATGAGTTGCTGTGTTATAAATGCTGATAAAGAGTGATATGTATTATCCTGAACAAATTCAGCTAAATTGTCTGATTGTCAAGGTCAAGGTTTAGAGTGACTGAGGTGATGTTGTAGTGTTGGTTTCCAGTTTCTTATCTTGAAATTGTATAGTGGTCCAACCTTTGCCCGCTTGTCAGAAAACAAGTGTGTGTGAACCTTGAAAAATGGCAATGCACACAGCATTCAGGGTTGAAGGGCTATAGCCTATGGTTCACATCTATAGAGTAAAATTACCAAGAAAAGTTTTTCTTTCTTTTTCATATCAGTAGCTGCTACATGATGCTGACATTACTTTAATGACGTTTAAAACCAACTGGCTACACCAGTGATGAGTTAGCCTCACTTGCCTTTTACTGTATGTTGCTTGTCATTTGAAAAAAAGAAAAAGAGTAGAAGTTAAAGCACCTTGTGAAGTCAGAGATGGCAAGACCTAAAATGGAAAATGGAAGTGGACAAAAACAAAACAAGCTACAGATAAGCTGGTAGAACACTCACATGGCTGAATTGGTTTGCAGCCCTACAGTGATTGGGCTACATGCTAAGTTCAGCATGTATCGTGACAATGCTAATATGGTGATGTTTAGCAGGTATATTTACCGTGCTTAACATCTTCTTTTAGCATTTTAGCATAAAACACATCATCTAGGTGAGACTGGGACAATGACTAATGCAGGAAATACCAAAGTATTGAAAGCATTTTTTTCCCTTGAATAAGCTTCGTGGTGGCACTACAGGAAAAATCATTACATCACTTCTTCTTATAGTACAAACCATTAACATCTGCACTAGATTTTATAGGAGTCTAGCAAATAATTTATAGAGAAATATTTCAGTCTGGATGAAAAGTGAACTGACCAACTGTGAAGTTGGAAAAGAAGTTCTGCTCCCTCATATTTTGCCTTGTTCCTTAATTGGTTAATGTTGGCTTTATAATGATCTAATTATCTCTGACACTTCTTCCCCATGCTATCAAATCTCTCCATTCACAATCCATATCTGACCAATAATCTTTCTGCGTATGCACTGTTGCCAAGTCAACTTGTTAGAAGCAACTTTGGGTTTGTTCTTCTGTGAAGTCGTTTAGTAGTATTAGCGGTTATGAGTTGAGGATTTTTGCACTTGTTCCCAAAAGTGTCTTTGCTTATTTGGAGTTGATCCCTTTCTCCTGTCTCACTCACTATATCTGTCTAATAAAGCTGAACTCTAGTTTGTCCTACTGCAGGGTCCAACCATGACATCAAAGCATTGTGTGACCGATGACTCATCAGTGAAGGTTCTTCAGCTGGTTCCATATGGGAGCTCTGTTTTCATTCTAAACTAGTTCATGGTGAAATACACTACCAGTCAAAGGTTGTGTGTGGACACACACAGGAAATACCATATAATACCATGTTTCCAGCTACTGTACAATAGTCATTTGCAGTATTAACAATGTCTACACTGTATTTCTGATCAATTTGCCATAAAATATGCTTTTCTTTCAAATACATGTTCATTTCTAGGTGTGTCCAAACTTTTGACTGGTAGTGTACTTATAGTGAGTGGGGAAATGATATCGAGTGGGAGCAATTCAAAGGCTGTGCACATTCTGTATGTACACATCATACTGATCTTGTTCAACATGCCGGCCGTGATAAACAGAAAAGAAATGCAGCATGGTTCTTGTCAATGAATCACCTGCAGGTCATTATATGCAACTTCTTCATGTCCACTGTCATGGGGGTGGTGCACAGCGGTGCTGCAGTGCAGTCACGCGCTGCTCAGGATGATATTATGACCTTTTTGGTGTGGTGAGTTTTTAAAGACCTTGATTGCAATTCTACCTATCTGTCTTCAGACCTACTATTGAGCAACATCATTCCCATCACTTCCATGATGCCAAAGGACGTGATCCAAGGATTTCATCAACCACCTGTTGATTGTACAGGACCTGTCCTGTCTCCTAACTTCATATGGACTTGTAATGAAGATGCTTCACACAATTAGAGTCTATCTGGATTCTCTCGGTTACTCACCTCATTGAATCTTATTCTCTTCCATTTCTCCTCATTGAACTGACCTAAAGTTGTTGCTAAAGGTAATGACTTGAGTAGCCTTAAGGCCTGAAATATACTGGCCAAAAACAGGTCAAAAATAGACCCACCAAAAACCCAACTATGCTGAGTCCAATGTGCCAAATCACTGGACAGTTAAAATCATTCCAGCGTCATCATATTGGGTGACCTACAGTTGATATTACAGTTACACGTCCCCAGACAATTAATTTATATTGGGTTATAAAAATCAGACACTGATATCAAGTCTTGGCTGGCCTGGTAAAATTCTGATATTGTTACAACAGGCATATGGAGATAGTTTCTGCACATTTAACTAACTTCTGCATTGATAGCAATCAGTGGGGTGATGTGTCCTTAGCCTGGAATTAACTTTAAGAGCTGCAGATGAAGGTCGGCACAGAGAGAAAGAGAGACAGACAGAGGAAGAGAGATAAAACAAAGGTTAAGAGACCAAAGAAATGATAATCGCTAAGCTGCAATAAGCAAACACTTCCCTATAATCGACTGTTCAGTCTGCGTGGCCTTGACACTCCTGATAAACTACTGGGACTCTAGTAATGCAGTGAAACCACCTGTATGCTGCAAAACGTGATCATTTTATCAACCTTATCATTTTATCATTCATGGACAGAAAGTAACTAATTCTTGCTTTTTCACTTTACTTTACTTGGTAGACTTTATCCAAAGCAACTTTGAAGTTTAAGAATTGCAGAGATGGTAAGTATCTAAGTACATTTACTCTACTTAAGTACAATTTTGAGTTACTTGTATTATATTACTTTACTGAGTATTTCCATTTTATGTAACTTATGATGTCAGAAGAAAGTATTGTACTTTTATATACATACATTTAAGACCATTAGTTACTAGTCACTTTTTAGAGGATTTGATAATAATAATGTTAACATATCATCTTCTTGTCACTTTATAAGCTGGTTAATGTCAACTGCTGTTTTTGTTTCACGTCTGTAGGTAACAGCACATTTTAGTCACAATTTTCAACTCAAACAAACAAATCTGAACTTAACTTTCACCAGCATCAAATTCTACTGTACATTGTTCAATATATATGTGTTTATACTCTAAATATGAATGAATATATGATGAATTCATATTTAGAGCATGTACTTTGATTAAAGTAAGTAAAGAAAAATTAAAGGGTACCTCTACTTGTAGTCGAGTATTTTTTCTGGGTAAGTACTCACACTTTTACTTGAGTAATGAGTTTGTGTTCTACATCTACTGGTGTTTACTGCACATTACCCATAAACACATAATGCACTGGGGGACACCGAAAAGCCTAAAGACCTTAGTGCCAGCGTCAGTTGCCAGGCTTTTCACATTGAATGTCTACATTACACACTGTACATGTTTACTTGTATCTAATATCTCACCATGTGTCATCCTGCGCTTATTTGATGGATTCAGTCTGAGAGTAGATTGGCTTTGAGTGAAGTGGATCACAACCACCTGAGTAGGGAGTGTATTTGTACCTTCATATTGTTGCCTGTTGTTTGTGGCGCTCAGCTGCCAAAACCTGACAAAGAATCTATGAACGTTAGATTCACTGAGAGCTGACAATCCTGCTTTTTCAAGAGCCAGGTTGTTCCAGACAAAAGGTGTAAATAAATATCTGGAATATTTCCAACAGCTTATGAGCTATAACCTGAAACGGCTTCAATAATGATCCATAGCCTGTCAACGAAGGTGTGGATCAAGCTGATCATTTCTTTGACGTGTCAGTTTAGACAGCTCTGTTAGTGCTCCTCTGACTTTATTGCTGGAAAACATTTTGCGTAACACAAACGTTGAAAATGAACTGAACAAAGTCAATGCAACTAATAAGTCAATGGTTGCTGTGACAGGGAAGGCCCAGGAGCTCATCTGCTCTTGTCGAGCAAAAATGTTTGAAACTTGTAATGAAAAATATAAGTTGTTGCCCAGAGCAAAGTCTTGTGTGTAGATTCTCACTCACATTTTTGTACAGGGGAAAAAATCACTCATTCTGTGCACACCCTTAAAGTGTTGCTCTTTATTACTTTATTTCCTTGTTTCTTGTATTATCATGCTACTGATTTTATTTTCTACAGTTCAACTGAGCCAAAGATATGAGCTAGCAGTTTACATGGACAAGGTCATCACTGTTGATAACTTGTAGTTAATGTATATCCAGCACCTTGACCTAATAAAACATAAGAAAATTAGATTTGTGAAGTCAGGAAGACAAATCAAAGACATTTGTGGTTTGTATAGAAGGTAAGCAGTGCCAAACTACAAACAGACTAATATATCAGCAGAGCAACAGCAGCACCTCTGGTCTTGCATGTCTATATACAGTAAAAGGTGTTTGGGTCCAATCAGAAGTGCAGGTTACTGGCATTTTGGACGTGCTCACAGCTCACTGTGGTTGTGTGCATAAACGCAGCATAAAATGATTTTGCACATGTGAAACACGTCTCAAATATGACACATGCTGCTTTTTATATGACACTTCTATGTGATTTCTACAGGGGTTAAATTCCACATACTACTAAGTATCACCATGTCTGTTGTGCAGCAGTGTTATCTTTGTGCACATCCGTTAGATTTCAGCTGCAACAGCTTTACAAACTTTTTACAAACCCAGAATTTTAGGATCAATGTCTGTGCTGGTTGTTGTAAGGATACGTTTGCTGTTTTACATCAGTAACTTGACATGGTTCATAAAAAACAATCTGCCTTTATATTCTGCAAGTGAATTGTCTGCAGTTTACAAGCTGCTCTATTGGCCTTGAACATTAGTGTTTAACACATTGTTATATCACTCTTATCTCCTAGAGTTTACCCAATTAACTGATTAGAACGTCAGTGTGTGTGTGTGTTTAAAAGGACGAAACCATTCATTCAGAAATATGTGTGTGTGTGCGTGAGAGTGAGAGAGAGAGAGAGAGAGAGAGAGAGAGAGAGAGACTGGCAGACAGAGTGGAGTATTTTCATTTCTTGGTGACTTACTATAACTGTAACTCTAACCAGTAATTACCTAATTAGTCCTGAACCAAGCCATCACTCTAAATTTCAACAGTTTTGTGATGGGAGCCAGCAGCTGGTCCTCACAAGAAAGACGGTTTCCTCGTGACGTGAGTGTTTAACCATCTTGTGTGTGTGATTAATACGTGGAGCTCTTGAAGAGCTTTGGAGCTCAGATGAAAAGGTGTATGTTAGGGTAGGATAATGGTTGGGTAAGGGCATATTATGTCTCTCTATCTCTCTCTCGCTTGTTACTGATATGATAAAAATCTTTTATTCACCAGCCCACGCTACATTTTGGCGATGACTGACCCTATATGTGTTATTTCATTCCTCTGTCTCAACTTTTTTTGCTTTGCTGTGCCAAAGACCCTCAGATGTCAGTAATGACTTCCTGGTAGTTAATGCAACAAGGAATGTTTGGGTTGAATTTAGCAAGAGAGCTACTTTATTCTATCTCCACCAAATTGCAACTGACACACACATTGTTACACTGCTGCTGTTGTTGCTGCTTTAGAAAAACACTTCACACCCAAAGTCAATGTTGTTAATCCACATTCAGAGGGTGATTACGAGCACCCCGTGAGACTATTTCCCAATATGTGACTGCATGACGGGGTCTGCCTACCATATGTGTATTTAATGACAACTACAGCATTAGGGAGTCTGACGTTCCCCAAGCTAAAACAAATAACTTCAGATGCCACTGTTCCAGTACAGACTGCACAGTCCTGTCCACATTCCTCTAAAAAAATTCATGCAACACACTCGCCCTAATAAGCCTAATAAATGATTTCTTCATCTTGTAGGTGTTTCAGGTGTGGTTTAGACACGTAGCCAATCTTCCACAGTGCCCTGAAGCCAGAGGAATTGCTACATTTTACCATAAAGTTGACCTTTTGCCAGTGTTTGTTGTCAATCCAAAACTAGTGACTAGAACAGTATTTCAACAACAAGTACGTGACAAGACTCATGTCAAATACCGAAGAAAGTTCTGTACAAAACGTATACACAGTGAATAAATAAATATTCTCTATGTAGGGCAGCAGAGACCTTACAGCACTCATCACACATGAGGGTTCCCCATGGTCTCGAATCTGCCACCTCTAAATCAGATCAGAGCATCTCTGCTGAACATAACATAAATAACACATGTCGTTGCAGGAAGCCATCGCCATGCTCCCTATGTCATGTCATCTCTGCAGATGGAAGTCTCTCTGGACATGAACACACCAGCATTTCTTTCATTCTTGTTCTGTTTTAACAAATAACTCGGTGCTGTCTCTGCAGTAGTACAGCCTGATGGCAGAGAGACGCCTCACACACACAAGATACTGTACATACTTGTTTGGTTTGTGGGCTGCGGAAAAAAGGATGAACATATCTATGGTGAGGTCTGGACAGACCACCAGACATCAACAACACTACTGAGCACAAAAGGAATAGTTTGTGCAGGAATCCTCGTTTCCCGCAGGTCTGCACACCTGTGTTTTTATTATGTTGTCATCTATCGTCCACGTCCCTGGAACTGCGTGGCTGTCACGTCTCCCCTTGCCAGCGCCCACTGAATCCCTTGATGCATATACTGTAGGTAGAGATTTCTGCTACACGCTCTCTCCCAGTGCCTAACTTTGACTCTGCCCTCTCTACTTGCCAGGAACTGTCAGCCCTACATGAACAAAATTGGTTCGTCTTCCTCTCTTAAATCAGTAAAGTGATGTATCAGCATCATAATACAATGATCAGAGATAAACTCTCAGTGAAGGATAACTACACACTCAGAAGCCCGAGGCTCATTGCAGCAATCGCATTACGACATATGCTGATTGCACTTGCTCAACGTGCTCACCAAATGACTGCCTGCACAAAGCAGCACCGTTGAATGGTATGTGTAGTGCAAAAAACATTAGGTTTACGTGTACTAAACTACTCATAGTGGAAAATAATTTATTGTTCTAAAGAATCATAAAAAACACTTAACACTCAAACCGTTTCCATGACAGTGTTCATGACTACAGTAAAGTAGTTTGATGTGAGAGTGACTGCTCTGTAACCACTGAGGACAGATGGAGATGATGTGTTTGGCAGTGGAACCAAGCACCAAGTCTTGCAGTCTGGTTCTGGTTCAGTCTCTCCAGTTAACTCACACATCCTTGAATCTTGTGGTATTTTCATACCAGACATCACATCGCTCATGTTGTTCTGCTGGAGCTGGTTGTCCAGCTTCCTCCTGTAAGCATCCTATACAGCATAGTAATACTGTGTAATAGTCTTATAAATGTAAGTGAACTCTTTGCAATTGCCTGGTTCTCTGCATAGATTGGTCATAAAAGGTGATCTGATCTTCACAAAGTCCTGATCTTTCATGTCTTTGATGAACACACCCATTAAACATACAGAGTGATGGGGGGAAAAGTAATGGGAACTGTAACTGTGTATTTGTCAATTGAACCCGAAAGTAAATGAGAGAGAAGTGTTTAGCAAGTGAAGACGCTTTAATGTAAAGGACTGTGTTTTAGTCCTTTGCATGGTTGAACAAGCATAGTAAGAAGAAGAAACTAAGAACCAAGCAAAAACAAATCCTCACTGGAAAATGAAAAATGAAAGAGAAATTAAATAAATGATTCAACTGGATTTCAACATAATTCATCCTAAAGCCAAAGAGAGCAGTAACAAGCAAGGGCGTGAGCGGCATGGGTGACACAGGGAGCAAACTCGTAATGCAAACAAAAGCATGAAACTGGCAACGCTGAACATGGACTAAACTAACACGAGGGTGAAACAGCAAAGACAAGTGTGAACAGAGAATGGGCAAGGAATGATGGGCCTCAGTAAACAAGACATGACAGGGGAAACGACAGATCAGGATGCAAACCAAAACATGCACTAAAACATAAAGTGATCAAAGACAGTCTGGCAGTGTGGGAAGTTACTTAAATACTGGTCTTCGTGGCCTAAAATCAGCTTCAGCAGGATGAGAGAGAGGGTGGGAGGGAGAAACGAGGGTAGGAAGAATAAGGAAAAGGGATTAGCCCAGATAAAACAGAAACCTGATTTCACAGAAAAGCCAGAGCTGAAGCATAACAAGTAGGAGTTCATTAATAACTGCTCGAACTCTCTTTGGCAGCAATGACCTCAAACAAGTGCTTCCTGTAACTCTACAGCATCTCTACTGGGCTGAGGTTTGGGATCATTTACTTTGATGTTTAGGCTCATTGTCCTGCTGCATCATCCAGCTTCTTGTGAGAGCTGGACAACATTAACATTATCTTGTTGGATACCTTGATAAACTTGGAAATGGAAAATCTGTCTAGGTCTCCCTAGACTAAATAAATAAAATAAAACAAAGCATTTCTCTCTGGCATGTTGTCCAATATGGTGATGCAGAATCCAGCATCCATGTCGGTGGTTTACGTTGTTGCTACTGAAAAGCTGTGTTATGATGTAGCCCGTTGAACTAAATGACTTTTTTAGACGTAGCATTCTTTTATTTACCAGTCCACACCATCAATACTGGATCCTGCAACTACATGAGTCTGATGTGTTGTTCTTGTTTTGGAACTTTTTTTGTGATTAAATGTCATTCAGTCGTACACAAAGCACAAATTCATTTTTGGATCATTAACTACACCAAGTTAGCCATAAACAGTTACGTTTTGTTATGATATTTGGATGTGCACTTATATAGCGCTTTTCTACCTAGACTGGTACTCAAAGCACTTTACACTGCTTCTCAATCACCCATTCACACACACACACACACACACACACTCCGCTTGATCCTGACACACCGGGGGCAATTTGGAGTTCAGTGTCTTGCCCAAGGACACTTCACTCTGCTCTGCACTGCTCTACCTCCTGAGCCACAGCCGCCCCAGATAAGTATCACTGAATTACTATTTACATATTTCATGCCATGTACAGTCACTTAGCAGTGACTGCTGCTCTTACCCTAACTTTTGTTGCCGTGATCACACGTGTTGTTGCATTGATGTTGTTGATACTTGAGGCCTTTATTTTTAATGTAGTTCATCCAGCCCGTTTGTTTTAAATTACACATAATATTAAATACTCTACACTGCAAGCTAAAAATGTTGTGCGGTATCATTCTAAGACGGTGCTATTTGACCATAATATGTGTGCTGCACTCTTGTGGCCCCTCAGTATCACTGTGTCTTAAGTTTTAAAAACAAAATCATTTTAGTCCTCAGTCTTTACTAGAACAGGTAACTTTGCATTTTTAGAATTAAAGTCGAAATGGAAACAAAAAAGTCGACATTTAGAGAAAAAAGTTGAAATACATGTTGAGATAAATTTGAAATTTTAATAAAGCTCAAATGTAAATACTGAGATTTGAAGTGCTGGACCCGATGGAGCTCGGTGTCATCCTACACAAAGGGGAGTCTTTCTACCATGTGAATCAGTCTAATTCTTAGTGGCTTAAACAGCAGTTACCTACCTTTTAACAAATAATAGAAGAAAGAAATAGAAATAGAAGAAGAGATTATATTAGTTATTTGAAATAGGATCCAACATCAGTTGACTGACTCGCGCAGGAAAATTAAGCATCTGTATCAAAATCAAAGTACATTTAGTTTAAGCTAACAGGCAGCTTGTTTATTCAGCTTCTCAAGAAAACGTTAAACAGGCAATAGTATTACCGTTTCTCTTTCAGATAACTGCATTTAATCCCAGTCAGGCGAAAAAAACAAATAATTCTGTTATACTTTTCTGAAATAATTAGATAATGAAGTCGTTTTTTCCACGACTCTCTGGCCGTGCTTTTAATTTGAAAATGAAAAAACCGGAAGGGCCACCTAGCGGACGTACATGTTAGCTCAAAACGGAAGAGGAACCAGGAATCGATGTGTAGAAGCGAGGAGAACTTTTAACGTTATAAAACTGTGCATTTTCTGTTTTCTGTAAAACCAAGAAATTGTTCACAGTGTCGACTATTCCAGAATTCAAGATGTTTAACAGACAAACGAGCCTGTGGATGGGTGATGTATGTTTGAAGTTTGTTTCAGTGTCGCCACGTTAGCTTAGCTAGCTACACCTACTGGTTGCCAGGTTGTTAGCTTGGTTAAAGTTAGCCAGAATACGTGTTTGATGTCGTAAAATATTTTACTGAACTTTGCTTCTTAGATTAAACGTGGCGCAACATCTTAAAACGAAACCTATGAATGCAGTTTGCGGTTTAATGACTTATACAGACCTGTCTGTTAACGTTACACAACGAAGCTCACTTGTAGCAAGCGTTAGCTAACACGAGCAACGTGATTTGAGCCATTGATGAAAGTTTACATGTAAAATGAAAGTTGTAACTGTAACCCGCTGCATTAAGTACGTTACTAATGAATCAAGACATGTGAGGTAGTCGTCTAACTCAAAAATTGACTGCAGATTTTTATCGAATTCATTTCTATTTAAAAAACGTGAAATTGACCTCTGGTGGCAGATTGTAACTACACTAAATACACAGAAATACTGTTCAGAATCAAAGTCAAAACTTTCTTCATCCCGGAGGAAACGACTGCACAATCTCACAAAGACACCAAAACAGGAACAACACAGTAGAAGTACCAGAATAGAAATGAAGTTTGAGCTAAAATCAAATAGCTTAAACTCAAATTGGATAAAAAAAAAGCGTCTGCCAAGCAAAGCAAAGTAAATCACTCTGATAACATTTTTAATAACATAAAATCTGTTACATCTAAAGTACTATTTATGAAAAACCCAGTTATAAAGCCCGAAAATACTAAAAATAGCCAGTTAATAGTAGTTAATAGATAGTATAGTATTTAGACAATACAGTAGTATTTGTTTTCAACTTATTAAGCACGTAAATGAGTTGTTTTATATTATATTTTATATAGTTTCTGAAAGTTGAGTTTCACTGGTGTGTATTGCTGCCATCTTAAGGGTCAGTTTGTGAGTAAAATACATTTGATCAAAACTGATAAGTAAATTCATTACAATACATACATTTGTTTAAGATCATTGAAAAAAACCATTGTGAACATTTGGGTTCGGTTTACAGGAATGTGATGTATGTAAAATGTCTTTGCATGTGTGTTTAGTTGGACCCATACATGGATGAAAACTTCATCAAGCAGGCCTTCAGTGCTATGGGAGAATCACCATTTGGGGTCAAGATCATCACACACAGGATAACAGGGTGGGTTATGCAGAGCGCCTCATGTTAAACAGCAGCCTAAAGTGGAAAGCTGGAAAGTGTAATGTTGTAGTCACTTTAGCATGTGTCACCTCACTATTGTTCATGTGTTGTGCTGCATTATCTCCGCACTGATCCAGAAATTTGTTGAATCACTGCTCCAATTAATGAAAAACTAATTATTATGTATTAATAATTATTAATACAAATGCTGCTTTGTAGCCTATAGAAGATGGTTTCTCAGTGTCTGATTTGATATGTCTGTTCTCTCATCAGTGGTTCAGCAGGATACTGTTTTGTGGAGCTGGCAGATGAAGCAAGTGTTGACCGCTGTGTCCAAAGACTCAATGGGAAACTGGTTCCTGGATCAAACCCGGTTAGTTCTGTGGTGTAAAATTATTTTAAGTGCAATCCGTCCAACAATATATATACTATACTGCAATAATTTATATGCTTTTGACAATTTAATACTGCATTTTCTCCACTGACATAAGCAGTATATAATTGTTGATTTGGCTGTGGATGGTGGAGCTCAACTAGTCTTGGTCCTCCGTTATGACAGAAATAGAAAGTAGGGCTGGATTCTCATGAGTCTGTAATCACTGACACTGGTTAAATGAGCGACATCTGTTGAATCTGCTGTTTGTGTTGCTTTCTCTGTCAATTTAAATCACACTTATTAAGAATCAGTATTTAAGTTACCGATAAAATCAAGTGAAAGAATATTATGTATTTCTTGCAGTGACAGCAAGCCTACTTGAGGGTTTAGTGATAACACAAAAATAACTCATTCCAGCTTGATATTCTTTTAAGTCTCAAGTTGTATGTAAAGTTGTGAGCCTTAGCTATTGGCTACTGAATTTGAAACACTGTTGGCCCCGTGAGCTGGCCAAGCTATTGGACTCCCCTGTCCACCAGCCTATACCTGCTGCTTAAGGTGGCTGAGAGGCTCTTTGTACATGAATGCACTTTGTTTGAAGCTGGTGAATAGAGTCTCTGGTAGGAACTAACTGAGGAATGGGCTAATGGCTGGGCTGAGTGGTGGAGGTATGTAAACCAAATTAACAACCATAATAACTCCACTCTCTATTTCCAGCAATATCAGAGCTATAGTACACATCTTTTGTGTTTGGGATTTGCTTAATTTCTGTCTGTGTTCTTTCCCCATGTGCAGCCCCGGAAGTTTAAGCTAAACTATGCCACCTATGGCAAACGGCCAGAGGCAGGGTAAGATATGACTTTAAATGTATCTTTTTAAGTTTAAAAGTGATGCACATGTTTTAATGTCATGTCCTGTTTTTTTTAACAGTTTCAGTTTACTTCATCTTTAACAACATAGTTTGAGCTGAATTATTGTTTCAGTTTTGTAAAATAATAGAACACATGGTAAATAATTCACACTACACGTTTAGTTTATTTCTAACATCATGGTGGCTGGTTTGGTTTTGCTGATCCCATTGGCCATGAAGGCCAAAGCTCCATGAGCTTGTCTCACTAGCATTGAACTCGCATGAACCCTGTCTGAAGTAAATATTGACAGGTGCAAAGGGAGAATCTTTAATCCAAGTGTTTCCTTCTCTCAGGCCAGAGTTTTCAGTGTTTGTAGGCGACTTGGCCTCAGAGGTGGATGACTTCCAGCTGCACCAAGTTTTTAAGAAGTATCCTTCCTGCAAAGGAGCCAAAGTGGTCACCGACCAGTACGGATACTCCAGGTATGCCCTCTCATAAACGTGGACCAGACAGTGATGTTTCTTGAGAAATGTTATTGTTTGTCATCAGACGATTTCTTAAACTACTTAATGTTTAATACTCTGTATTTGAATATTGAATATTGTGATTATTTGGTTAGCAGTGTTATGGACGTTGACCACCAGTGCATCATCTATTTTCCAACAAAGGCTGAAGAAATGTTTTCTTGCGGTCTTATGCTAAAACTATTGTTTTCCCCATATAGGCTAAGCAAGAGCAACTCACAATTCAAGTGATGCTACCTCATGTTAAAAGTAAAACAACAAGTTTCAGTTCTACCATAATAATACCCATTATATTCTGTTTCTCATTATACGTGGATATTTAATGCCAAGTATGTCGTATGTGCTTGTGTGGAGAGGAGGTGTAACTGTTGTTTGACTTGCAGAGGCTATGGATTTGTCAAGTTTGGGGAAGAGAGCGAGCAGAAGAAGGCAATTGAGGAGTGCCAGGGGACGATGCTCGGGGGAAAGCCGCTCAGACTCAGTATTGCTGTAGCAAAGAGGTAAGACTCCCAAACATGGGACATATTTTCTTTATTTCCGTTAATTAAACACAACCTATATTATTAATACATCTTGCTAACTATTATGTCTCCAAAGCCTTATAGATCTTCTTTCTGAAATGAAAGAAGTGAGAAAGAGTCAGACACAGATTAACACATCATTGGTTTTCACTGTTGTCTGACAGTGCTTGGTAAACGATTAATAAATGACATTACATTTGACACTCGTTTATCACAGTGTTCTCTTCAATCACCCCCATGTATTTTTATTTATTTCTTATTTTACAGCCAGAAGATGAGTAACTACCATGGAGGCCAGGGCCAGAATTACAATAGCAGCTACAACCAGTCTCAGTCCAGTTACTACAGCAGCCATAGCGGTGGGGGTCAGGGCGGTTACTACTCTCAGTGGGGGAACTACGACCAGTACGGTGGCTACAATAACAGCGGCTACAACAGTGGCTATAACAGCGGCTACAACAGTGGCTACAACTATAACTACGGGCCCTATGGATACCCCCCACCAGGCCACATGATGCCACCACCTCCCATGGGGATGCCACCAATGTCCACTGACATGTCTGGAGCTGTAGAGGTGAGAGAAATACTTTTGTACCTGTGGTTAATGGAAAATATGCTTGTCTGCTTAATGACTAATAAATTAGTAAAAAGAAAACTCTAAAAACATGTTTTCACTTTTCAAAACTAAAAAAAATTAGAAAAATAAAATCTACAACACAGCTTATGTAGAAAGTGAACTGTGCTTTCTGAAGGCTCTGTAGATAAATGCTGAAGGAACCCAGGTAGAGTCACTGACATGAATCTTTTGTCTTCCCAGCAGACTCATGAAGAGACGGATGGTGTAGAAGAGGATAATGCAGAAGGTGAAACACTGTTAAATATTTTACTATTGCCAAATATTGACACTTGATACTACAGCTCAGTGTTAAAACAGAAGTAGCAGCTTCCCGTCGCTAACCAACGATGCTCATGAATTACATCAGTGATATTTGCTGGTATCGTATCTGTGCTCTCTACAAACAAACAAACAAGTGGGGAAACAGTTGGATATAACATTGCGGTCAGTACCCAGTAAAGAGTGTTTGTGGAGTAGCAGGCATCACTCAGAGTGGACTCTCTGTGTAGCCACATGCTAGATGGCGGGCCAGTAGAAACAATGTCAGATATACTTACAAGCTCTGAATCATAGGCCACATTGTCCCATGGGGATAAACTCCTGTGGCTCCTGTGTAGATTGTAAGGGAGGAGACCTGAACTTTGTATTGGGGACCTCTAGGATAAAGTCTGGGTAACCTCTGGTCTGTGTGACTCACATTTTAGTTCTCACATGCAGCTCTCTTGGGTAATGTCTAGATACTGTATGTTCAGAGTTCCATTGCATGTCTGAACACTGCTTATGTTGCTGCAGTGCTGCTCTACAAAGACAAAGTCACTATTCAGTTAGCAGCTAAAGGTAGCTAAAGTATGCACAGGAGGCAAACGCAGTGAGTTATCTGCAGAAGGCAAGGAGTGAGGCTGTGGCTATAGTGTGGAGTTTGTTTTGGTTTGTTGGCCCTTTAAGGACTTCTTTTGTGTTTAAATCATTGTGGATATTTTACAGAGCCCATCCCTGAATGCGACGTGGAACTGTGGAACAAAGATTTTATGCAGCGCAGTGAGGAGCTCTACGACGCCATGATGAACTGTCACTGGGAACAGCTGGACTCTGTTGACTCCCCCATCCCAGCTCTCTCCTGATACGTTGTCTTCTGATCCCTCCCTAACCGCCAACTATTTAATTTTTCGTCCTCCTCATAATCTTCCATGTTCTAAAGCTACACTGGCACCTCAAACGCCACTTCAGTTCACTGTCTCAGTACTTTATCTACACCTGGCTAGAGGCTGATGCTACGTACAGAAGTACTAGTTTCTATTTAAATACTGAAAGTCCATAGAAACATTGATTTTAATGTTTACCATGTTGGTAATGTACAGAAAGTTGATCAATAATTGGTAAAGTTGCTGTGTAGTATGAACGCAGTAGCTGTGTCAGTGTTGTCACAGCTGAACAAACAGCACTGTCATTTGTTTTCGTTGATCCATGTTGAAGTGACCTCACCAGCAGATGACGTGGCCCCCGTCTCTTTAGGAGGAGATTCTGAAGAAAATTAAAATGATGCCTTCACTGTTATTGGACATGTTCCTCTCTGTCTAGCTAGATTTTTTTTGTATATACATAATATCAGTTTGTCTCACCCTGTTAATTTTTAATGAAGGAAGTTTCCTTTTTTTTGTTTTCCTCATGGACATTATCTTTACATTGTAATTTAATGAACGCTTTCCGAGTAGAAGTGCAGAGAACATATTGGAAGATAAATGTAATTTATCACCACACAAAGCTTGATGTGTTTCTATAGAACAGATTACTGATGCAACCTCGATATTTCTGATTGCTGTGAAACTGTATGTGATGACGTAGTGAGGTTGACAGATGATTTTCTGTATCGCACGTCACGACAGCTTTGATTCTGCACTGTCCTGTGACTGATGTTTTGTATGTTTTCTGTCTGCAGACATTTTATGAAAAAAAAGAAAAACTAATTTAGAAAGAAAATGGTCTTGTGTCTAATTTCTTTAAAGACAAGTGAAGTTTGTGAACTTTGTTATACATTAGATTATCAGTGAGGCATGCTTAGTGCCACCTGCAAGGTGCTCAGCACTTTAAATTTCCACATATAATAAGAAGCCTTACATGTTTATTCAAAAACACATTTGTGGATGAAAGCATCATTAGGGTGTCTAATAAAATCCAAACAAACTCTGAAGAGCTTACAAAGTAAGTGTTGATAGGATAACATGGAATTTGTGAACCCGGTATGTAATGTTCATCAAATCAGACTGTTTATCTAAACAAACACTGTCATTACAAAAGAGTTACAGGAGGCTTATACTGTGATTAAAAAATTTATTTATCACAGAGGAAAATAGTTTTGCCTCATTACACTTGCGCTGAGGAACCAACACAATAAAAAAAACTCAGTCAATAGTTCGGTAATAGTCAGGGCTGGAGTGCAGCTAGACCCAGTATCTGACTCGTTGACTGGTGTGTTGCTATACAGTCTACTTTAATGACAAGGAATTAATTATAATGACTACACTATGAATGTCATGACTAAGCTTGCTTTTATTGGTTCTTTTATTTAAGATAATGTTACTAGTGTATATGTCATAAGGGATATGAATGTCACTGATAGGTAATCTGTATGTATATGCATCAGTTCTGTTAGGACAATTATATTTGCCTGCTGACAGTTATACTTACAGGAGTGAGTCCTGACACACTGCTTCATGGCTAAACTATGCTGTTGCAGGTACCAGGATGGTTGAGTGGTTAAGGCGTTGGACTTAGTTGTTGGCTACAGGCTGTTGTTCTTGGACATGACACAGACTCTCTTACGATGTTGAATATCTACAAATGTAATCTGTGACAAGGTTGTAAAACTGAATTGCATTTATAGGAGGAAAATCTTCACTAATCCATTCACACAGTTAACTTTCTTAAAGATATAAAACTATAACTAACTAACTATAGGCCCATAGGTGTAGCATCATTTCTGAAGTCCTGGAAAGTATTCTGCTCATGATCTGAACCATTTAAGTGTGACAACGGGCAAATATTTTTCACAGCACTGTAGAAATGATACTGACAAAGTAACATATATACAGTACATTACATACAAAACTAGAATTAGAGTATTGTGTTTGTAATGATTAGTTAACTTGCAGCTTACATGCACGTGTGTCCTCATATTGTAATCAGTTCATCGTGAGTCCAGGTGGGACTTTGTGCCAGAAGTAATGAAATTCCTGCCATGTCTGAGAATGAGACAAACATAAAGTCACTGAACTTGAACATGAACTTTGACCCCCAAGATCTAATCAGTTCATCCTTGAATTCAACTGGACGTTTGTGAAACATTTTCCCACATGTATAAGTTGGAAGTTCATTCCACATATGAGAATTTCAGGAGGAGTTTTACAAATTCAGTGTGACTACATGTTTAGCTGGTAGAACTGTCTTGGCCAGGCTCAATTAAAGAAAACTGCAGAGAGAGAGAGGAGACAGAAAGGACAGTAAATGTGTTTGACGTGTCTGTATGTGATTGACAGGCACAGATGCTGCAACAGCTGAGTCTCAGCCCAGATACAGTACAAAGGTTGCTGCTATTAATACACAGCAGCTACAAGCAGAAAAGTGCTCACACACAATGCGACACGTTACTTTACATCAGTGCTGACGCTTTTAATTCAAGACTTTTTTGTAACGTCAGAACCTCCGCTGGTTTCCTCTCAGTTTCCGTGTCTCTAATCAAAGTTCAATTAGTCAGAAACCCTGTAATACCTGTGCTCACAACTAAAGAGTCAATGTCATTGGTTCACACTTAAGTCATATTATTAGGGGTAATGTGACACTTCCAAGACCCCGGAGACATACGACAGGGCAAGAACATACTGTATTTTTATGTGTGTGTCTTTGAGAGAGATTGTGTCAATGGAGTGAAGAGAAACAGCAGCTATTGATCAGATACTTTAAAGAGGGGAGGAATTCTGAAGCTACAAATCTCTGAGTGTATGTTCCACAGTGCATTTCTGCAAAACTGCTACCAAAGTGGCAAATGATGTTTGGAAAGCTTGAAGGAAACCTGCTTCATAAGGTCGGAGAAGAAGAGAAAACACTTCCCTGCAGCTGCAAGGTTTCACTGCTGAAGTCCCATATGTAAAACCACACAGGACAAGTAGAACTGAAAAGGTACTAGCTCTGAGTCAGCACAAGTGTCGACTGAAGAATTCCACGGTTGGATTTCACAGGATGGACATCTCTGGTCATTCACGTTTGTCAGTACGTCTCTGCACACGAATGCTGAACACTAGCAGCTAACTGAAGCACACCAGTGGATTTCAACGTGTTTTTATTAAAAAAGCTGAAAGCTTTGCATTTTTTGCACAGTCTGGATTAATTTTCCATCAGTGCACCAATGCATCCTATCAGCAGTGAAAAAGAGTTTCTTTAGATTGACTGACACCAACCAGACTTTTGGATAACATGCTAAATTATTCTGCACCAACAGTTTTTGAGTGTGTGTAGCCCTATCACACGAGGTAGCAACTTCTGGATAATCTACACATTCACAGCCAGCGGCATCAGTTGAGATCCAGTGAGAGTTGTTGGTTGTGGGTTCAGATGTTTCTCAACACAGTGCTGGTGGTCCTGACGGACCTGGCAGCCCAGCTCCTGGGTAACACCACATTCCGGCGGCATTTCCACCTGTTGCTATCTGCAGTGGTGATGTTTGGTCCTGCGCTGAGCCTGTGGGTCTCCCAGCACAGTGTGTTTGCCAAGAGAAGCCACTTTCTCTACAGGTGAGACCGCCTCTTGTTCAATTCTTGAAATTTTTACTATGACCAGTGGTGTTATTGTTTTATAAAGTTGCATCTGCAGTTGTTTCCATCAGTTTTCCATGACTTCTGACCAGGAGCTTTATCTAACTTAAATGCCACATACAATAAGGTGTCGGTAAAGGTTCTCAGTCATCCAGGTGAGGTTATCTGATGTAATGGCAACTGGATTTCTTTGTTGTTAGGTTAAAATGTTTCACTATTCAACCAAATAGCTTCTTCAGTTTGGAGAAAATTGGAAGGACATCTAAATTTCCCAGCTGGCCTGAATAGGCTGATTAGGTAGACTAAGGAAGGAAAGATTGTGAGTAGATAGTCATGGCTCCATCACCTTCTACTTCTACTGTTAACATGAGTTGTTAACTGTGGCCTTCCTGGTTGGATGTGTGGTCTTGATTTTCCTGAGTATGGACAAAAGGGCAGGATAACAGTTCATTCTGTTCTCATCTCTTTTCTCCTTCCAGGATGTTCCTGCACTCTGGCTGGGGCTGGACCTGCATTTTCGTTGGCGCCTTTGTTTTCCTACTGTCTTTCTCCATCCGTCGTTCCCTTGCTCTCTCTATCCGTCACCTCTCCAGGCTTGGGGTGGCTGGTGGGCTGTGGCTTTCTTTCTGCAAACTCCTTGACCTTCTGGATAATGCCACAGGACATTGCTACGAACCCCTGGTCACCGACCCGGTGGTATCCAACATCCAGCCCCTGCTGCTGTTACGAGAAGGGGAGAGCAAATCAGAATGTCTAAAATCTCGGATGTTGTGGAGAGGATATGATGTTTCACAGGATGTCTTCCTTCTTTGTCTTTGCTGCCTGCTGCTGGCAGAGGAAATCGCCGTGTTTGGTCCTTATCTGAGGTTGGGCGGCTTCTCAGATGCTCCTTTAAGGATCCTCTTTCTGTTTTGTGTTCTCCTGCTCGGGCTCTGGATCTTTCTGCTGCTCTGTCTCTTAGCTTACTTCCCTCAGTTCCCCACCCAGCTACTAGGAGGTGCACTAGGCTGTCTGAGCTGGAGGGGACTGTATAAGGGCTGGTTCCGCCTGGAGCCCAGTTGGTACTGCCCTGGCAGGCCTGGACTGGGACTGATGAACACCACGACCAGTAGTACTGAAGCTGCCAATGCCAAACTCAATTACAACCACAGCCACAGCACAACCAGTGCAATGAACTGAAAAAAGACTAATTCAGTAGCTCAAATAAAAAACTTGTTCATCTGTGTTTACTGTTGTTACTTGTTTAACAGTAACAAGTGATCCTGTTGAAACTTTTGCTGATGTTTGAAAATGGACAATAGTGGGCATTCAATAACGTACTGTATCTCTGCTCGGCTTTTTCTATTGTGTACCACATTACCACTTCTTTGACTTCTGACTTTGCTAAATTTGAAGCTTAAATGTTGTTTGCATTGCAGATAATTAAAACAGTTAAAATCCACATCACCATCACAATACTTAAAAAATAAATTAAGAACTTGTGTCTAATCAATGACTCCAATTCTGTGAACTCCATTTACAACATGGGACTGATGCTGCCAAACATCCAGATTTTTACACTGCTTATTTCAGTTTTATTTTGCATATAGATCTGCTTCTAAAAGCTCCTTAACAGAGAGCACATTACAGGGTGCTCTTCTTGCTCTTCTTCTTGCTCAGGAAACTTAGCAGTGTTTAAGTGCATCTGAAGTGGTGTAAATTAATAATTTAAGGTGCTATTGTGTTGCTGTACTTAAAATGACCACTGGTGGTATATGTCCATCAGGGTCTTTGCTGTACAGTAGATGAATGCATGATCATTTGTGGTGCTCACAGCAGGAACTATTAAGAGTAGTTTTTCCATTTCACCATGATCCTTTTCTGTTTCGATGGATGCAATAATATGTGTTATTTTTTTTACTTGCCTGATAAAAACTGTTAACAGAACCAGCACAGTGCTATTTCTTCTTCCCCTTATTGTGGAAGATATTGCAGAGTAGAGAATATCCATCCATTATTCTAACTGCTAGTCCTCTCAAAGGTTGTGGAAGTGCTGGAGTCTATCCCAGATGTTAATGGGCGAGAGGCGGGGTGCAGCCTGAACAGGTCAGAGTTAAGTATAGAGCACTATAGTTTAATCTGGTCTATATCTTTAGTACAATTTCTATTGCATCAAAATACTTTTGGCTATTGGAGCCCCACAAATTATGAAATCATAAAAGATGATCTACTTTGACATAACAATGTAAAATAACATTAACTAAACTAAAATCATTTGGTTTCAGTAAAGGGGATTTTAGATAATATGACAGGGGCTGTGGAGCAACAAAGACAAAGACAAAAACAGTCCAGTGATATAGTCAGAATAGAACAACATTAGATTTACATAATGCACAAATAAACTATAGATGAAAACTATGGTTCAGGAGCATGTCTGGCAACTTCCAGGTTCCCTGAACTGATCCACACGATCACGAAGACCTGGAAAAAAGACAGACCACATAAAACCAAACACACCATTCACACACAATGAAGACAAGAACAAAGGCAAAGAGGGAGAGAAAGAGACAAAAAAAGAGGCTCTGAGAACACAAAGATCCAAATTCAGAACTACTGGAATAAGTTACCCACAAGCAGCGAAGAGATCGTTCTCCCAGGACAACCAGTGGTCCAAGTACAAAGAAGCCTGAGTGCATACAGACAGTAATAGTAGTAATAGTAGTAGTAATAATAAGAAAACAGCTTGAAATATGGAGGAATAACAAAAAGATACTTGAGATGTTGGGGTTTTATTCTCAACAGGGCATCATGACCTATTACGTACTGATACATGATAAAGACTGAGACTGTAAGGATAATGGTAACAGGATTAAAGCTATGTGATCAAAGACTAATCAATCATCTGAAAGTTGAGGTGAAAAGAACTTTGTACCACACAGAGACAGACTGTGTGATTTCAGCGGGGAGGTTAATCCAGAGGAAAGTGGCGCAATAGGAAAAAGACCTGAAACAAGCTGGCCTGTTGATAATACCTAGGAGAAATAAAACCCTGACACGTGACATCCCTGTGTGAAGGAAAAAGAGAAAGAGACAATAGTACTTTAACTTACATAGCATCAAGAGAGCTATGGCTCAGTTTTGTAGTGAACTATTTAGTTCCATCGAAGTCATTTTAATATGGGAGGTATATGCAAACATAAAGTGAGTCACCTCCATGAGTAAGACTGTGGTCTCAGCTCATTGACCATGTTGCTGCCCTCCACTGTTACATTCCTGCTCTGCTGCTGACACCTGCTGGTGCTAGAGAGAAGTTCTACATGTTGTCTTGAAAACAGACTGCTGTTACGACTGTAACAGTACCCGACCAGAACTCTCAGGTACAGACGGGTCCCAGTGTGTTCAGGTCAGGCCTCCCCCCTCTACTGTAGAGAGGTGCTATGAAAGGCCCTGATTTATTGAACAGCCTGCAGCAACAGCAGTGGAGATGATTGATTCTAAATGTTTTTGAGTGAGAGAAACTAATCAATGTGGCCAATCATTTCTGTTTGAATGGTACGTTTTGCTTCATATTTATTGTAGTTTTTTACAGCTGGTAGTGTGCGGCGGAGCAGGGAGAGAGAGTCTCATGCTAGAGTTGGCAAATTGCAGCTTTAATCACACACAGCCTAACCCTAACCTAATTCTAACCTTCACCCTTTGTCTCAGTCAAACAGCCCCTTGAACTTTGTAAGAACTGGGCAAAATGTCCTCACACTGATGGTCTCAAGCTACAATTTGTCCATACAACCATAAAAAGGTACAAATACACACAATTAAATGTCTAAATTTAGCACCCGTATCTAAACTTTTGTAAGCAGCGTTATTATGTAATGAAGGTTGTAGAAATTGGTCACTCTGGTCATCAGACATATTTTAAGTCACAGAGCTAACCATGACTACTTTTTACCACCTATATGACAAACAGCCAAACATCACACATGATTTGAAGGGGCCACGCCTAATGTGGCCAGACTTCAGGGGTGACAATCTCTTGCTGCTCTAAATACAGACATGCAAGTTAGTCAGCATGAGCAATAATAGTCACTGTGGCAGACAGACAAAGAATTCTTCCTAAAGGCTACCAGCTCATGTAAGGACATAAATCATAGCAGTATTAAATATAATAGTCATGTCACTTTTTATATTGTACACATAAATAAACAGAATTTTGTTGGCTTGCATTTAAACGTTTTCTTCAGCTGAAGACCTCTGCCCCACCCTAATCCTGATGATCCAGGAACTATTATGTAGGTACAGTTACAGTAACAGACAAGCTAATAACACAATTTTGGTAGTGAGTTAATTTTAGCCAGTAGTCACCAGTTTCCATTCCCTGAAATTATCCTAGATGGAGGGAGTTTATATGCAGGTTAATATGATGGTATGATGGTATGAGATTGATCTGAACTAATATGGACGTGCTGATTAAGGGTAAAATATATTTGAGCAGTGTAATCAGGATGTGGTCTAAGAAACAAGTAGATAGTTTAGATTTTGAGTCTAAGTAAGACGGAGGTTTTACAAACAAATCTGGAACTGTTCGACACGTTAGTCTGCTTTAAGTTATGGATTTGTGAATTATAAACCTCTTATGTTGAACTATCGTCTTTTACAGAGACGCAACAGTATCAAGTATTGTACGCAGTAAGTTAGTATGACTGTGAGGGTTTGATACTCACTTATCAAGAGACATTTATTGGAAGTCCATGATGTGAATGAGATGATTGTTCTTCATCTCTTAAATCAAACAGTAAGCAGTGCCCCCCCCTCCATGCTGCTCCTGCCAGTGCAGATCCATTAAAGGGGCCTGGTATCTGCGGGGTGTTTAGACAGCCAGAGAAACTGTCAGCTGTAGGATCTCACCTCTAATCCTGCATAAAACACTGACTGACAACACGAGCAGCTGTCTGCCTGATCTGCTCTGCCCTGTCCTGCTGCTGAAAATGTTCCAAAACACAGAGCCAAAAAGGAAGGACACAGCCGGAGATGCCAGAGGTCCCGTGTTCATTCTTACCAAAATACAGAAACACATCTGAAAGTTATTATAGTATAATAGTATAATAACATTTTCAGGTACTGGCTACATTATTGCAGGGAGAGTGAACTAACATAACAGCCATGGTGGTTATTTCCAGCCATCACAGTGTTAAAATGAGCCCTTATCTCGCTGGTTGCTGTCAGGCTGAGAATGCCACTGATAGTGTGACCAAACACAGTTTGTGTGGTCTGTGTATGCAGCGGAAGGCAGTGAGGTCAGGGTAGGTAACCACAGAAAAAGTTTATTAATATCCATCACACCCAGAGTATTAATAAACAGCACACATGCTTAATACCAAAATGATGAGAGAACAATAGTGAGACCAGTTTTCTGTGAATAGAGCACTTACAGTCGACGAGTGCACTGCAAGTATCATACTTTTTTCCCCACATGCAAGAAGTTTTTCTCACACAGATTACGTTCTCACTTCAAGGTGTATGTGATCCCATGGCTCAAGGTTTGATCTGCTGTAAAGCACAGGCTAGCAATATAATAGAATATATTTTAAGTGCTGCATCAGCTGACCTGCCAAAGAACCTTTGAGAAATATTGGTGGTAACAATCACCCAGACAGCTACTGTCTCCACCTCAAGTTCCTAGCTTTCATCCACCCACGTCAGATAACAGCAATGTGCCTGAATAGAAGACTCCCCACAGTCAATACCCAAGTATTTGCTAATGGACTAGACCAGTCTCTGCTCAGGCACTGACCTGTTAAGGACTCTAAGCGAGTCAAAGCTGTGTCTGCACATTAGAACTGCACTACACCACCCACAGTTTCTTTGTTTACATGTTAAATGTAAAAAACAAAGCTTCATAGATTCCTGTAGAACCTTTTTCATGCAGTTAGCTTTATTTGGCAATCACAGCTTTATAATAGAGCTAGGGGAGGCACAGTGTCCAGGTTGGGGACTTCTGGATCCCTTCTCTGCTTTTTGCAGACAAAGTTGTTCTCTTAGCTTCATCAGACCCTGACCTTCAGCATGCTCTGGGGCAGTATCCCTGTAGAATGAGATTCAGCCCCTCCAAGTCTGAGGCCATGTGTCTCTGCTATAACAGTGATTTGCTGCCTTCAGGTTGGGACCGAGTTGCTGAAGGAGCTTAAAGTAGCTCAGAGTTTTGTTCACATGTGTAAGAGAAACAGTGGGCCTATGATAAACCAGCGGTCCGCTGGTCTAAGACATTTAATCTAAAGGGTGAAGGGGGTGGGAAGAGTCTTTGTAAAGTCTGTAGTACTGCTGATGATTTTCTACTGCAAAATACAAGATAACATGGCACATTTTCTCAAACACATGTATGTTGTTTTCCATGTTTAATTTATACATGATTCCACATAATTAATAATAATAATAAGAGTTAGTTGAACAGCAAAGGCGCACTTCAGAGCTTCTGTAATTAACATAAACGTAGCTGTTTGAAGCAACTGCTGTTGAACAGCTGGTGTGTGTGGCAGAATCTGTCCTTCTCCTTTGGCTGTATTTGGTTGGTTGATCAGCTGTTGCTGACAAGTGACACGATTCCATCCGAATGCAGCTACACATCACACTGCAGACAATATACCTAAAGCCTGGTTATGCTAGGCATGATACTTTGAGACACGTGTCAATTGACAGGTACCACGTAACTATGTAATCTTACTAACATTAAGAGTGATCTGAAGTTTCACTTGGTGTCTGGATGCCACACCTTTCTATCCACTTGCTGCCAGAATCACAGCACAGAGAAGCTTGTTAAATATAAACAACTTCTGCTTAAGCAACTAAGAAAATGGTCATACATTTTGACTGAGGATTTCTATACTACCCCCCAGCTGGGAATTAACTGAGAAATAACACACAGAGCATGGCTAAAGCAGCTGCAGGTTGGGGTGGGGAGATTTTCCAAGTAAGTGCATGAATACAGTGAATGCAGTCATAAAGGGCTTTAAATAGACTGACAGATCAGAGTCTGTCAGCAACCATAGCAACTTACAGTATTGTTCCTGAACATTTCCTGAATGTTTTTGTCTTGAATGCTTTATTATATTACAGCAAATACAAATCTAGACACAATCTGGCTTGGCAGGATGGATCTACTCTTACGTGCACTTCATGTAGCATTACTATTACCCAACAATGTCCAGTGGACTTTACCTAAGATGAATCCTGCACATAACTCTTTCAGGTGCCTGAAAGAGTTATGTGTGTATGTTCTGTCATCTTACGTGTTCTGTCTCTATCATATTACGTGACCCCCTCTGTGAAAAAACAACAATATTAAACAGTTTTTTAGCCACAAAGTGAGTGAATCCACATCCTAAATCAATGCATCACTCCCTGCCCCCCAGGGCAGAGAGACAAGCACTGTTCAATTGAGCTGACTTTTCCACTAATCTTCTAATAGATGAGAACAAGACCTGGAAACACGATAACCACCTACAATAAGGATAACAACAGCCGTTGCCTCATAATGTATATCAATATTATATATATCTATATATATATATATATATATAGATATATATACAGTATAAATCAATACACTACCAGTCAAACCTTTTAGACACCCCAATTTTTCCAGTTATTTATTGCAATTCAAGTTGTTCAAGTCCAATGAATAGCTTGAAATGGTAAAAAGGTAAGTGGTGAACTGCCAGATGTTGCCCAAAACTGAAAAAGAATAATTTCCGAATTATACAGAAAGACCTTTTTCAAGGACCACAAAATGGGTTAACTACTCAAAGCTGGTCTGCAGCAATATAAGTTGATCAAGCATTGAAAGCTGCTGCTACTAATTCCCACAGGTATTCTTACTTTTCTGGATTACTTACAACCCCCTCTGTCTGCATAAAAGCAGAAAAAAAAGATTGACATCATTGAAAGGTATGTCTTCTTTAAATTATTGTACACTGTTGCTGATTTAGTGGTAAGCACTTTCTCTATATTGTGGCAAATTGTGGTTGATTTGTAAAGAAGGTCAGTGAAATCTTTCCTTTCTCTGCAACAGCATATTAACACCTGTACAAGAAGCTTATCCCACCACCATTAATTACCTTAGTGCCAACGAAGAAAAACACCACTAATGGTGCAGCCACTTACACTTATACAAAATGTCTGCATCTAATAACTGTATAAATAACCAAGATGCAACGTGAAATAAAAAACCATGAACATGTCAAAAAAAAATGAAAATAAAAATGTGACATGAAAAGCAGGGAAATAAAGAAATGATGTTCATATGCCCATCTCTAAAATACCCAGAGGCTCCCAAGACATGCCCACTTCTCCCAGGTCACTACAATATAGAACAAATAATATTAACAACTTGAAAAACAGTGTTACTGTACTGTTATTATACTGTTACTGTACTGTGTTATTGTAATGGTTGCAAAACAAAAAAGATGGCAAATATCTGTATTTGCTCTTCCTAACAGGTAAACAATGGAATCTGGTTTCTGTCCATGGTCGGTCCTCACTTGGAAAAAGAATTTAGCACATGAGAAGACTGAAGAAAAAGGTGTGGTAGAATTAGAGATAGAGAGGCTATGCTTGGGTGAGTCATGGTCGAGTTATGCTGGAGAAAGTTCCTGGCACTGCTCCCGAAAAATCACATTATTTGGACGTGAGAGGTAGAGACAAACAAGCGGAGAGGGCAGCCAGACATCATGAGAGCCATAGAGAGCCCAGTTGTAAGTGATGAAAGTGATGGTGATTACCACAGTGTGTGTGTCTGTGAGGGCATACTAGTGTGTGTGGAAGTAGTGTACCTGTTGATGTGTGTGTTTGTGTGTGTGTGTGTTAGTAAGCAGGTCAGGGTGGTGCCCTTGGCCTTATAAGGGAGGGTTATCTGGGGTTATATATTTGATCCTTGTGTACCCTGGAGGTCTAGTAGCTGCTTCTTCTTCACCTGGCTTCTGTAAGTCTGCACAGCTGGTTGTTTGTATTCATAGATGCTATTTTTCATTATTTTCTGCTACTTCAATTGGTATTAAATGGTTTCAAGTTGATCTCATTTTACTGAATGGAGGTGATGGGAAGATACATTTTAAACCGTTAACCCCACAGTGACATGCAGCTTGAGAAGATGTTGCTAAATCTCATTAAACGACCACCTATCAAATATACTGTGAAATTTGTTCTAATCCAAATGGTGTGAATACACAAGTTGCTGTTATGCAAAAGACTTGTTGTTCTCAGTGATGTTACTATAAGATAATTTAGACATGCATTTTAATCTCTGAATGTCTCACTGCAGGTGGACCACTGATTTATTCTCTTAAGCCTGAGCTCATCTGTCATCTGAGCTTAATCTGCTGGTAAACTCTGCTTTACTAATGGTTACATGTTATAGAGGCAAAGACTAATATAATACGTTCTATTACGAGCTCCCACAGAACGCTTTAGACAAACATTTGCAAATTGTCAAAATCCAAACACATAGCAACAAAAAGACGGGTGAAGCCTTAATCATCTTTCCTGACTACAGAGTACATTACTGAAGCTATGGGGGATGCAGAGATGTCTGTGTTTGGGGCAGCAGCCTCGTACCTCAGGAAATCGGACAGGGAGCGTATGGAGGCCTCCACACGTCCCTTTGACATAAAGAAGGAATGTTTTGTCCCGGATCCAGTGGAAGAGTTCGTGAAGGCAACCGTCATCAGTCGAGACGGAGACAAAGTCACTGTGGAGACAGAGAAAGGGAAGGTGAGTGGTTATACTTTACCAACAATAAAATTACTATCCACATACAACCTAATATTAAAATGTAAACATGATGTAAAGCTAACCAAAGTGCTACAATAAAGATGGCAGACAATAAAAGATAATTATTTGAAGTCAAATAAATGTAATTGCTGCCTCAATGTACCCAGAATGCCAAAAAAATTGTACCCATTCATTGTTTATTGGACTTTAAACCAACTTGTGCCAGAAATACAAGTGAATCCATTTAGTTTTAATAAGCAGGGTCACTTTACTCACCAGGGTCAGTTAGAGCAGCAGAGAGATCTGACACATTAGATCTGAGTGGGAGTGGGAGTCTGTGTTAGCCCTTGTCTGGAAGCAGGTGTTAATCTGTGTGTAAATCCATGTGTGATTGAAAGCGTGTATCCTTGAGTGAGTGCGAATGCAAGTTCAAATGGGACCTTGAGTGCTGCTGCAGTTAAAGTGTCTACAGTCACTACGCTGAGCAGCTGAGTAATGAAACGATGCATTGCTGTCATCTTGTAATAACATGTATGGCACGCGTTAGAGTGTTACACACAGGCAATGTTGACGGTAACAGTGTAATGAATGCAGCTTATAAAAACAGCTATAGGAACTGACAGATTGGTCATAACATCTTAGTGCTTTCCTTTTCTTTAGAATTTGACTGTCAAGGATTCACAGATTCTGCAACAGAATCCTCCAAAGTTTGACAAGATAGAGGACATGGCCATGCTGACCTTCCTCCATGAACCAGCTGTGCTGTTCAACCTCAAAGAGCGTTACGCAGCATGGATGATCTATGTGAGTAGTCTGCAAGCAAAACACTAACTCCACTGTGCAACCATCAAAGCAGGATTTATAAGCGATTGATTTCACTTTCTAAAAGGCTAAAAACTGATGTTGATGATCTTTTCTGTGATTGTCAGACCTACTCTGGGCTCTTCTGTGTGACTGTCAACCCCTATAAGTGGCTGCCAGTCTACAACCAGGAGGTGGTTCTTGCTTATAGAGGAAAGAAGAGGAGTGAAGCTCCTCCTCATATCTTCTCCATCTCTGACAATGCTTACCAGTACATGCTGGCAGGTACAGACGCATGAGATCCTTGGTCAATTCTGTTTCTTAAAATTATGCTGTGAATTCTAATACTAACAAAACTGTCTCTGCAAAAAATGTTTTTGTAGATCGCGAAAACCAGTCAATTCTGATTACGTACGTAAGAACCGATACTTAAAAAGCATCTGTCACACTGAACACTCTGAAATAAAATCTTTTATAATTATGCCACTGCAAGTATTGAGCATTGTTTTTGCAATTACAGTGGAGAATCTGGTGCCGGAAAGACTGTCAACACCAAGCGAGTCATCCAGTATTTTGCAAGTATTGCAGCTGGAGGCATTAAGAAAGACGCCAATGCCAAAGACAAGGTAAACAATAAGCTTTGTCAGTTGTGTGAAATGTTGGGAGGCAACAGAAAATTTGTACAATAGTGAGTATACACCTGGTTTACTATTTGTATGTTGGGAGACTCCTAGAACTTTAAAAAATTGAAAAAAAAAAAAATCCACCAGATGCCACTGAAGCTTCTCTGTGTAGCTCTAAACATAAACTGCTGATTAAGACTGGTGTTCCTCTGTATCAGGGGACTCTGGAGGATCAGATCATCCAGGCCAACCCTGCTCTGGAGGCCTTTGGTAATGCCAAAACCATCAGAAATGATAACTCATCTAGATTTGTGAGTATCTAATTATTGTGTAATTGCATTTTTAATATATTATATTTTTTTATTATGTATTATGCTCCAGTGAAACACAGTTAGTAGTAGTAGATGATGTTAAAGTATCTTTACAACTCGAACATTATCCTTTCAGGGTAAATTCATCCGAATTCATTTTGATGCAAGGGGAAAGCTAGCCTCTGCTGATATTGAAACATGTAAGAGCAGAAGTCTTTATTATTAATAATGTACACTACCAGTCAAAAGTTTAGACACACACAGGAAATACCATGTTGTCATAAAAAACATTCATGTCATCAGCTGTGTTATCATTAAAGAGGGTTTCTAATGATCACTTCTCCTTTTAAATTAATATATTTGCACTAGCAAACATAACATGCTAGAAGACAGTACTAATGTTTGCTGATGTTTATTTATTAATACTAAGAAGAAGAGTGTTATTGATTACATTTTATAACAAAATTTGACCTCTGCATTTAACCCATTCCCTGGGGGAGCAGTGAGCAGCCACAGGCGGTGCCCGGGGATTTACACACAGCCTATATCTTAGAGTCAAACAAACAAACCTGGTATGGGGGGCTGGGCTGGTAGTATGGGCTGGGATTCGATCCGGCCACCTTTCACTGCCAGGCCATAAATGACAATAGTCATTCACAATATTAACGATGTCTACACTGTATTTCTGATCACTTGACATATAATTTTTCTGTCAAAAACATGTTTATTTGTATGTGTGTCCAAACCTTTGACTGGTGGTGTATATGATATTTATTTTTAGATTTTACACATGGCAGTAACTTCCCTTTTGTATTTTTTTAATTGTCAGACCTCCTAGAGAAGTCGCGTGTAACCTTCCAGCTAAAGGCTGAAAGAGACTACCACATTTTCTACCAGATTCTGTCCAACAAAAAACCTGAACTCTTGGGTTAGTGCAGGCCCACAATCCATTTGGGTGTCTGTGGAGGCTTGGAATCACTCAAAGAAAAAGTAAAACACCTGACCACTGCTCTCCTTCTCTCTATGTCCTCAGAGATGCTGCTGATCACAAATAACCCCTATGACTATGCCTTCATCTCTCAGGGGGAAACCCAAGTGGCCTCCATTGATGATGCAGAGGAACTAATGGCAACAGATGTCAGGCTCTTACTCACTCAGTTTGAAACTAGTTTGATTTTTTTAGGTTAAGAATATATTTTATTAAATAGAAACTATCAGCACACATTTTGAGAAGTTACTGAGTACTCTTTTACAGAGTGCCTTTGATGTGCTGGGGTTCACTCAAGAAGAGAAGAACAGTATTTACAAGCTGACTGGTGCCATCATGCATCATGGCAACATGAAGTTCAAGCAGAAGCAACGAGAGGAGCAGGCAGAGGCTGATGGTACTGAAGGTGAGACAGGCTCTGTCCGTAATGTTGGCTTTGAATCAACCCAGAGGGTTTTACATGATTCACTTTTCTTCTTTAGATGCTGACAAAGTTGCTTATCTGATGGGCCTCAACTCTGCAGACCTCATCAAAGGTCTCCTTCACCCAAGAGTCAAAGTAGGAAATGAGTGGGTCACCAAGGGACAAAATGTCGCCCAGGTATGAAATTGTTTTAAAACATCATTATCCACAACATATTCTCTACATGGGTTTCTGCATACATTAACTGCACAAAAAGGAAGTTTTATTCTTTAGTAATCAAGGGTTAAATGTGTTTCCTGGTCTACAGGTGAACTATGCTGTTGGAGCTCTATCTAAAGCTGTTTATGAAAAGATGTTTCTGTGGATGGTAATGAGAATCAACCAGTCGCTGGAGACCAAGCAGCCACGTCAGTACTTCATTGGTGTGCTGGACATTGCAGGATTTGAGATCTTTGATGTGAGTGGTCTCATTAGATGGCAGAATTCTTTCAACATATCATAAAAGGGAAAATAATAAATACATAATCTGGTACAATTTAATTTTTCCCAGTTCAACACTTTTGAGCAGCTGTGCATCAACTTCACCAATGAAAAACTGCAACAGTTTTTCAACCACCACATGTTTGTGCTGGAGCAGGAAGAGTACAAGAAAGAGGGTATTGAATGGACCTTCATAGATTTTGGTATGGATCTGCAGGCCTGTATTGACCTCATTGAAAAGGTGAGTAACTGAGCTACTACATGTTCCCATGGAAAGAAGGGAGCTCAATAAAAAACAAATATCAATATTGTCTCACACTTATAATTGTTGTCCTCAGCCCATGGGTATCATGTCCATCCTTGAAGAGGAGTGTATGTTCCCCAAAGCCTCTGATGCCACCTTTAAAGCTAAGCTCTATGACAACCATCTGGGGAAATCTGCCAATTTCCAGAAGCCCAGAATTGTCAAAGGAAAACCAGAGGCACATTTTGCCCTGGCACACTACGCTGGCATTGTTGATTATAATATCATCAACTGGCTGGTGAAGAACAAGGATCCTCTGAACGAGACTGTTGTTGCACTGTACCAGAAGTCAACTCTCAAGCTGCTTTCTATTCTCTTTGCAAATTATGCTGGAGCTGATTTAGGTACTGTGGTGTGAATATCTTCTTTTTAGAATGGTTTTGTTGTACAGCTCTAAGATTACACATATTTTATGAACAGCTATGGGAGAAGGTACTGAAGGTAAAAAAGAGAAGAAGAAAAAAGGATCATCATTTCAGACTGTATCTGCTCTACACAGGGTAATGTTTATGTTTTCATCCTAGCATATGGTATTTTGTACACCAAAGTACACCAGTGTGTATTAATGTATGCTTCACCCTTCAGGAAAACCTGAACAAGCTGATGACCAACTTGAGGTCTACTCACCCTCACTTTGTGCGCTGCATCATCCCCAATGAGACCAAGACTCCTGGGGCCATGGAGAACCCACTGGTGATGCACCAGCTGCGCTGTAACGGTGTGCTGGAAGGCATCAGGATCTGCAGAAAGGGTTTTCCCAACAGGATCCTCTATGGGGATTTCAAACAGAGGTGTTGTCTCATTTGCTCACACAATGTATGATTCCATTCCAGTAAGAAATACTATGTTTCAGTGATTTTCGTAACTTTTTTGACTTTCCAGATATCGCATCTTGAACCCCGCTGCCATCCCTGAGGGTCAGTTCATTGACAGCAGGAAAGGAGCTGAAAAACTTCTTGGGTCTCTGGATATTGATCACAATCAATATAAGTTTGGACACACCAAGGTATCATTGGAAGTTCTGATATTGAGAAAATGACTAAAGGTGATAAATAATTTCTGCAGATTATGAAGAATATGGGAATACTTTTAAAAGTAAAAGTCCTATTCCTGTGTTAAGGTGTTCTTCAAGGCTGGATTACTGGGGCTGCTTGAGGAGATGAGAGATGAGCGTCTCTCTAAAATCATCACTGCCATTCAAGCTAGATCCCGTGGTCTTTTGTCTCGTATTGAGTATCAGAAGATGGTGGAACGCAGGTATCCAGCAAACACTGGTCATTAATGATTTAGTAGTATGAAGCTTATTTATACAATTAACAATAAACCTTCGATTTTATTTAAATATCTTCTAGAGATGCTTTATTAGTGATCCAGTGGAATGTCCGCTCATTCATGGGGGTTAAAAATTGGCCCTGGATGAAACTGTACTTCAAAATCAAACCTCTGTTAAGATCTGCTGAGGCAGAAAAAGAGATGGCTAATCTGAAGGAAGAATTCCTCAAGTTGAAAGAATCTTTTGCAAAGTCTGAAGCTCGTAGAAAGGAACTAGAGGAGAAAATGGTTTCTCTTCTCCAAGAGAAGAACGACCTGCAGCTCCAAGTTCAATCGGTGAGATTGGTAGTTCGGACATTTTTTAAACATTTTTTTATGTCATTACTGTCTGTGCTAATAGGATAAAATGTTTGGCAGGAACAAGATAATCTCTGTGATGCTGAAGAAAGATGTGAGGGGCTGATCAAAAATAAAATCCAACTGGAGGCAAAAGCCAAAGAGCTGACTGAAAGACTTGAGGACGAGGAAGAGATGAATGCTGAGCTGATGGCTAAGAAGAGAAAGCTGGAGGATGAATGTTCTGAGTTAAAGAAAGACATTGATGACCTAGAATTAACTCTGGCCAAAGTGGAAAAAGAGAAGCATGCCACTGAGAACAAGGTATGAAAATGAATTTAATGATTTGTTACAACACTGAGCAGCAGTTTAATAAGTAAATAGTCAATGGTAAAAGTCCATAAGCGTAAGCTATTAAGTAAAAAGTAGTCATCCAAAAAATTACTCAAGTAAGAGTAAAAAGTACTTAATGAAAAGACTACTCAAGTAGTGAGTAACTGTTTGATCATAAAGTCTGATTTATTAAAAAAAAGATCAGACAGACAAAACTGTAAAAGTATGTGCAAATTCTAGTATTTCCAAATAATAAAATAAACAATGATTAAAAATGACTTCACAAAATAACAAATTAAGGCACAAGAAACAAATATTTCCAAATCTAACAACCAAACACCTGCAGTAGGTCACATGTATGTTTGAAGTGTGACATTTTTCATGTGTCGATTCATTCACTGTCTGCTACGTCACGTAGCACCTAGACTACATGTGAGGATATCTGGAAGCTGAGTTGCCATGAGTTTGAATTATATTATAATATTGATTATGATTTCATTTGACGTGTGTGGACTAGATTTTAATGTCTGATTTGAATTCACACAAACATTTCACAAGGTCTGCTTTGACAGTGACATCACTGTTTTGGATTTACTCTTTGTATAAAAGAACATTTTTAATAATACAGAAAAACTCAATAATACTTTGTGAATAATCTTTCATGTGATGTAAATGACATCAACACATTCTGTTTTGTAACTTCCCATTAAAACAGAAGTTTTATTTTGAAAGGACTGCCAGCAGTTGCGGTACATCCACTTGACACTGAAAAGTAAACAAGGGAGAATCGGTAAAGCAGATAAAAAATAGGTCCTATATTTGTTTTAATTTGTTCTCTAGATTCAGTTTGTTCCTGTACATCACAACTCTAGACAGCGTCTCTCTTGTAGAATAAATGTAAAAAAGTAAGTAAGAGTCGTGATTCTTCTTCACAAATCCACTCAAATAAAAGTAAAAAGTATGGTGCAGTAAAACTACTTCTAGTGTTACTTAAGTAAATGTAACGGAGTAAATTTATCTTGTTACTAACCACCTCTGCATGCATACCTTGAGTTTATCTGAACAGCATCAACAGAGGGTGAAAGCTTAACTAAAAGTGGTAACCTATTTCAGAGCTTTCGGGGAGCTACTGCAAAGCATCATCTCCCTTACTCCCTAGTTTTTATTTGAACAGTTAAAAGCAAATGATTTGAAGATTTACAAGGTCTGGAACTGGAATAGTGGCAGAGAAGTTCAAAGACTGGCTAATACCCTGATAATATAAATAACAATAGTCCAGCCTTGAGGAGATTGTATAGAGAGAGGAATTCATTTTGAAAGAGGCAATATTTTACAGTTTTTCTGCCTGTGATGTTGGGAGGGCACAACACAATTATTTTCTATCCAGAACTGATTTAGTATCCTCTGGATTTAAAGCGTGGAATAGCTGATTATCATAAGAAAACACTGCTTTTCAGAAGACAGAGCTTAAAAGTGGGCATATAAATAAATAATATTTTCCTGGTTCACAGGTGAAAAACCTGGTTGAAGAGATGGCAGCTCTGGATGAAATCATTGCCAAGCTGACCAAAGAAAAGAAAGCCTTACAGGAAGCTCATCAGCAAACACTGGATGACCTGCAGAGTGAAGAAGACAAAGTCAACACTCTGACCAAAGCCAAGGCTAAGCTGGAACAGCAAGTGGATGATGTAAGAAGAAATATGAAAATTATACTTCTCAGATGCTATTGTAAGTATCTATTAAATAATTCACTATTTCTGATCATATTTACCTTAAGCTTGAAGGATCTCTTGAGCAAGAGAAGAAGATTCGGATGGACCTGGAGAGAGCTAAGAGAAAGCTGGAGGGAGACTTAAAGCTGACCCAGGAGACTGTAATGGATCTAGAAAATGACAAACAGCAGCTGGAAGAGCGCCTAAAAAAGTACAATTTCCTTTTTACAATACATTCAAAACATGTTTTAACAAACTAACACTGTCTAAACAACATTACAGGAAAGATTTTGAGATCAATCAGTTGAATGGAAAAATTGAAGATGAACAGTCCATAATCATTCAACTCCAGAAGAAACTGAAAGAACTGCAGGTAAATAAACTGTGCTTCAGTTAGTCTCAATGAAATGTAAAACATTTAGCAAAACTACTGCATTTACACATGTTGCTGTTACAATAGGCACGTGTAGAAGAGCTGGAGGAAGAGCTTGAGGCAGAGCGAGCTGCTAGAGCCAAGGTGGAAAAGCAGAGATCAGACTTGTCCAGAGAACTGGAGGAGATCAGTGAGAGGCTGGAGGAGGCTGGTGGAGCAACAGCTGCACAGATTGAGATGAACAAGAAGAGGGAGGCTGAGTTACAGAAACTCCGCAGAGACCTAGAAGAGGCCACTCTGCAGCATGAAGCCACGGCTGCCACACTCAGGAAGAAACAAGCTGACAGTGTCGCAGACCTGGGAGAGCAGATCGACAACCTGCAGAGAGTCAAGCAGAAACTGGAGAAAGAGAAGAGTGAGCTCAGACTGGAGCTGGATGATGTGGTTTCCAGTATGGAACACATGGTCAAGTCTAAGGTATGTGTGTCACAGATGCTTAAGGAAAAGTCACCTGTTAATTGGTTTTCTATTTGCTGCTGACAGATAGTCAATGTCCAGAACTTACCTTAAGTTTTTGCTCGACAGTATTTGGTAAATAGTGCCTATTAACTGTATTTATTTATTTTGAAGACTACCTTGGAGAAGACATGCAGGACTTTGGAGGATCAAATGAATGAATACAGGAACAAGTATGATGAATCTCAGAGGTCCCTTAATGACTTCACCACCCAGAAAGCTAAACTTCAAGCTGAGAATGGTTAGTATGGCCTTTTCCCCTGAAAGAACTGACACTTGTTCAATGTTCAGTAAAAGTCAATAAAACCAAAGAAAATATTTGACTTTACAGATGAGCTATCAAGACAGCTGGAAGAGAAAGAATCTCTTATTTCTCAGCTGACAAGAGGAAAAAATTCATATAATCAACAACTTGAAGATATAAAAAGACAACTAGAGGAGGAAATAAAGGTTTGAAGGCAGCAAAATGTGTTGTTATAGTCATAGTCATATTAACCACTAAAAAAAATTGCATGTCCAAGAGAATTATCTACATTTTCTACCTTAACCCAGGCCAAGAACGCCTTAGCCCATGCTGTGCAGTCCTCTCGTCATGACTGTGACCTGCTCAGGGAGCAGTATGAGGAGGAGCAGGAGGCCAAGGCTGAATTGCAGCGCAGCATGTCCAAGGCCAATTCTGAGGTGGCTCAGTGGAGAACTAAGTATGAAACTGATGCCATCCAGAGGACCGAGGAACTGGAGGAGGCCAAGTGAGTCCACTACATACAAGCACGTTCATCTGAAAATACCCCTTAAACCCTTGAGCTAAAACTTGTTTTTCGTCTTCAGGAAAAAGTTGGCTCAGCGTCTGCAGGAGGCTGAGGAGGCTGTCGAAGCAGTGAATGCTAAATGTTCCTCTCTGGAGAAGACCAAACACAGACTGCAGAATGAGATCGAAGATCTCATGGTAGATGTGGAAAGGTCTAATGCTGCTGCTGCTGCTCTGGACAAGAAGCAAAGGAACTTTGACAAAGTATATAAGTATTTTTAACTTTGTGGAAAATAATTCTAAAATAACCCTTAACACAAATTAATCCACCAGTTTTTTTTATGTTGGGGGGTGTTTGGAATGTCAGTGTCACTGATAATGTACTTAATATCATTGGCTACACATTCCAGGGATAAATAAGACAAACAGCGGTTTTAATGTAATTCTTAACATATTTCTATGTATCCCAATTTCTAGGTCCTGTCTGAGTGGAAGCAGAAATATGAGGAGTGTCAGTGTGAGTTGGAGAGCTCTCAGAAGGAGGCCAGGTCTTTGAGCACAGAGCTCTTCAAATTGAAAAACTCGTATGAAGAATCTCTTGACCATCTTGAGACCCTAAAAAGAGAGAACAAGAATCTTCAGGGTAATAAATCACTCAGTTTGTTTAACCATTCAATCCATATCAATTGCATGCTCCAGTTTATAATAAACTAAATACTAAAATCCATCCATACACAGAGGAGATTTCTGACCTCACTGAGCAACTTGGTGAAGGAGGAAAAACTGTTCATGAGTTGGAGAAAGTTCGTAAGCAGCTGGAGCAGGAAAAAAGTGAGATTCAGTCAGCCCTTGAGGAAGCAGAGGTAAAACTACACCCTTAAAATCTCAGTACTCACAGACATACAATATATGAACTGAATGAAGTTGCCATTTGGAGAATAAGGAATATGATAATATTAATAATAATAATGTAGTTTGACTAAGTGATGCCTGTATTAGGGTTCTCTTGAGCATGAGGAGGGCAAGATTCTGAGAGCCCAGCTCGAGTTCAGCCAAATTAAAGCCGACATGGACCGTAAACTATCCGAGAAAGATGAAGAGATGGAGCAGACCAAGAGGAACCTGCAGAGAACAATTGAGACCCTGCAGAGCTCTCTTGAGGCCGAGACTCGCAGCAGGAATGAGGCCCTTCGTTTGAAAAAGAAGATGGAGGGAGACCT
>JAUYWH010000009.1:191773-204152 GCA_034779795.1 Ctenopoma multispine | reverse complement strand
ACCGTCTGGATGAAGCTGAACAGATCGCCATGAAGGGAGGCAAGAAGCAGGTCCAGAAGCTCGAGGCCAGGGTGAGTATTTCAGTTTACATTTGTAATTTGCGTAACTTCTGGTCGGCAATGATTCTGAACAAGTTATTACAAAATGATCTGCAAAACTTTGTTCCTGAGCAGGTGAGGGAACTGGAAAATGAGATTGAAACTGAGCAGAAGAAAAGCAGCGAAGCTGTTAAGGGAATCCGTAAATATGAGCGCCGTATCAAGGAACTAACTTACCAGGTTTGTAGCATGGAGTTTCATGTGTAGTAAAAGTTGGTTTTACTGAGTTTGTAACCTTGTCTCCTATTCGTTTAGACCGAGGAGGATCGCAAGAATATCGCCAGACTCCAGGATTTGGTTGACAAACTGCAGCTGAAAGTCAAAGCCTACAAAAGATCTGCTGAGGAAGCTGTAAGTGTGGAAATAATCTCTTGTCATGTGTCATCTTTCTCTCATGGCAATAATTAATTTAATTTAATCAATGTAATTTACAATCAATAGGAGGAACAGTCTAATACTCATCTTGGCAAGTTCCGCAAACTGCAGCATGAGTTGGATGAGGCTGAAGAGCGAGCTGACATCGCTGAGACTCAGGTCAACAAGCTGCGTGCCAAGAGTCGTGACACTGGCTCCAAGGTTTGAAGCATGCACTCTGTAGCAGGTGCACAGCATCTGACCCTGACTCATGCTGCCCTCTGCTGGCTGCATTTAACTTGCTGCTCCGCTCTTGCAGCACTTTATTTCATATTAGTTTGTTAATAAATATAAATTGCTTTGTGTTACTAAAAGCAATACTAATCCGATTACCTAACAGCTGTCTCTCTTTTTCTTTTTTCCAACTTCCCTGGCTGCAACAGAAAGGGTTTGATGAGGAGTGAAGCTTTGGAGGCGTCTGAAATACTATTACCTGCTGTGTACCGTAGAGCCCCTCAACTATCACTATTCACAACATGTAGTGCTTAATAAAATCTCATCAAGCTGTGGCACATCATTGTATTCTTCCTTTTTTTAGAATGACTGGCTTTGTGGGACACTATACAGTATTGAATATAGCTTTAGTATATTATATTGACTGTTTGGTGGAGTTACAGTATTTGTAATTTGAGTTGAAAACTTTACAATATGTAATTAAATGCAAAAAAGTCCAACATTGAGGAAACATTCAAAATCAATTTCCATTTAAATCTGACAATAATCATGAAATTTGAGGATTTACAGATAAGTGACGACATGCAAAATTAAGAATATTTCAGATTCTGTTCTTTTGTATGAAAGGCCAGCTCTTCCTGATTTCCCTGCACACCAGAATAATTATAGGTGCTGGTCATTGTCAACGTATCTCAAAAATAAAAAATTTAATTTATGTAACCTGTACAGAGTTTTTTACAGACCTTTGGAACTTGAGTAAGTCACGTCTTATATATTTCTTAATTTTTGTGGAAAACATGGCATTAGAGTATAGGTATAGTACTATAGATGTCAAACGTCAAATTGTAAAGTAAAAATTAAAACATCTAAAGAACAATTTAAAGCACCTCCTCAGTATCAAACCATGGCTACACTGACAGGTAGTTTATCTTACTCTAACACCCTTTGAGGAAACTGGGATAAAATTGTGATCAAAAGTGTGAGTAGGAGCCCAAAAGTGCATCAGAACATAAAAACATCAAGCTATGTTCACTGAGAGATAAAAAAGCAGCTTCATCACAAACACAGAGTCAGCTAAAGAAATAACACAAACCAAAGGTACCATCAAAAGAAAAGTTGTCTGGTATGATCTCAGAGGATGACATGGAGATCTGTGCAATGTTGTTGACATGGTCAGTGTCACATTTACTTAAATTAGATTTCTGACCTAGGGTTGCTTAGAATCTTTCTGGCACAGCTTCATGTGTCATTGTTCAAATTATTGCAAGTTTACATTACTATATCACTCATTTTCAATGTGGTCTGAGATTTCTGGATTCCATTATGTATACACATCTAAATATACTGTAGTATACCTTCCTCCTGAATTATGATAAAAGAGATTGTTTTTCTGACACAAATTTGACTCCACTTAAGCCTATATACAAAGAAACTTAAGGGGACAAAGGAAGTGTGGCCTGAAAACTGGAAAACAAGGGTTTAGTGAACCTAAAATATAAAACGCTAAAACAGAGAGAGAGAGCACAAATCTGTTGTTCTTAAAATAGAGTTAAAGAAAGCCCAATAGCTTGGGACTCAAGGTCACCAACAAGCCCCTGCCCACACTCAAGCCTACCACAATACCACACATAATCACTTTGAGCTGGTTGGTAAATCCCTATTCAAATGTGCCTGTTCCTCCAAATGGCTGGAGAGGATTTCAGAGGATCAATAACAAAATATCTGGTGCACACTGATATACATCAACAGCAAAACAACAAATCCCACAGAGATATCTTCCCTAGTGAATTTTATAACACATTTACATTCAATAAACACATATTGAGCTCATTGATTTTTCTAACAAATCCCCTTTATACTGTCACAAGATCATGATATAAAAATAGTTCTAATATACAAAACGCAGTATGCTTCAAATTAGCTTGCACTGTTAAAGAGGTATGAAGAAAAACTGATTGTTAATATCCTCAGCTAACTGTGCTATCCTTACCCGTCTGGCTAGGGCTTTGTCTTGGTGCTGGTGTCAGGTCTCAGTGATTGCTGCTGTTGCTGCTGCTGGAGACCAAATAATCATTTGTGGCAGACTGAAAAAAGGCGACGAGGGAGGCCCTAGACTTCCTTTGTGTTAAATTACAGGTTGTCTTTTCGTGTATTATGTGTCATGTCCTTGGCTCCCTAGGGGCACAATCAGGTATCTATAAGCTAATGAGAGCACATTCACACGTATGCTTGAAGAGGTGCACCACATACAGCACATTATGTGCTGAGGATTATCAGCATGATTAACAGGACATTTGAGCCCATGCACAAATGAATAAGATAACTGACCAAAGATGGAACAATTCTCTGCCTCTATAATTAGACCACCTTTAACATGGTGTATGATGCTTATGGTCTTATCTCAGAAGTTAAGAGCAATCACCAGTGACACACATGCATACACAATAAACTAAAAACTCACATCACCGCTATTAGACCAGTCTGAAATAATGCAGCTTAAGAAAAGGTGGCAGTGTTGGAGAGTAGTGAACTACATGTAATTACATTTTGTCGTTTTTCTATGCAGTTAACTAGTGAAACCACAAATGGATTGATTTGTTTAGGACAGGTTTAGGTGTCAGTGCATAATCCAGGATGCTGAATCTGCTCACCTGTGAAACATTTTAGCTACAGTTTTTAATGTTTTGATCCTGAATTTGTTTAAGTAAATTTGAATATACAGTATAAGGTGTCAGTCATAAATCCTGATTATTGCTTTTTATTAACACATATTGAGAGAAATTAACTAGGTAATCCTGCTTGGTGCAGTACCCCACCAAGACTCTAGTTTCTGGAAAGCAGGTGTTTGACTGATGGACACTTTCTGCACTATACTCCATTGAGGTATTTATCTTCTGGCATATGACATTTTTGTATTTTATTTTGCTGTCATTTTTTCATATTGCATGAACATTTCATACTTTGAACAACTTCTAAGTAGCTTTAGTTAAACATACCAGGTTTCTCTCCAGCGTAGCTTTGCTAAGGTTCAGCTTCTTCCAGTGTGAAGCAATTGTAGTAAAGTAGCGTCCCCCTCACTGCAAATGAGTTAGTTATCATGAGCAGAAAATAATTGGTATGGTTGAACAAAGACAGAAAATCTTTTGGGATTTGGACTGTTGGTTTGACAATGATTTATTATACGTATAATAGTATGACAAATACTGGGGGCTTATTTCTGTATTGAGTACTTATACCTTTAATACTGAAATACATTATCCATAAATATCCATACATCACTTAGCTTAAGTTAGAATTTAAATGTAGATGTTTTACTTGTAATGGAGTATTTTCACAGTGGGTGTCCTTATGTTAAGGATCTGAGTTTCTCCATTTAAAATGTAATCACATACATGCGGTGTCAAAGTGCATTTACTGTGACTAAAAGAAAGCATTTAAATCACGTTTCTTTAATGAGTAGGTGGTTGACCTGTAAGGTCTGTGTTATCTCCACTTGCTCTTTAGCAGGGTCATGGAATCTTTCACTTCCATTCAGCACCCTGACGCCAGCAGTAACAGGGCTGGGGAAGTTATCAGAATGGAAATAATCTGAGCACTTGTCAGCAGCTGTTAACCCAACTTTTATCTCTTGACCTTTGGAGGGGCTGTGATTACTGGTGTCTGTGCATTATAGTTACTTTACAATGTATATTTTGTAGGTTATTAAATGGTATTAAATTGTGGGTGGTCATTTAACAGATTGCCATGCCATCATCTGTCAATGGACTACATGTAAAATGTCAGATCAGAATTTTGACCAGATGCTGTAAAACTGAAGCAGCTCGACTCCACACAGAAGTGGCTTTCAAGCCAATTGCATTAAGATTTGATAAGCTGCAGGATGGATCTTCTTTTCGAGAAAGAAGCCAATGCGAGGCCATCATCTTCGACAGCTGGGCCTAGATGCAGGCAAAGGCAGGATCCTGAGTGCCTGCTTGTCTCTTCTGCTCACTCATTGCAGGGTTCTCAGCAGGAATTTCACACTGTTATCTTTGTCCTCAAAGACACAATGCCATGTCAACAGGACTCTAACTGAGGGGCCAGCTTTCGCTAGCCGCTGCCTGATAATGGGAGAAGGCTTCCAAACTGACCTTGGCGTCACATTGGACCATGTAATGCTGGCACAGCCCTTTATTGTATATCATCATTACTGCCTTTGAGTGAATCTCAAGCATGTCACCTGTGGTGGACTTCGGTCTGTGTTGCCTCACACTTGTCGCCTGGTTAAGCTTGCAGACTAATGTTCTTTATTTAGACCACCCCACTAGGAATCTGATGGCTGTTTACGTTACGACAAATTCATTGTATGATAACTAAACACAATATGTTACTGATGCCTGGCTTTGACTCCACTTAAGCCCTCTGGGTAACTGAGACAGACACATGACATACCTCTCTAAAATATCCCACCAGATAGTTTAGACAACAATACCAGTAGTTTACATGTATGGGATGCTCTGTATTATTGTAAACCATGCAAAGAACGTCAATTATCCTTTTGTCATTTTTAAGCTATTTTAAGATGCATTGTTGGATTGTTAGGGATCTAAGTGAACTGGTGCTTTTTAAAAAGTTAATATTCTGAATATTATCGTGTTAAGTATCTACATACATAAGTATTCAGACTAAATGTATGCATGGTAGGACGTATGACATGGAAGTGGTGGAGGATTATTTCACAGCTATACACAGCCATGAGAGCTGCTTACCTGTTAGCTATTTACAGCCTTTTAATACAGATATAAAAGAAAACAAATCCACTAAGCATCTACTTTTTTCTCTGTTTCATATATTAGTCAGTTGTTGATCCAGAACTAAATTAGACAGAACACATGTAAATTCATAGTGTTTGCTTTACAAAGACATGATGGCAATAGATATCTAAATATATATATTTTAACAAGTAATAATAAATAATGTTATGTTTTTTAATGATTACTTGGCGAGTATGTCAAACAATATGTAATATCTGATATACTGATATGTATATCAGATATTGCATATTGTTGTTGCTGTTAGTAACAACACAGGTTAAGTTATTTTCACTCTAGATTTTAGCCATATACACTTTTAATTTTTAAATATAATAAATTTGATGTTGCTCTCTAGTTACAAATCAATAGAGATGTGCAGATGAAACAAGATTATGGAATTGAAGCAAAACACAGACTTTTTTCTATAAACTTTACAACATAGATTTACTGTAACTAATACATTGATTCAATACAGTTTTTGATCAGTGTCAGTCTTGGCTGGTCACAATAAGGATGTGTGAGTTCAATACCACATGCATTGTTCCTGTTTCAGAAGCACACTTGAGGGATGATGAGAAAGGAATTCATCTCTGTGCCTATTTAAAGATTGAGTCATGGTCCCCTGGCTGCTTGAGGATACCTATGATTTATCACTGCACTGCATGGAGCTCCTAATATGGGCTGTCAGGAGGTCGACCCATCACTCATAAGACTCAGACCCGCTGATTTCTATATTGCTCTCCGCCACTCATTAACCCCTCCCTTCATTTACCCCCAACCAATCTCAGACACAAATACATTCCTGGACCCTGAAGCACTCCTCCATATTTGGCTGAGTGGTTTTGTTTATAAAGAGAACTCATGGTGAAACCCCCTATAGGTCACCAAACCATCATAAGGTAAGGCACGGGGACAAAGGCTTACACATCACCTGCTACTCTTTGACACGAAAGCATTACCTGTGTTGCTTTGGACTGCAGACTGGTCTCATCAATTTCCAATCTTTCTTTCTTCAGGACCATCACAAATCACGCTTCTAAGTAGGGACTGGTAAGGTAAGAGCATCTAAAAATTAAAATGTCTTTAATGATAGTAAATTTCATAGTATAAGAGAATAAATCTTCTAACACCATTATATGATAAATTAAGACATTTAAAAGTGACTCTGTATTGACATATGCATCCTTCAATCTTGCACATACCGCTTAGATAAAAAAAGGTTACAGTAAAATTTAGAAATTTTTTTTTGTAGACAAGTGAAGATGGGTGATGCTGCCATGAAAGAGTTTGGGGCAGCAGCCCCTTACCTAAGGAAGTCAGACAGGGAGCGTCTAGAGGCCCAGACTCGTCCCTTCGACATGAAGAAGGAGTGCTTTGTTCCTGATTCTGAAGAGGAGTACGTGAAGGCTTCCATCACCAGCCGTGAGGGGGACAAAGTCACTGCTCAGACTGCGAAAGGAAAGGTCAGTGTGCTATATCCTTACTATGTCCTGTATCCAAACAAAAAGCACTTGTGATCTTTAAAGACCAGCTCAAAGTCCACATGATTAATAACAGTGTATTAATGCTGATTATCTTCATTTGCAGACAGTCACAGTGAAGGAGTGTGATGTACACCCTCAGAACCCGCCGAAGTTTGATAAAATTGAAGACATGGCGATGTTCACCTTCCTCCATGAGCCCGCTGTGCTGTTCAACCTCAAAGAGCGTTACGCAGCATGGATGATCTACGTGAGTTTAAAACTTGATAATACATTATAAGGCAAAGACTGTATCCATTACCTAAACTACAGCTACATTTTTATATCAGTGTCTAATAGTATTTAACCTAAAACTTCCTCTCTTTTTCATAGACCTACTCTGGGCTCTTCTGTGTGACTGTCAACCCCTATAAGTGGCTGCCAGTCTACAACCAAGAAGTTGTTGTTGCTTATAGAGGAAAGAAGAGGAGTGAAGCTCCTCCTCATATCTTCTCCATCTCTGACAATGCTTACCAGTACATGCTAACTGGTAATTTACCTGCACTTATCATGTGTAGTGAAATGGAAAAATGCTCAAAGATTTTTTTAATGAGTCTTTGTTCTCCTTTTCAGACAGAGAAAATCAGTCAATTCTCATCACGTAAGTTATATTGCATTACTTCTTTATAGATTGTAAGAGGTTTAGTAAGTGGTGTCCAGCAGCCTTGCCTGCAAAATTACTTTACTTACAATTTGTCTTGTGTCATCAGTGGAGAATCTGGTGCTGGGAAAACTGTTAACACCAAGAGAGTCATCCAATACTTTGCCAGCATTGCAGCTGGAGGTGGGAAGAAGGAAGGAACATCAGAGAAAAAGGTTATTATGCTGAATAAAAAAAACCTTAATTGTGTACTACATGATTTTTTATTGTAGTTTATCAACTGGAACAAATCTTGAACTCCTCCATTCTGTTAGGGGACACTGGAGGATCAAATCATCCAGGCTAACCCAGCTTTAGAGGCCTTTGGTAATGCCAAAACCATCAGAAATGACAACTCTTCCAGATTTGTAAGTTTCGGTGTAGAATTGGATGAAATATTTGTTTGTACCTTTCGTATTTTATTGTTTTTTTTGTTCTTTTAGGGGAAATTTATTCGAATTCACTTTGCTGCCAGTGGAAAACTGGCGTCAGCTGATATCGAAACATGTAAGCTCTCTTTTAATCTTTCGTTTGGTTTGCCCCCATTTGAACAGCGATTACATAATGTACATAATGCAATTGTCTCAAACAGATCTGCTGGAAAAGTCTCGTGTCACCTTTCAACTTAAGGCTGAGAGAGATTACCACATCTTCTATCAAATTCTATCTCAGAAGAAACCTGAGCTGCTTGGTAAATAAAACCAACTTGTCTTTAGATCTATGACAAGTAGTAGTTCACAGTAGTAGTTGATATAAAGTGTTGTTAGAAGGCAAAAGCTGGACTTTAAATTCAGTTTTTCCTTTCAGAAATGTTGCTTATCACCAACAACCCCTATGACTACGCCTTCATCTCCCAAGGAGAGACTACTGTAGCCTCCATCAATGATGCTGAAGAGCTGATGGCCACTGATGTGAGTAGGGATGCATCATAATATCTTTTTACTCACACAGAAAAGTACCTTATAATGACTTTATAGTGTTAAAAATATATATATTATTAAAAACTGATTAACTAAAGAAAAGACAATCTGCTACTGCTCTGCTGACTTGTGTTATCCCAGCTGTTGGTACTTTATTTTGGAACTTGATTCGATTTATTTCACTAGATCAGAGCGAAAATTATTTGAATAGACTGGATAAGATGTCTTAACTAGGTTTAATGTGGGATCTTGGTGGCTCAGAGAGTGCAACCTTTCCTATCCCCCAAATCTCTCATGTCAATCTGCTGTACATGCAGATATAACTTAAATGTTAATTATCAAATGAAACATCGCCTCTGCTCATTCAGGATGCCTTCGATGTGCTGGGCTTCACTCAAGAAGAGAAGAACAGTATTTATAAGTTGACTGGTGCCATCATGCATCATGGCAACATGAAGTTCAAGCAGAAGCAACGAGAAGAGCAGGCAGAAGCCGATGGCACTGAAGGTTGGTGAAGCTAATAATAATTCTAATTATTATCATATATATATATATATATACAAATATCTATATATATATATATGGATACACAAACATATCTGGGTTCTGATGGTTAGTTTGTCTTCACAGATGCTGACAAAGTTGCTTATCTGATGGGCCTGAACTCTGCTGACCTCATCAAAGGTCTCCTTCACCCAAGAGTCAAAGTAGGAAATGAGTGGGTCACCAAGGGACAAAATGTGCAGCAGGTAAAAATAAACCCCTAATAACTGAATTTCTAACAACAGATGAAGGAAGCAGTGTTACAGGATCACTATACCTTTTACATTTCAGATTTTTTACATTTTGTAGGTATATTATGCTGTTGGTGCGCTGTCTAAGGCTGTGTATGAGAAGATGTTCCTGTGGATGGTGGTGAGGATCAACCAGTCCTTGGATACCAGGCAGCCTCGCCAGTACTTCATTGGTGTGCTGGACATTGCAGGATTTGAAATATTTGATGTGAGCTTCTTCAGTTTATGTTTAGTATATAATCTACATTATACATGATATTCTACACAAAATGTTCTCCATATTTTTCTATTTAATGCAGATACAAATATGAATAATAAAATGACCCTACTACTTTATCTATATGCTCATTACAGTTCAACACTTTTGAGCAGCTGTGCATCAACTTCACCAATGAAAAACTGCAACAGTTTTTCAACCACCACATGTTTGTGCTGGAGCAGGAAGAGTACAAAAAAGAGGGTATTGAATGGACCTTCATAGATTTTGGTATGGATCTGCAGGCCTGTATTGACCTCATTGAAAAGGTGAGCAACTCAGTTATTACTTTTGTTAAACGTGCATAAATCAAGATTTATATTAACAGTTGCCTAAGTTACTGTTATTTTTATTTATTTATTTATTCCTCAGCCCATGGGTATCATGTCCATCCTTGAAGAGGAGTGCATGTTCCCCAAAGCCACTGATGCCACTTTTAAAGCTAAGCTCTATGACAACCATCTGGGGAAATCCAACAACTTCCAGAAGCCCAGAATTGTTAAAGGAAAACCTGAGGCACATTTTGCCCTGGCACACTATGCAGGAATTGTTGATTATAATATCAACAACTGGCTGGTGAAGAACAAGGATCCTCTGAACGAGACTGTTGTAGGCCTCTACCAGAAGTCAACTCTCAAGCTGTTGGGTTTGCTTTTTGCAAATTATGCTGGAGCTGATTCAGGTAAGAATTGAGTATATACAGTAATTAACCTCCACTGGGGATGTCAGTACTTTAATATTTCATAGTGATAAATTAATCATTTGTACCTGAGTCTAACTGAGACTAATAATGGGTTGTTTATGGTTGGCAGCTGAAGGTGGAAAAGGCAAAGGCGGGGGCAAGAAGAAGGGTTCATCCTTCCAGACTGTTTCTGCTTTGCACAGAGTTAGTAAGCTAAACATATGAATTGCTGCTTCAGGTGGAAACTAATGATGGAGTCTTACTTTTATGACACATAAATCACCTAAACTCTTGTTGTTTAATTATGTTGTTATTAATGTTTAATTATCTCCACAGGAGAACCTGAACAAGCTGATGACCAACTTGAGGTCTACTCACCCTCATTTTGTGCGCTGCATCATCCCCAATGAGACCAAGACTCCTGGGGTCATGGAGAACCCTCTGGTGATGCACCAGCTGCGCTGTAACGGTGTGTTGGAAGGCATCAGGATCTGCAGAAAGGGTTTCCCCAACAGGATCCTCTATGGGGATTTCAAACAGAGGTGTTGTCTCATTTTCTCACATAATGTATGATTCCATTCCAGTAAGAAATACTGTTTCAGTGATTTTCGTAACTTTTTTGACTTTCCAGATATCGCATCTTGAACCCCGCTGCCATCCCTGAGGGTCAGTTCATTGACAGCAGGAAAGGAGCTGAAAAACTTCTTGGGTCTCTGGATATTGATCACAATCAATACAAATTTGGACACACCAAGGTACACACATAGAAAATTAAAATAAACAAAGCAAAATGGAATAATCCAAATTAAGTATTGTAGGAAAATGTCAACAGAAAAAATAGCAATAAATTTAATAGTTGAAGCAAGATTATGGAACTTTTGCTAGTGATGGTAAATGAAAAGACCACAAGTGTTAGGGACAATAATGTTGAATAGAATACTTAATTAAGGTTTGTAAATATTAGTTAATATTTGCTACCATAAGTGGCGGTCATACAAGACCAAATAAGCCCGTAACAGTAAAATCCTCGGGTATGCTACTGTGCAAGTGAATGTTTTAGACCTCAATTCTTCTTTTGTTTCACAATGTGATGTTTTAATGTTACAATGTACTAAAATATGTGCCCTAATGTGTATTACTTACATGATCCTGAAGGTGTTCTTTAAGGCTGGTCTTCTTGGGCAACTAGAGGAGATGAGGGATGACCGTTTGTCACTCATCATCACTGGAATCCAGGCTAGATCAAGAGGACTGCTGGCAAGAGTAGCATTCCAGAAGATAGTTGAAAGGAGGTAAGAGAAATCAGACTATTAAAATTAAAAGTAAAATCAAGCAACTGATGACTATTAATGCAAATTTTGCTTTGTGTTTAGTAGTGATGGCTTTACTTGATCTTTTACAGAGATGCACTGTTGGTGATTCAGTGGAACATTCGTGCATTCATGGGGGTCAAGAATTGGCCCTGGATGAAACTGTACTTCAAAATCAAACCTCTGTTAAGATCTGCTGAAGCAGAAAAGGAGATGGCCAACATGAAGGAAGAATTCCTGAAGCTAAAAGAGGCTTATGCAAAGTCTGAAGCTCGTAGGAAAGAACTAGAGGAGAAAATGGTTTCTCTTCTTCAAGAGAAGAACGACCTGCAGCTCCAAGTGCAGGCTGTATGTCAAATGTCAAAATAGGAATTTAAATTATTGGTTCACTATTCATGTATTTTACAAATGAAAAAACAAATCTCATGAACATAGTGCTCATTTCAATGCAGGAGCAAGATAATCTTGCAGATGCTGAGGAAAGATGTGAGGGGCTGATCAAACACAAAATTCAGATGGAAGCAAAAGCCAAAGAGCTGACTGAAAGACTAGAGGATGAGGAGGAGATAAACGCTGAACTTACAGCAAAGAAGAGGAAACTGGAGGATGAATGCTCTGAGTTAAAGAAGGACATTGATGACTTAGAGCTAACTCTAGCAAAAGTAGAGAAAGAAAAGCATGCCACTGAGAACAAGGTATGTCAACTACAGTGCCTTGCGAAAGTATCCGGCCCCCTTGAACTTTTCCACATTTTGTCACATTACAGCCACAAACATGA
>JAUYWH010000009.1:178863-191696 GCA_034779795.1 Ctenopoma multispine | reverse complement strand
TACAGGAAGCTCATCAGCAAACACTGGATGACCTGCAGAGTGAAGAAGACAAAGTCAACACTCTGACCAAGGCCAAGGCTAAGCTGGAACAGCAAGTGGATGATGTATGTACTTAAAACCATGTTGTTGGCATTATTTTAGTGTGTGTAGATCAGTAAAATGGAAAACTTCTTAAATATCACCTTCTCAAATAAAAAATCCAGCTTGAAGGTTCTTTGGAACAAGAGAAAAAGATAAGAATGGATCTAGAGAGAGCAAAAAGGAAACTAGAAGGAGACTTGAAACTGACCCAGGAAAGCCTAATGGATATAGAGAACGACAAGCAACAACTTGAAGAGCATCTGAAAAAGTAATTATTCTATATGAATGGCTGTATTTCTATAAACATATAACATCGTATACGTTTACAAAAATATTCTATAACTATATTCTACAAAAATATTACATTTTTGTAATATATATTCTATTTTGTAAAAATTATCTGACTTATTTTACTATTTCACCCCAGGAAAGACTTTGAACTCAGTCAGCTCAATAATAAAATAGAAGATGAGCAAGCTATTGCCATACAGCTTCAAAAGAAACTGAAAGAGCTTCAGGTAATGTATGATTTAGCTGTCATGTTTTAAAATTTCAAAAAAACACTCAATAGCAAGGGTAACAACATTTTTCTGTCTCTACAGGCCCGCATTGAAGAGCTTGAAGAAGAGCTTGAGGCAGAGCGAGCTGCTAGAGCCAAGGTGGAAAAACAGAGATCAGACTTGTCCAGAGAACTGGAGGAGATCAGTGAGAGGCTGGAGGAGGCTGGTGGAGCAACAGCTGCACAGATTGAGATGAACAAGAAGAGGGAGGCTGAGTTACAGAAACTCCGCAGAGACCTAGAAGAGGCCACTCTGCAGCATGAAGCCACGGCTGCCACACTCAGGAAGAAACAAGCTGACAGTGTCGCAGACCTGGGAGAGCAGATCGACAACCTGCAGAGAGTCAAGCAGAAACTGGAGAAAGAGAAGAGTGAGCTCAGATTGGAGCTGGATGACGTGGTCTCCAATATGGAGCATATTGTGAAGACAAAGGTTGGCTCAACTAACAAATAGTTTTGTGCAAATGTTGATCTGTTTGAACAGATACAGCATGGAGGCATTCAGGGTATAATGGATGTAATTTCTTTTTCTTTGATGTGATTTCAGACAAATCTAGAGAAGACATGCAGGACTCTAGAAGATCAGATGAATGAATACAAGTCCAAGTTTGAAGAAGCTCAACGCTGCATCAATGACTTCAATATGCAAAAAGCAAAGCTTCAAACAGAGAACGGTACTTCTTTTAAATTATATGCTGATACCAACTTTATGCATTTGACAGCTGACAAATCACATTATGTATTTCAAGCTTTCAAAATAAAAGAGAATCTATGTAAATCTAAGAAAAACAGACACATTTGTCATAAACCTTTGTCATTTTGTGATGATAAAAGCTTTTGGGAAGTTTTTTGGCTCAAAAACACTGCATTTTCTGAAATAATAGGTGAGTTCTCAAGGCAACTGGAGGAGAAGGACTCCCTAGTGTCTCAACTGACAAGAGGAAAAATGTCCTACACTCAACAGATTGAAGATCTAAAGAGACAACTGGAAGAGGAGACAAAGGTGAAGTCAAGTTTTATTGCATATTGTACTGACAGAAATTTTTGTCTGATATCCATATATCACTCATACCTGTTATTTTGTTTGACAGGCCAAGAACGCCTTAGCCCATGCTGTACAGTCCTCTCGTCATGACTGTGACCTGCTCAGGGAGCAGTATGAGGAGGAGCAGGAGGCCAAGGCTGAATTGCAGCGCAGCATGTCCAAGGCCAATTCTGAGGTGGCTCAGTGGAGAACTAAGTATGAAACTGATGCCATCCAGAGGACCGAGGAACTGGAGGAGGCCAAGTAAGAGTCAAATTCATTATTTAATTTGTGATGCCTAAAAAGGCTTTTAGTGTTTTTACTTCGTCTAGCAGATCAGCTTTTTGTTTGTGTTATGTTCCTACATAAATGTAAGACGAACAAAAAGTTTGTCTGTTAGATGACTGAGCAGCCATCTATTGTAGTTGAATTTATGACACTTTACTTAATCAAACCGACAAAACTGCAGGAACATTGAATTATGTGAATGATTGACTCCTTAAGGAAAAAGTTGGCTCAGCGTCTGCAGGAGGCTGAGGAGGCCGTTGAAGCAGTGAATGCTAAATGTTCCTCTCTGGAGAAGACCAAACACAGACTGCAGAATGAGATCGAAGATCTCATGGTAGATGTGGAAAGGTCTAATGCTGCTGCTGCTGCTCTGGACAAGAAGCAAAGGAACTTTGACAAGGTGAAGTACTGAGCAGTATTTGAGATCACCAAAATAAAAAATACTTTTTTTTCTGTAAAATTGATAGTTTAAAGCTTTGCTTCATGTTGACACACAATCATATGTTTGAGCTTCTCAGTACTACTAGCTAGGTCCAAATATTAGGGGTTAGGTCTATTACTTGACTGTGGTGCCCTCCAGAGTTGGTACTGAAAATAGTACTGTAGATGAATAAGGTGAAGGGCAACACAATGTAATATCCTAGGGCAATTTTCTCCATGATTTAAAATGTTACACATACATAAGTACACAATGGGTTTAAGAGTGAAGAAAAGTGAACCAAATTTGCCAATAGGTCTTCTATTAAGTACATTTGTTTGCGTCTTTCAATAACGTGTTTTATGTTTTGTGAATTCCCCCCACCTCTAGTATCCACCTGTAGTCTTTTCTCTATTTATCTGACACATGTCCACTTACTGCTGGCCTTTCTTTTCACTATAGGTCCTGTCTGAGTGGAAGCAGAAGTATGAGGAGTCTCAGTGTGAACTGGAAAGCTCCCAGAAGGAGGCCAGGGCTCTGAGCACTGAGCTTTTCAAACTTAAGAATTCTTATGAGGAGTCTCTGGATCATCTGGAGACCATGAAGAGAGAGAATAAAAACTTGCAGGGTAAGATCCACTGCCAGGCTTTTTTATCCAGCATTGTGCTAAAGTTAATTGTAAATACATCTTAATTACACTGTTTTGACATCATACAGAGGAGATTTCTGACCTCACTGAGCAACTTGGTGAGGGTGGCAAGAGCATCCACGAACTGGAGAAATTACGGAAACAACTGGAACAGGAAAAGAGTGAGATCCAGTCTGCTCTTGAGGAAGCTGAGGTACAAGGCTTCTTCGATAACAGTAACAGTTTTTTAGAAAAACTTTTTGCTGCTATGTATAATTCTGTGCCCACCTGTCAAACAGGCCTCCCTGGAGCATGAAGAGGGCAAAATTCTGAGAGCCCAGCTTGAGTTCAATCAAATTAAAGCTGACATTGAACGTAAACTAGCTGAGAAAGATGAGGAGATGGAGCAGACCAAGAGGAACTTGCAGAGGACAGTTGACACCCTGCAGAGCTCTCTTGAAGCCGAGTGTCGCAGCAGGAATGAGGCCCTGCGACTGAAGAAGAAGATGGAGGGAGACCTCAATGAGATGGAGATACAGCTAAGCCAGGCCAACAGGCAGGCAGCTGAGGCCCAGAAACAGCTTAAATCTGTTCATGCACATCTGAAGGTAAACTAGTAAAAGCTCACTTACCTATGGTATTTTAAATTCAAACTGATTCCTAACATTATTCTGGTTGATGTCACCCAATTAAGGATTGCCAAATACAGCTAGATGAGTCTGTTAGGGCCAATGATGATCTTAAAGAGAACATTGCCATTGTTGAGAGGCGCAACAACCTGCTTCAGGCTGAGCTGGAAGAACTGAGGGCTGCTCTTGAGCAAACTGAGAGAAGTCGTAAACTTGCTGAGCAAGAACTGCTGGATGTTAGTGAGAGGGTGCAGCTACTGCACTCACAGGTGAGACATAATCATTTATTGCAGTCACCACAGATGAGTGACTAAAATTCAAAAGTATTTCTATTTATAAGGAGTAGTAACCCAGTTTTTCCTATATCTCAAAAACAGAACACTGGCCTGATAAACCAAAAGAAGAAGCTTGAGGCAGATGCCTCCCAGCTTCAAAATGAAGTAGAAGATGCCGTGCAGGAGTGCAGAAATGCAGAGGAAAAAGCCAAAAAGGCCATTACTGATGCTGCCATGATGGCAGAGGAGCTGAAGAAAGAGCAGGACACCAGCGCTCACCTGGAGCGTATGAAGAAGAACATGGAGCAAACCATCAAAGACCTGCAGCACCGTCTGGATGAAGCTGAACAGATTGCCATGAAGGGAGGCAAGAAGCAGGTCCAGAAGCTCGAGGCCAGGGTAAGAGGAATTTACACATTTTATAGGCTTGTTTGTTATAACAAAGATGACTCATACTGGGGGCGGCACGGTCGCCTCACAGCTAGAAGGACCCGGGTTCGATTCTTTCTGTGTGGAGTTTGCATGTTCTCCCTGTGTCGTTGTGGGTTTCCTCCGGGTACTCTGGTTACCTCCCACCATTCAAAGACATGCATGTCAGGTTAATTGGGTGTTCCGAAATTGTCCATAGGTGTGTATGTGAGTGTGCATGGTTATTCGTCTGTATGTCGGCCCTGCGATGGACTGTCTGGGCTGTACCCCGCCTCTCGCCTGAAGACAGCTGGGATAGGCTCCAGCACCCCCCGTGACACGAACTCGGATTAAGCGGTAGATAATGGATGGATGGATGACTCATACTGTTAAACCAAGTTTCTAATTCACAGTTAAGCCCCTGAAATATAACTGCCTTAAATGTGTACATTTCAATATCATATGTGCACATTAAAGAAAAAAAATATATAATCCGATCAGTCTTCTTTTTGATTAAAAATGTTTGTCATTCCACTTTTTTTTTTTTTTACTTTTTTTTCTCTTTTTTTTCATGTGAACCAAATTCTTAACTAAAAAGTATGTCTTTACTGTAATTTGCTAGTATAGTATAAATAGTCTATAAACTAAAACATAGTGCAGAAATTGTCTAAAAATCTCTCTAGAGCGATAGAGTTAGGTTTAATGTTTCACTCTTATTTAAATAAATACTATAATATATTCATTAATTAAGATCTCTGCTTGGCCATTTGACCAGTGAATTTAAAAAAGATGACTTTGTGATGTTTTCAGGTGCGGGAGCTTGAGAATGAAGTGGAGTCAGAGCAGAAGAAGAGCAGCGAAGCAGTGAAGGGAATCCGTAAATATGAAAGACGCATCAAGGAACTAACTTACCAGGTGATTTTTTTTGTTTACACATTAGCATAAAATATAAAACCTGTCTTATGGGTTTTATTCATCCATACAACTATTATTTACTGTGTTCTGATTGAAGTGAATGCTCTTCATTGAACCTGTCAGTCTCTATCTACTGCCTTTATTTATGCAGACGGAGGAAGACCGCAAGAATATTGCGCGTCTGCAGGATCTTGTTGACAAACTGCAGCTGAAAGTCAAAGCCTACAAGAGAGCAGCGGAGGAGGCTGTAAGTGGGGGCTGGATGGCTGTGTGCGTAGGGTCTATTAGGGGTGTCTTCACTGATTCCAAGTTAATAACAATACTTTATAAACCTGTAGTTCATTATTATAGCTCATAGCATATACAGTTTATACACTGTATAGTTTTAGAAACAGTATTAAAAAAGTCTCTTTTGAACTTTAGTCAGGAAAACTTTTTTAGTCCTAGTTTATAAAAATATAAATTAATATTAAATGAATAAATTGTAGCTCCATAGGTGTTAAGCTATTTACGTGAACTCAGAGTGTGCACGTTCATTGACCTTTCTAGTTACTGCATCAAATTAAGTGTTGTGTCTTTGCTGAATCCTGTAGGAAGAGCAGGCCAATACTCATCTTGGCAAGTTCCGCAAACTGCAGCATGAGTTGGATGAGGCTGAAGAGAGAGCTGACATTGCCGAGTCTCAGGTGAACAAGATGCGCGCCAAGAGCCGTGATGTGGGCTCTAAGGTAAAAAGGCTTCTCTGAATAATTAATAATATATTAATAAACATAACAACACTTTTTTAGAGTTTGATTTGTAATATAAGACATTATCTTTATAGAAATATTTGTTTTTAATAAAAAAAAATAAGTTAGCAGAAACAAAGATCTGAGATCCTTCCATTAATAAAAATTGATCTAATCCAAAAAAAAAGGAATATTTGGATACAAAAAGGATACAACAAAGGGAAATTATCCCTGATGATACCTTTATTTTTATCAGCGCACTATGTAAGTCCCCATCCTTCCTGTGGATCAGAACATGGTCACCCGTTATTGCTAATACTAATATTAAAACAGTAATTGCAGCTCTCTGTCAGCATTAAATATTAGATATCAAACAAAATTACAGAAATTTGAATAGAATTTAGAAGTTCATAAAAAATATAACCACAGTGAAAACCACTTAGTATATTCTACTTGGTATAAATTAGGCGGCTACTTCACCTGCCCCTAAAGTCTAATTTAGTCACAGAGATTATGGACGTGTTATCAATCACTGAGTAGGACTGAATGAAGGCACAGCAGTGCTGGTATATAATCTGGTAAATAAATCAGAACACTCTTTGTACAGATCACTTTTATTATGTTTTTTTTTTTTTTTTAGTAAATTGTTTTAGTTAAATTTCACAAGCTAGTGTTAATGTCATTCTGGACACAGCAGGGTCAGATATTTATGTTAACAGGTAATTATGGCCTACAAATTTGTCCTTTGTATTTTTTCTGTCCATGCCTTTATTAGTGAGTTGAGAGTCAACATATGTCAGCAGGTGTAGGTAAAGGAAAAAGGGAAAGATGTGCAGAAGAACTTGGACCTCTCATGTTCAGCATCTCTGGGACAGCATAGCAATATGTGAATATGTTTTTACTATAATAGCTACAGTATGTTGGGGGGGTGGGGGGTATTTAAACAGTTGGAACAGTTAATTGTGTTAATGTATTTTCCCTCTTGTAAAGAGGTCCTTTTCTATAAGTAGCTTTCATGCAGTGATTGGAGCATGCTAATATTGTGGCAATAGCGATATACGTACTGATCCATGTCTGAATTAACTTTCAAATAACAATCCTCAATTTTTTAAAATTACAAAATTATTTGAACAGAACTTGAAATTGCTGTTTTCAGTGTTGCATAAAGAAACACAACAAAAGAACAGTTCATTTAAAATTATATTACAAATTACTAACTTCAATCTTGAATGTTACAAAGAGTAGTTACAAATTTCCAGCTGGTTTACTACCTTTGTTGTGGGTGTTCTGTCTCTAATCGGTCTTTTTCTATTCTCTTATCATTCTTCATCACAGAAAGGGCTGGATGAGGAGTGAAACTCAAAGAAATTCACCTAAGACCTTTGGGATCTCCTGTGCTGTAGTGTCCTTTGTCTCCACAGTAACTGTAGAATAAAGCAAAGTGCATTTGAATCAGTGTGTAGAGTCCTTATTTATTTCAAGTAGATTAAATGTAACCTTCATGTGAGAGGCAGAATGAACTCCTATTAAATACTTCATCAACATTAAAACCACCTCGTGTTAATGAAATGTATTTCAGTAGAAAGGCATCAAAGAGTAACCACTACTAAGAATTATAGGAACTCAAAACACACACATTTTCATTCAAACTAAAACTTGATATTGTGTACTGAATTTGCTATAGATATCTGACATGAAACTAACCGGTTCACATTCTGTGGAATGTGATTGTCCAAAAGCTCTTATCCACACTGATTCTACAAGGAATCAATTCTACAGCTCTTAATATGTCAGTCTGAAGTTGTATTGGCGTATGACTTGGCATATGACTTGACAGTGGTTTGAGAATCCTAGTGAACATATAGTACACAGTATGTACTTTATGGGATGTAGCTATTTACAGGAGTAGGCCTTTGCCAGTGTTCTGTGATGCCATATTAGCGCATGTAACACGAACAGACCTTAAATTGCTGGAGTCACATACAAACTGTACAAAAATACTATTATATTAGCTCAACAAACTTTTTTTTTTCCTTAGTAAAAATTCTGTCTGTGTATAATTATTTTGCATGCTTCTAATACAAATACTTCACCAAGAACTTTCTCCAAAAAAGCCTAATTTTTTGGTAAAAGTGCTTTGTCCTTCTTGTCTTTCTAAAAACTAATCATCATACATGTATCCAAAACTGCCCATAAGACTTGACTGAAATTTGTCTCAATTGAGAATAAAATATTGTTTACATTTAAAATATTCTTTAAATAATGAATTTCCATTGGTCTGGATCTTTTGTCGGTTCGGAGTGTATCCAGCCTTTCCCACTGATATTGTAGTTATTGTTATATTTAAGAGATTTAGATGTGTTTTCTTGTTTGTGATTTTTTTGAAGTGAGTGCTAGTTGCTATTAGTTCTATTGATCAACCTCCCATCCTTTCTTATTTTGTACTGTCGTCTTTCTGCCGTGACAATGCAAATTTCCCACTTGTGGGACTAATAAAGGATTATCTTATCTTATCCCTCCTGTGCCCCACTGTTTGTCTGTGTGTGTATTCAGAGCCAGTGAGCAACGGACTTTCATCATCTTAATAATAATAATAAAAGTTCGTGCCCAACCCTAGTTAAAATCAAATTTAGTTTTTTAAGTAAAGTAAACATAACTTATTTTAATAACGCTATAACAAAAAGACTGGATGTCGTAGCCTTTCCTGCTGAAAGATATTTTGGTGGAAAAGGAAATAGTTGCCTGGGAGTCAGTATCATCGTATTGCAACTTTCCATTTACATTATCTGTGTATCTTCACTTTGTTTGGTTGCAGTCACTACAAAACATACTGCCATGTGCAGTTTAGTTTAATGGCAAGTTATTTTTCAGAAGCCCATACTGCACTGCTAGTACACAACCCACTTGTTTGTTGCAGTTTACTCTGTAAACTGAGTGGAAATTCCCATTCTTTAAAGAAGTTTTCCTCTCTTAGGCACAGTGGTTGCTCCTGTTCATGTGATTCACACTTGAATGTGGGTAGAGCAGCTGTGCTTTGGATCCTGAATTCTGATGCTGCTCTTGTTGGTTCAGTCATGGCTTCTTCAAACTGGTGCCATGTTGTCTGGCACAGTTTTTCAGCTGTCATGGAGAAGTTTTGATATAATGCCAAATATATTACACCTAATAATTCACATACATTGTTTTAGTTAATTCTAGTTGGTAATAAGTCAATAATATTTATTAAATATCAGATGATATAATGTTCTACACATTTCTGATCTCCAAATCAATAATCCAGATCAAGCTGTATTTGCAATAACACTTACTGAAGGTTTGATTTTACAAATTGTATTTAGTCTTATAACATTTCTAACAGTGAAACTTTATTCAATGTACAGTTGTAAAAAGTATGTCATAGCTTTTCATATTAATGGTGACATCTATCAGTGTTGTAATAATATATATTAGTTTTTTTATATTGTGATTTAACACATCACAATCAGCTGCATTGTGCAACAGTCAGGTAAACAATGTTGCAGTGTGGACTATTTCTTAGACTGAGCCTACCATGAAAAAATGACAAAATATTTAATATAGTGAAGTCAAATTAAAGTAAATTAAAAAATCTAAGTGAACAAAACAGAAAAAAACATAAAGATAATAAAATAACAAATACAGAAGCTGAAATATGTGTTATTCAAGTAGAATAAACAAAATTTTATCAGCATTGTTATTAATCCATCTTCTAGCTCAAGCTGACAGGCTTACCATACCTCATGCATCTGCAACAGCACAAAGGATGGACTGAAGTTCCTCCATTGTCAGAAACAGTCAAGTGAAAGGTGGATATCAGCTTGACACTTGTCTAGCATCAAATTTTGACCTTGATCTTACAATCCTGTGTCCTTAAAAGGTTATAAATATCTGCAGAGAGATAATAACAATAATAAATAAATGACATAGTGTAATTCATTGACATCCACTTTATAATATTACAAAAACTGTGTAAGCCATGGCTTTGTTTATCTTCCCTCTGACACTTCAAGACTTAACAACTTTTTACCATCATTACCAGCGATGCCTATAGCCTTTGTGCTAAAGGTTTCTCTGTGTCAACTGCTTAACATGTAGGACTGTGATCAATTTCTCTTTCAAAATGCTTCAGGATTAAGCAGCACACAGCACCCTCAATAGACATCAAGGTGACACCATTTGTTCTTTCCATAAAATTGCAACTGGCTCCGCCTTAGAGGAGTCTGGCTACGACTGTGTGCTGATACAGTGAGAAGAGCATGAGAGCCAGTAAGGGGATGGACAAAAACAAAAAAGCAGACAAAGATTTACACAGAGATTTAGACAGCTGAGAATGAAAACAAGCCCAATTATGTGGCCTCTCGTTTTCCAGTGTTTGTTGTAACACTACTCATCAAGGTACACAAAGTTAATTGTAAAGGCCATTCTTATTCTTCAGGAGGAAACATAATTCGCACACAAAGCTTTAAGTGGTAATAGTGGATAGCTGGCTATATTTAATGACAGAATGACACTGAACAAAGCCCACTTCTTCGTTCTCCTTCAGTCTGCCTTCAACACTAGGCAGTGGTTTCTGACTTTTTCAAATTTCATAACAGAATAAATATTTTAAAATGATCTGATTTGCTTAGAATAAAGACAGGTTTCTACATATATTTATAGTGCCATCCACCTGTTACTCCTTATCCATCATGACATCAGAGACTGCAGTTCAGATATCACTGCCTTCAAAGGCTGCCCTTTTCAATCAGAGAAAATAAAATCCAGACAAGAATTTCACAGGGTTATCTTTGTACTCAAGGCCAAAGGAAAGGGAACAATGCCATGACGACACCATGAGACCAAGGTGGAGACTTAGCTGGGTAGAACAGTGGTGACTGATAATTTAAAGTCCCTGACCTTAGCTCACATTCAGCAACAGCTGCAACACTTTATTGTCTCAGCACCGCCTCTAGCAATGTCTGCTTCACATGACTGGCCTTCTTCTTTATTAGGAACTTTTAGGAACATGAAAAGTCCAGAGCTGTTGTCTAAACACACTTAATGAAAAACTAATGAGTCTTAATAAATCATTAATCTTGTATTAATCTATCATCCTTCTCTTTGAGATTTAAATTTGACACTGGAAAAAGTGTTGATGTTACTGCAGGAAAAGACAAAAGCAGGAAAACAATGTTTTGCTACAATTAACGTTAGTTAGTCGTCATCACATGCACTGTTTAGAATCGTCTGAATCCTTGCCATGTTTTAGCATTTTACAGTTTAGTTGCTAGATAAGTAAAGGAAACCATACAATAAGGAGTATCTTAAGGAAAGTACAATATACTGTATGATGATTATAGGTTCATAAATAACTTAAATAATATGTTTATTACACTATCACTATCATTAACAAGAAAGTTCTTGACAGAACTATAATAATAATAATGAACAATGTGGAGATACTAATTAAAAGTACTTTTTATCACATAAAAAGCAAAAACATTTATACTACAGAATTTTAATAGAACAATTAGCTTATTTAAGATTTTTATTAAGAAATGACATCAATTCATTTTATTTTTTATATGAATAATATAATAAATAATGAGCTGGGATAGGCTCCAGCACCCCCCGCGACCCGAAATGGATTAAGCGGTAGATAATGGATGGATGGATAATAAATAATGGTCATTTGATATCAAGCCTGTCCCTGATCTCCACCTCTTGCCCTCCCCTTTCTTTGTTTTATGTATTGTCCTCATCGTGTTTGTCACAAGGTGAAAGCAACAAATAGCAGCAGTACAGAGAATGGCTTTTTTTTAAGTGCAACCTTCCTCAAAAAATTCATCCCATATTTGGTGGCTAAAGAACCTTTATTAATGGTGGGAGGGCTGCTGGCTGCTATGTTCCGCACTTCACTTGACTAAAGGTAGACGCTCAAAGGTAAGCAAAACATTTATGCAGGGTGGGATTGAAATGTGACACATTTAAAATGTATAACAACTGACTTGACATTTGCTGCCTTAACTAGGAAATATGCTGGTTTAAGGTGTTAGTGATGCACTTCATTTGTATCACGTTCTGTCAGTGTTCTTATGGCAGTAATGGAATAATGATGTTCTTTGTTTTATAGCTTGAACAGAACAACTCTGACTTACTCTGGTCTCCTTTGGAGTCCACCCATGGTAAAAGCCACTTTGATTCTGTGTGCAATTTTATTTACAGACATCTATTGGAATATAAATGTTAATAATGCCTTACTGAAGACACATTTGTTTGGACAAATGTTGAAAAATACTATCTATCTACTGTATAAATGACATATTGGCTTACATAATGCATGGAAGATTGTCCTATTTTATATGTTCTATAGTATTTCTGAATGCATGAGATTGCTTTATGTTAATGATAATAAATACAATTATTCATTTTGGGTCAATGTTTGAATTTGTAACAGCTTGAAAAATGGGTGATGCTGCCATGAGAGAGTTTGGGGCTGCTGCTTCTTATCTAAGAAAGTCAGACAAGGAACGTCTGGAGGCCCAGACTCGTCCATTTGACATGAAAAAGGAGTGCTTCGTTCCTGACCCCCAGGTTGAGTATGTCAAAGCTTCCATCATCAGTCGGGACGGTGACAAAGTCACTGCTGAAACTGAATTCGGAAAGGTAGATATAGGTTACATTTGCAGATACATGCTGATAAACATATTTCAATGGAGAGGTGATTGGCTAGACTTTCATTGGACTGTAAAATGTGTTGTTTTCTTCTGTAGACTGTGACGGTGAAGGAGAGTGACATCCATCCCCAGAACCCACCAAAGTTTGATAAAATTGAAGACATGGCGATGTTCACCTTCCTGCACGAACCTGCTGTGCTGTTCAA
>JAUYWH010000009.1:124238-153641 GCA_034779795.1 Ctenopoma multispine | reverse complement strand
CACCTGGAGCGTATGAAGAAGAACATGGAGCAAACCATCAAAGACCTGCAGCACCGTCTGGATGAAGCTGAACAGATCGCCATGAAGGGAGGCAAGAAGCAGGTCCAGAAGCTCGAGGCCAGGGTGAGTGACAATATTACCACAAAATCTCAAAGACAATAAATAAAAATCAGTAATTTATCAAAATACTTCTACATATATATCTTAGAAACTAAACAATAACATCATTTAATTCCCTCAACAGATCAGAGAACTAGAAAGTGAAGTAGAGACTGAACAAAGAAAGTCCAGTGATTCTGTCAAGGGAATAAGAAAATATGAGAGACGAATCAAAGAGCTGACCTATCAGGCAAGTTTCAGTTTACTTTGCTGTGGAACAGGAATAGGAACATCATTTCTGTTTAAAAGTGAAATAATGTTGTATTTTATGTTTTCAGACTGAAGAAGATCGTAAGAATCTTTCCCGTCTACAAGATCTGGTAGACAAGCTGCAGTTAAAGGTCAAATCCTACAAGAAAGCTGCAGAGGAGGCTGTAAGTGCTCAATACACTTTAGAGAAAGAACATAAACAAAAAACATCAATTTTGAATTTAGATTTGCTGATACGTAAGTAATTCAATCAACCTGACATTAGATCTGCGATCCACTAAACATTTCATCATTGAACATTATTAAAAGATGAAAAATTATGAAACAAAACATTATTAGCACAAAAAGAAATATCAGCAACTGATGAGGATATTGTGTGCCTTTTCTACAGGAGGAACAGGCCAACAGTAATCTTACTAAGTTCCGCAAGCTTCAACATGAGCTTGATGAAGCTGAAGAGCGAGCCGATATCGCTGAGTCTCAGGTCAACAAGATGCGTGCCAAGAGTCGTGACGTGGGATCCAAGGTCAGTCAGTCATTTAATTTAATTTCTGTGGGTTTTTTTATGTTTGAAATATATGCTATATTTAACCACATATTCAGTACAAAAGTACAGTTTAAGCCAGATGTGATATTGCAATCTACTAATGCAACAGTGTAAAATGTGCAAAACTATGAAAGAACATATGATAAATCTAAACAATCAAAACAACTCCCATAATACTTCACATACTGATGTTTAACCTTTTAATTGACAAAGATCTGTGTTTCATTATTTATTTGTTTTTTCTTTCCCCTTATTTAGAAAGGACACGACGAAGAGTGAAGTTCACAAAGTGACTTCTTCTTTCTGAGGCACCTGATGTCACAATGGTGTCTCCCTAAGCATGTCAGTTTATCAGTAGAATAAATTTAATCTGCATCTCAAATTGTGCCTTGTATTGTTTTTTCATCTTACATCTCATACATTTTACCACAATCTTAGGATAGCGGTGACAAGTTAACCACTGTCTTAAATCATTTTTGAAACAGGTTTACAAATATATTTGGTTGTGATGGTACAAGCTGATTACATTACTTACAAAAAAAGTAAGTTAAATGCATTTCCTAATTCACAGTGCACACCAAAACTACTAGTAAGTACCCTAGGTCTCCACATCTCCACACCTTACAATGATTGTACTATTCAAGTTGTACAGTATAATTTAAAAAAAAACAAAGATTGAATGACATCTATGTAAAAAAAATCTAATGACAATGGGATCAGAAGGCTACTGTTTCAACAGCTGTGAGGAGGTTTAAGAAGACTCATTTTCCCAGTACTAGTAGCAACCATTAAAAAATGGCATCACACACAATTTAACTACCACATCAAAAACAGACAGTAAGTGCTTCTAAGGATTATCTTTAAAAGCTGTGACTGATCAAACAGCGTAACAGCGTGAATAACACTGCAAGCTCTTCAACTACAAGTCAGCCTTTATAGACAGTATCCATCAAGAAAATCACAAAACTATTACAAAACTGTAAGGTAAAAATGATCCAACTGGGAGATGATAATAATAGATGGCAATATAAACTCTATATTGTAAAGCTAAATACAGAGTGAAAGGATGACTCCCAGTGTCAAGAAGGAAGGAAGAATTTTCCAACACGCCAACAATCCCCACACTCATAAAAAACAGTCTTTTTAAAGAAGAAAAGAAAGATTACCCCTGACTTGAATCCAGTACCACACCTGGAAGGTAGAGATACAACACATTTTCAGCAAAGAGCAGCTGAAGAACAAGATAACGCTTCTTGTCATCTCATCCATGCCAAAGTGGATTTTATATGAAGAAAACAGTTTGCTATGGTTACATTTCGTATCACTTACAGTAATCATTTGTGTTGTTCACACGGCCACAGTCAACAACAACATTCAGCAACATTCATGGAAGAAGAAGTTGCATTAATAACCACAATAATAGTACATATCCTGAGTACACTTTACTGCAAAGAAGGAAAAATTTTACAGCACTAGAGGTCAGCAAAGTGTTAAGTTGCCCTTATGTGTTGTCCAATGTTTATGAGTTTATGCACTATGACCTTTGTGATGTTACCAAGGGACCAACAAAAAATGTATAGTTTACCTATGGCGTCAGTGCATAACAGAACTGAGTGGACTTTCATAGGAGGATTGGGAAGTGGATAGATGGGTCTTTCCACATAATTAAATTAAAATAAAAGCTTTATGTACACAAAACAGCCAGAAGATAATAATTTGTTCAAGTTAGAAGTGTTATAGAGACATTTTAATTAATTCATAATAAAGGCAGTAGTGTCAGTCACAATATGCAACTTTTAGGAATCATGCTCGATTAAAAATCAATCCAATTCACGTTGCCCTTCCTGTTCTGTTCTTCAACATTCTGCCCTGTCCTTCAGGTATTAGTCATTATGGAATTACAATAAATAGGAAGCTACAATAATCAAGCAGGCATAATTGACCTACTCTGATTGATTAGAAGGGTAAGCCTTGCTCAAAAACTTTTAGAAGTGTCTGGGTGGAAGAAGCTTCCTACTGCTCCTCTCTACATTAAGATATGATAGCCTTCAATTTAAAAATCTAAATGTTCTGTCAGTACACTATCATAGACTTTTTGGCACACATCTACAACATAATGTATGTTAAATATATAAATATTGTTGCTACAGTGTCATTAACATAATATTATTCCCTTTTGCAATATGAGACGATTGTCTAGCATGCTCACCTCTGACATTTTGTGAAGTGTCTAATTCTCAGTAATGTGATGTAATTATAATTCATATTAATAAAAACATAAAGTTTTGTCTACATTTCAAAGTATCTAAAACATCACAAATTAAATTGAAATTCCTACAGCAAAGTATCAGTAATGAACTTGTAAGATTATATTCAAATAAGCTAAAAATATGAATCTGTTCATTCTTAGTTTCAGCAAAAATACAAGCAATACACACTTTTAAATCAATAAGATGTGTAAACTACTTTACATGAGTAACGGAATATTCTTGTCCATTTATTAACTTAGTGTAATTTAAACCCTACCTTTGAGCCCTGTTTCCCTCTTATGTGCAATGTTGAGTCTTCATGAGCAAACTGTTTTAATCTATAGGAGTCTTCCAGGTCTAACACACCAAACACTACTTCATTGTCTGAAGGGAGGACAGGAGAAAGGGCAAGACAAGGAAAGGACACATGGAGGCAGGGTCCAATACTCAACACCTCCTCAAGTAGCCCTCAGTAAAAAAAACGAGCATTCTAACAATAGCAACATCATCTCAAACCACAGTTGGCTTTGATTTCAAACTTAAGGGACAAGGGGCCCTTACACCTTCCCGTTTGTGCTTGTGTGACTGAAGAAGTCAGAGGTACAAGGACTCTGGACAGCTGGGAATGAGGTCTATGATGAAAGGCTGAGTACTCCACTAATGCCTAGAATAGATTACAGCTAAGTAAGGAGTTCAGTATAGTGATTTGAAGGCAAACACACTGTCAACATTATGTCCTGTATGTCCACTGTATATGGAGGACAACCAAAAGAACCAAGATTCACTGATAACATACTGTATAACTAGAATGGCATTAAGTATATTAACATTACTCAAATACTGCACAATGAACAGGTTACCTATTGAAAATGTTCAACAGAAGAACTATTTATTTTGTTTTGGTTCCTGCCCAAATTACAAAGTATAACTCTCTATTCAAATGAAACTAATATCTAAACTGAAAATTTGTGAGAGTAACCATTGGTAAAATACCCATGTATTTTAGGGCATTCATATTGTGTCTATATTGCACTGGTATAGTAAGTACATTTGCTGAAGTACTCTACGTGAGTACAGGTTTAAGGTATTAGTACTTAGAGTATTTCAGTTTTCTGCTACCTCATACTTAAACTTCATCACATTTCAGAGTTAAATACTCCACTACCTTAATGTATTAAATAAAAAAGTCACTAGTTAGAAATCTGATTAATAATACAAAAGACAGCATATCCGATAGACTTAATGTATCCCAGGATTTAGACCATATAATAATCAAAACGTAACATAAGGTGTTACATTATTAATAAACACTGCAATGCATCTGTAATTATAATACACATCTGGTCTGACTTAACACACTGGGTCCAGGTAATCAGCAATAAGTAGGGCAGGGAGGCATGAGAACCAAGTCTGGAAAGCACCGGGATATTCAGTGACATGAAAATGTACTTGTATTCATCCTCTAACTTGTGCTTTTCCAAAAATGTTTCATGGAGTTGCCCTAACATGTGGCCCAGACACCTCTATTAATTGTCCACCATTGCCCCAGAGAAAGGCACTGGGATTTGAAGCCAGGATGTCCGGTTTACTAGACCAACTAACCAACTAATCCACAGCGCTAGCTGTTCCTTCTGCAATCACTTACTTTGTCTTATATTTCTAATTGATACGTGTCACAAAAGTCAAGTCAAATTAAACACAACCACACAACCATGACCAGAACTGTAAGGAAATGAAAGTGAAGCTGCTCTGTGCAGCTCTGGAGTAGGAAGCGGTTGTTAGATAAAATTAGAGATGGTGGTCTTGTTAATTATAATAATAAATACATAATAACACCACTTGGCCATTTATACGTAACAGTAAGGCAACGTATTGGTGCCGTTAACCTGTTTTGAATGGGCAGTGAAAAAGGAGCTATGGTGATATTAGCTGCTCCAAATGTCCCCAGCTGACAGTCAGAGAAATATTATGGGACATAGGTACTTGGCTTGTCATTGCAAAACTGAACAGACAAACTACAACGGTGTGTACTACTGTGACTTTTCTATTCAGAATATTTAGACATGTGCATTAATTATACTACCTTCACATCTGAGGCTGCAGGCTGTATAGGAAGTCTTGGTTTACAGTAGACTACACAGTGGTTCCTCTATTTAGATGCTTCACAGTAATGTATAGGCTGTCTATAGATTGATCACCTGCTGCTGCTTCTCTCCATGCTAAAACACGTTGTCCCTCTGTTGTGCGTCATAAACTGTCCCGATGTTGACGACTTAATCATCAGCCAGCCAGGAGGAATTTCACAGGTTATCTTTGTGCTCAAGGATGCAACAGCGTGCCAAACGACAAGGACAAGGATAGGATCAACAGTACGACCAACTTCTGGAGCTTTGTTAATTCGTTTTAAACCTTAGGGTAATTTCAAAATAAGTAAGGTACACATATTTACAAAATAATTTCTCTGACATAGAGTCTTGTTTATACTTCTTTTCTCAAGGCTAAAGGAGGAAATTATTAGATTTTGGTGATTAAAGGTCAAGGATACAGTGACCTAAATTTCAGGGAATTGTGGCAAAAACATACCCTTTACATGTATGTAAACTATAACATAAAAACAATGCTTGTGTTAGACAAACTCTTGTTGATTGCATTTCATGAAAATAATCATGAACATTTGTTTATATTAATTTATTAGTATTAAAGCAGATCAATGGTATTAGACAGGTGAATCAAAAAACAAGGTTATTATTGTTCCCAAATTACGGTTTAAGACATCTGCATGTCTACCTGTACTGTATGCTCTTCATGAGCAAGCCACATAAATACAATTATAAGCAAAGATTTGGTCCCCAAGCCAATTCCATACTTTTGCAATTTTCTGGTGAAAACAATTAAATATAATCACTGCAGCTGAAATACTAATATGAATTCACTATTACTTCTCCTTTCATTTCATTCACTTAAATAAACAGTACTTAGTAAGTGCTATTTGGGTAGATACTGTATCACAGCTTGCAAATACCTCTAGCAGCAACAAGTTTTTTTCTTTACTTGATTTAGAGAGGTTCTGAGATATCTTTGGGCTGTCTTGCATGTACAACATGTCTAAGATCTACCCACAGATTTCTAATGATGTTTAAGTCTGTGAAAATTCTCAGTCATCCAGGTAAAGTTGTCTGAAGATTGAGTCATGGCAACTGGACTTCTTTCTTCTTTCTTCCAAGTAGAGTTCTACTCTACTTCTAACGTGTCACGTTCTGGTGTGTCTCTCCTTAGTGACTTTCAGTGTCTTTGACTATCATGGACATGCAGATATATATGCTGCTTGTTGCTCTGTATTTTCACAAAATGTCTGAACAACGATGGCGATCAAAAAACAGTTTTAAACAGCTGCAGGGGCGCTCTTTATAGTTAATGGCTGCTGGACTGCAGGATTGGTATGAGCAAGTTGTCAGAAACCCTCTCAGATTTCCTCGCTGAATTTGTTGACAGTGAAGGGTAATGGCAACAGTCTCCTGTGTCCCATGCTGTGGACTGATGGGACTGCTGTGAGGCTGAAAGAGGCCCTGAAGGGGCCATTCAAGTATGTTCTGAGTAGCCCCCTCCACATCACTGATTTAAAAGAACTTGAAAGGGAAAGGGTTTTTATTTTATTTTATAAGTTTTGTGCCATGAACCTGAAATCTGTTTCAATTTGTTTTGCTTCTGTTATAAAAAATATTTCTGGGGTATTATAATCATTATATAATGTTTTATCCTTCATCCAATGGTATTAGTTAAGAGGCGGATAGGAAAGTTGGGAGAAGAGGGGGGTGCATGACATGCAGCAGAGGGCTGGAACTAAGGACCCTGCAGTTATGTGGCATGCACCTTAACCATTTGGCTACCAGGAAGCTCAGTTTTTATCATTTTAGTGCAAGTGGGCTAATCAGCCTCTTCAACACTACTATAGCTTTCTGCTACAAACGATCTGCAGCTGACTTGCCTCAGCTATGAAATACAAGCTCTGATTGGCTCATTTCTTCCTGATGCTGAAAAAGATGCCACATCCTGATTGGTTGATAACAGTTCAAAGATCAAATGCAAACAAAGCAGAGCTCCGGTCTCAGAACAGACAGTTAGCCTGGACTTCTTCTCAGACCAGTTTCTGGAGTAAGACCGTGTGTAATTTCTCCCTGTCTTGTGTTAGTTATTTCATAATTCCTAGTTATGTCCAGCTGGTGAGGTCCACAATCTTTAATCTTTTCCTGTAGGGTTCTTCTGTAAAATGGTTCAGTATTCTTCTGAATTAGCTTTCTCCATGACAAAAAGCTGCTTCTCTGACTAACTGTAAACATAACAAAGGCATCAATGTGAACTTCCGGTTGAATTTCCTGGTCTGGAGCTCTAACGTCGGTCTTGTAGAAGGGGTTTGTAGGTTCTCCTATACTTTGTATTGGAGGGGGTTCCAGTGTGCTTGCACCAGTTATACCATATGTCTATGGTAACAATTTTTGCGAGCCAAAGGAACAGGAAATACGTCACATTGATCAATTGTGGTAAATGAGTGAGAGAACATTTTAAACTTGAATGCAGATTATACACAGTACTCATGGTTGTATAATGTATAGATCCTTAATTAAACTTTTAATGTTATAAACGTTATGTTTTTTTAATTATTTTATGTGATTCTATCTTCTTCTTAATGTGAGACAGGTGGGGCGGCCCCCCCTATTGACAGGTCGCCACTGATTACTACGTATAACAAATAAAAAAACTGAATCAATTATTTCCCTAAATTCTTCTAAACTCAAGAGGTCCCGGCCTTATTTATATAGAAAAAACATAAAGGAAGCATGTTGTCTTGTTACCTTCTCTTGTATACCAGACGATAGCCCTCATCCTCTTCTGATTCATGACGTCTTAATCTCACTAAATATACCTAAATAAAAAGCAATAAATGAATTCTCAAATTTCCATTCATTACATTTTACTAATTGGTTCTTCTAGTTAATTGTGGTTGATGACACTTAACATAAAAAGTACACTCAACTATTAACAGTAATATTAAAAACTGTATCAAAGTATAGTACTTGAGAAAACCTTGTTTGTAATGTTCCACTACTCCACACATTAGTCATACTGGGTTCCAAACTGTGACATTACATCCAGCACAGAAGCTAGAATTTAGCACTTCAGCTGATCATCATTTCTCAGACAAATTAAGGAAAGATATGTTCTGTGTTTCAATCACTGCTTTAAACCAGATGTCAGTAAGTTGATGAAACCATCATGGGGATACTACAATGAAATGAATGACTAAACAGATGTAATGTAAGATCAGTTGAACAATAGTTAGTTATTTAATTATCACAGTAATGAGCCTAGCAAAAGGCTCTCGTCAATATTTGTCTATATATGAGCATGATATTTCAATTTGTTTATTTAAATAATGAATTTCTAGAAATATTTTCAATAGAAACAGACTCAGAAACAGATTATTAATTGTGGCTGGTCTACTGATAGATTAACATTTGTCAAGAATTAACTATTGTAAATTGATATATAATACATGTTTTTTGTTATTTAGAGTTGTTAAATGTTTCTGCTGATCACATCAGGCCTGATTTTGTCCACCTCAACCATTCAGCTACAGTATATAAGGAGAAAGTTGAGTCACCAAGCCAAACGTTACTTTCTCCATGATCAGTTATAGCATCAGTTAATAATAATAATATAATAATATAATGCCATGTCTTGTCATTGTCACTGTAGTTGAGACCACTTTCTCACCTGTTCTTGCTGCTTCTCTCCCTCCCCAGCCTCCTCTCTCAACCAAGAGACAAACGTATGATCTAATGAAAAGTCTAAACTGATCCATCTCAGTCCATAATGTGATTTGGACTTTACTCTCTCACATCAACCTTGCTGCTTATAATGTATATAATATATATTTATGTTTAATGTATATCTGTCATTTCCAATAAAAACAGACATTAATTGCACACCCTAGCTTGAAATATCATTTTAGCTTATGTATTTTCGAATAACTTAAATAATGCAGGAGACCTATTAGCACTGGTTTGTTCACTTTAATTACTTTTATTGTGTGGAAATTATCCATACTGTGACATTAGGCTAAAACAGCTTTCACTTGTTAACAAAGCACAATAATTACAGCGAGATGTATTGTTGCTATTTCATTTCCACTTTAGGTTTAATAGTAGAGTTAGCTTGTCACCTGAGAAGCTAACATTAGCCGACAGCCACACTTCATTCACTCACAGTACAACATTTTAAACCACCGGTGATTAATCATTCATTTCTGCTATTATTTTGCTATCGTTTAAACTTACATGTGGTTTTCATCCGTGTCTTCTTCACTTTTCCGATCATGGCACTAAACGTAATGATGTTAAGATGCTACAGCTGCTACCGACTAATGCCTATTAAACGTGTCATACACTTATATAAAGATGAATAGATATGAATATGTGTATGGAATGTGTATGAATATGGAAGCTCAGAGAAGCCCAGAGAGGCAATAATAATAACAATAATCATAATAATACAATTCTGCTGATCCATACAGTGTATTTTTTTATCTTCAGTGTTTATAACCTAAGAACAGGTGAAAAATGTTCCTTAATTGTGGATAAAACATTTTACAAAAATGCCAGGAAAAGTTGATTTTAAGTAATCTGTGAAACAGGTGAAAAGTGTTTTTTTCATTTGTGAATTTTATCTGTAGCCTAAAAATGTTTCCATTCACTAGTAGTTCTGTGACTTTCACTTTGCCATCAGTTCCTGGAAGATGAAGGAATTGATACCATTCACTGGCCTTCACCCTCGCATGACCTAAATTTAATAAAACATCTCTGGGACATCATGTTTAGGTCCATCCGACACCGCCAGGTTGCACCTCAGACTGTCCAGGAGCTCAGTGATGCCATGGTCAGGATCAATACCCTAGGACACCATACCTCATCTCATAAGGAGCATCCTAACAGCAGCAGACTTTTAATTTTATGGTAATGATAAAGTTAGTTTAGCTATGTTTTATCGTCAACATATGTCAAATATGAATATGTAAAACGTCATAAAATACAGTAGTTAGTTAGTAAACATTTATAATAAATGTAGTCAAAAACACAACTGAAACACTATTACACTGATCTTTTGCTCATCTTTTTATTTCATGATTAATATCCACATCACTGGTTAACAATTAATCACAATGAACATCTCTTTCATACCAGGTAATCAGAATTAAAGGGGGGGAGATGAGCTCTATCTAATACAACAGATGCCTCTAACAACCAGCAGTTTGTTGTCACCTGCATGCTCTTGCTATAGTGTTGTGCCCTACAGAATAATACAGCACACTACAGTGAACCCACACACACAGGACTGGAAAGTAGATTCTTTATCTCGTTTCCTCTCAGTTTGTAACGTGAGGTTTGAACATGTGGCTGACGCTGCACACTAACGTAAGTAAGTACAGGAACATTAAACGAAAAGAACAGAAACACAATACTTAGGGATACAACAGAGTTTGCCAACTGACAAAATAAGGAGTTGTAATTTTACTGGGCTGCTATCAGTGTAGTAAACAACACGAAGAGAAAGCTACTTTTCAGTGCTGTGATGTCGACAAGCAACTGTAGGTGGGACACACAGCCAGGGGCTCCAGGTGCATATCTACCAACACTTTCCTTTATGAACTTATTCCCAGTGTCGGGCATTTACCATAGTTGTCTCTTTTTAAAAAGACAGGTCAATGTCAGACATGTTTGCTCAGCATCACTGATCACTTAATGCTTTTTCCCTTTAATGTTACTATTTGTTATCGATACTGAGAAGATAATTTGGTCCAAGACTTCACTTTATTCAGGCCTGTGTTGGTAGGTATGTCAAGGTGTCTGTACAGGAGCTGTCTAAAACGAGCGTGACTTACTATCACATGGCAAAAGACTACAGCATGTTAGTCTAATCAGGGGAAGCAGTGGTAGGTGGAAGAAAGGGATGACCAGTGTGTGTCAGGTGTCATTATTGTAGGTAGAACATTAATTAGCTTTCTGTGCTTCCAGGTTTCCTTCCTTTTTGTGATGAGCAACACCAAACTGCGACACACACTGCCTCCCTTCCCGCCCAGCCATTTAAATCTGTTTAAATAGCGTTTCCATATGTATCTTCCGAAACAGAACAGAGACAAAGCTCATACACAAATTCATAATCTTGCATCTTAATTACATTTTTAAAACATTCTTAAACTTCAGCAGCCCTTTTCTTGGTGGAAAAAAGCAGACCCTTAAAAAAAGAAAAAGTACACTTTTACTTTCTTTAGGCTTTCTTATTATAATATCAATATTAACCTTTTTTTCAATTTTTTTGTTTCATTTTTATTTATTGGGGTTACTCTGACGTGTTAAAAACATGGAGACAGTGTGAGATACTAGTGGAAGGGTGGTGTTTAGGAGCTATAACAAGGTAACAAAGAACAAAGTGAATCTGGTTTTTACTTTTTGTCCACACTGCAAAAAAACCAAAAACATTATGCTTAATTGCTGTACAGTGGTTCCAAAAGCATGAACCAACCTGTAAATAAATCAAACCTTAACTTTAAAGGATTCTATGGCCCATTGGCTACCTACACACTATCTAAAGGAAAGACAAGCTGGTCGATATTAGATTTGTGATTGATTCAGTCTTTTTAACAGTACTGAAATAATAAATAATACTAAATAAATACTAAATACTGAAATGTATCCTTACTGGCAGACAAATACATGCAACTGCTATAAGCTTATATTGGCCAATTTCGATTGGGCTGTAATGTAAAGTCACAATAAATCGTTCTACTACAAAAGAGTCGCTGCTTTATTCTGGGTTGTCATAAATCTCTGATGATGGAGCTACTACAGGGGGAACTAGGAGTCAGACCACTGTAGATTATAGATGACTTTTCCACTTGGGAAATGTGACTTTGAAGCTTGCTCAGAAAATAAGAACCAGTGAATGTTACAGGCATAACATGAGGGCAGACTGGAGAGTCGAGTGTTCAACCATTATAGTCAACAACACAACTGATGGTCAAACTTCCACTAAAATCCACCCTAAGTGAGACAAGTGGGCCATCAGCTCATCCCGTCATATGGCTTTCTATACATACAAATCACTGCCCATCAAAGTGCTTTCATCCATTTGTTTCACATTATCTTTTTCACCTATGATCCGCACATATGCCATGTAACATGTTTTACTTTTAGGCAACTCATGGACATGATCTGGAGGGAACAGTACAATATTACATCTGCTTATATGGTGCTTTTAGTTGTCTAGTCTTTATTTGATCATTTGCTCTTTGATTATCATAAGTTTATCTAACTACCAAGACGGCTCTGCGCCCAAAAGCACACATGTACAGTACACAGCTGACAACGTTTTACCAATATACAGTTTTATATGACTTCAGTGCATCAACAAGACTGTGTCCAAAGTGTGCAACACATTTGAGGGAAACTGTACATAATCTGTATGTGTTTGATAGTAATTAGTGTTCCAGACGCAATAATATAGCGTGGCCATCAAAGCTAGTTAAAATGAGAACAGCATGTAACTCTACTGTAGCTTCTCTAATGGTGATCAGAGCCAGACTATCAGTGTTCCAGAGGCGAAGCAGCGCTCTCTACAGGATGGATACAGTAGTAACACTTCACACATCTGACAATTACGGCAACACGCCACAAACACATCACTAATCCTCCAAGTTTCAGCAGAGACCATCACAGCCTTTAATGCATAATACATACAGTAGAATTACAGTGAGTAGGCAGGACCTTCTCCTTTAAGATGGCTGCTTTTACTCATTTTTTACCCTGTGTGATGCATTACAATGCTTTTGGTCTGTAAATCAAAATCACATCACAGTGTTCATGTTTTAAAGGTGTAGTGTGTAGGATTTAGGGAGATCTATTTGCAGAAAGGAAATATAATTCACAATTATTCTTTTATTAGTGTGTAATCACCTGAGACTTTGATATCTAAAGAAGGAATTTATGTGTTTTATGTTGAAATCTCAGCTTGAATTTAACCAAACCCTAAACCCTAACACAGGAGATAATGATGTAGAAGAAAATAAGTATCTGCAGTTACCTCATCACTCGCTCTGCTGGCTCTGTTTGAAAAGGGAGACGTGAGGGATGGTGGTCACTAAATCTTACAGACTGCACCTTTATTAGAATCCCAAAACCGATTTTAGGAAAAAGCCTTTTCTTCACAGTAGATGATGTGAGATCTTTCAAAACTGTGGATTAAAAATAATGTTCCATACGACATTCGCGTCACTAATTTCTCACCTACAACTACTTGATTTTCTTGAAAACAGAGTGTGCTACTACAGTACCATTTTAAATGGTTCTATCACTTAAAATGTGGCTCTATATTTTACAAGGACAGATTAATACGAACCCACTGAATGGTCTCAACTATGTTCTCGGTTCTGCCCTGCTGAAATACTGCTGCATTTATGGCATTTTGGAGCTGGGAAGTTCCATTATTCCCTTTAACTGACAGCTCTTCTTGCAAGTGAAGTCGCTCCTCTCCTGACTACCTGTTAACTCGCGTGGTCACTCTCTGTCTGTCCATCTCTCTCTGTTTGTTTGCACGTCAGGTGTATCCACTCCAAACAGGTGGCGTTCCAAACTTCGATCGCTGTATTGCTGTCAGAAAATTAAGCACAGGAAGAGGAAACAGACAAGCAGGAGGCAGGGCGAGGTGAGCTATGATCAAAATGTTCGACTGTGACATGAATGACAGGAACAACACAGCGATGCAGCTGTGTTCTAACAATTATCAGCTTAGATCACCAAAAAACACAAAGACTGTCTGGTTTCATTCTAGAACAGAGAAATGCTTTTACGAGCAGCTTACCGTTTTTATTTTACGGTGCTGATTTGTGTACGTGTGCGTTATTCACTACGAGTCTATATGTGCTGATTTATGTGTGTGTGTGTGTGTGTGTGTGTGTGTGTGTGTGTGTGTGTGTGTGCATGCACACCAGTAAATGTGTGTGATTTTCTGTAGGTTTCACAGAAAAGATTCTAAGACGCACTGGTTAGTGGGAGGACTTAAAACAGAGCGTGTCCCTCTCTACTGGGGTAAACCACACAACCAGGAAGTGTCACATGGGAAGAGGAAAGTGCTGTCTGTCTGTCTGTCTCAAACAGTCACATGTGTGGAAGGTAAATGCTAGACTGAGCTCTGGGTTACCGCAAATGGTCACTCACAAAAGGGGAGTTGTGGTGTGTGAATGAGACTGAAGGACACATGGGAAAATGTGGGAACAGTAGTATTACGGTGCTGGAGAACAGGGTTGTAGGGTGGCAGACATACACATATTGGAAAGTTTTAATTTTTCTAGTGCCCCCAAAGAATGTGTCATGCAAAAGGTCACAACCCAAGCATTTGTAGGTGCATTTAGAGATAAAGGTTAAAGGTTTGTTTAGTGTTGTACTGAAACAGATTAGATCTGTTGTATAAGGTGCTCTTTTTGTCAATGGTTTAATACTTTCATCCACCAAAACTAAACAGTGCTGCACTGCTGAAACATCCACAAAAATGTGCGGACTTGTGCTAAGACAATGTGACCAGGACTGATCTTAAGCGTTATAAGTATATGTGTGAGTGGTTCTAGAGGATTGGTGACTCACAGGACGAGTTGTTCTACTACCTTGCTGTCAAGCTAGCTAGTTAGCTAAGTGCTAAAGACCGCAGAGAACATGCCAATGTTAGTGTGTCACAACATCTGTCTGACTTTTTTTAGTTTCTTCTCCCATTTATTCACCGTTGGCTAGTCTAGACTGTACCCATGTAATTTCATTCAATAAAAAGTTATGAAAGAAAAAAAAAAGTTAGATAGATCTAAAAGCTACCAAGCTGGCTAACAAACAGACTGAATTACCACTACTGAGTCCTCTGTTGTAAGAATATGCCAACTAACCTCCTCTTTAGTAAGCAAAAGAGGTGGTTTAAATATAAATAGATAGGTACAATAGCATCCACCACTTTGGGTCTCTGATCCCTCAAAGGTCAGCACTGATAAGATGACTTGCTACTTGGCAACAGCGTAAAAAAAGATGATCTCCAAAGTTGTGAGAATTTTGTATGGTTTTAATACTCCCATGTGAGCCATAACCACACCATAATGGTTGATTTTGTTAAAATAAAGTGATTTTGCTAGCAAACTTTCCCACATTAAGCGATGGAGAGACCTGGCCTTTAAATGGCAGCCTGTGAAATGGTGGTTGACATTGTCTGGAAGAGGAAAAGTGCTACATACAGTCTACAGTGCAACAGTAGAGCTTTCAGATTACCTGACTAGAAGGTGCAAGAGCTACCTAGTTTAATACTCATGATAAAGTGTATATACTCATGTTTAGAATCATCACCTCAAGGTCAAACATTGCCAGGGGATTACTGGCTGCAAGGTCAAATACCTGTGCCAAATCCTTTTTGAGGCCAAGGCAACCAAAGAAGCAAAAGAGATTTCCTGCCACTCTATGCCTACCTTCCTAGATGACGCACTAATCTGGACACACATCTGGATTGTCGTATCCTCTTGTCCAACATCCGACAAACGTTTGTACTGATTTTGAAAGCTGCTACTGCCACTCTTTGATCTGGATCCAAACTTCTCTGATTGCATCTATTATACGCGGCATAAGGCCTTGTTCTCCCCACCAGTCACTGCCAGCCGAGAGCCTCATGATATTAATAGCCTAGAGATAAATAAGCAATTCTGTAATAAATCTGGTAAAGACAAAGTGGTGCAATAGTTCAGGGTTAACTGGGCACGAACTGGGAATGAAGGTAGGGTGCAAAATAGCATTAGTATAGATTTGCTGAACTGTAAATGGGACCAGAGTAGAGTCTCAGAATTCCACTCTGAATTGTGAGGGTGTTTGGGTTTGTGTTCGTCATAGGTGAAACTATTCTATGAAAAACCAGGTTATGCTCAATATACTAAAGCATTGACTAGGATAGTGTGTTTATTGCGAGTTGTTAGATTTGGGATCCTCTAAATCAGTGCTTAAAAGGGAATTTTATCAGTCAAGAATGTGGTGGAATTCCACACAGAGAAATACAGACAAACAGCAAGTGCTCTTCTCTGTAACAGGCAGGGCCAAAGGTCAACCCAAGGGTGTTGCGAGGTCAAAGGTCAGGGTTGGTAGCAGGAAGCTGATAGGCAGACCCCAGAGAAACACTGAGAGACGATCGTTCCGTTCGGTGCTGCAGTGGGCGAGATGAAGGGCGGGACCAGAGGGAAGTGACAGCGCCGTGATAGGTTGGTAGGTTGGTTGGTTTTTCAGTTGATTGGCAGGTCGGCAAGCACCATGTGCTTCCCACCAAGGTCTACATGGGGCTCAGTCTGTGGAGGAGGACAAACTAGCCTGAGAAAGGAGCAAAACACTAACTGAAAAGAGGAGAGAAAAGATACTGATCAAAGGAGAAAAGATGACACAGAGACCGAAGGGGACTTCTCTCCAGACTTCAGGTTTTACCAGCCAGATGATCTCTGGCACTGTCTGTACTAGCTCTACTGCCTCGAATCAATTAGCTCAGCAACTGCAACAGGTGGTAGAAGTCTGCTGAGTCCTCTGAACTGAGACAGTCTGGAGGCCAGATACAGTGCCAGAGATGAATTTATCCACTAACACTGGTTAATCTTTACTCTGTAGGTCTCCTTGTAATTTAATTTAGTGGCAAAGCAGCTGCTATTTTTACCACCCTGCTCCATCAGACACGTAGCACAGAACAGGTACATGAACATGCATGGACTCTCTGCATGATTTGCAAACTAACCAAACAGTAACTGTCCAGTAACTGGTTAACACCTACCCAAATCTAGTGACTGTTTTAGTTTGAATTCCTTTGTCTTCAGAAGGGCTGCTAATATTATTCCTTGAACATGCTGCTAAATATCAGTGAATATGTAAATATGATTATGCCTAGCAAGTTCTATCTATTTGCTGCTGAAAAGAGGTGGTAACCTGGGTCTATAAAGCTTTGGATTTCTTTACTTTTGAGTTGTACTAAGAGCAACACAGGAAACATGGCAGGCTTAGCAACAGTGGGTAAAGTTGGTGTATCTTTTTGTTAATGGTCTGCTGGCTACAATAACAGGCAAGTTCTAAATGCTATTAAAATTTATAGCTGTGTTTATGTGTGTTTACACCCACTTGTCTGAGTGATGCCTTTGTCTACGCTAAGGGGCTCCCTCAGTCCATCTCCCCCAAAAGGTATGGGCTCCTTCACCCCATTCTCCTTGGCAACACCTCCTGGTGCCGTTGCCTTAGCAACACCTGCTGTTGTTGGAGCGCCGCTCGGGGGTGAAGTTGTCTTCTCATCTGCTTTCTCCTCCTGCAGACAAATATAGATGAACAAGGGCAGCAACACACACACACACACACACACACACACACGCACACACACACACACACACACACACACACACACACACACACAAAGAACAAAATATTTTTTTATTGTGTACTCTGTACACCACCACACCATCTAGTGGTGTTGGCCAGTAAAAGCACAATGAATCAGCAGAACCAGAGAAGTTAACTTCTTAATGACAATACTAATAACAATATTAATAATATTACTGTGTGTAGTTTAACCTTGTGTCCATTGGTCTGTCCATTGCCTGGTCCCACATTGTCCATGGATCCAATTTTAGATTTGGCCTTAATGTTTAGCTTATGGGACTCAATTTTCACATCACCACCACCTGAGGTAAAAAGGAATAGGACAGTATAGAAATCATGCATGAAGTCAGAGAAAAAGACATAAGACATATTAAAGTCAAACCTGGCTTGTGTTTGATGTTGTCCTTGGAGCCGCATTTGGACGTCACCTTGCTCACATCAACCTTCTTATTCAGGATCTGCACCTGGGGAGAAAGAGAGATCTTAATGTAGTCTCTTTATAGCAACTCATAAGGACATTGCATTAATTACAATGCATCTATACATCTATCTATCCACTCTGTTCACTTTAGAAAATCACTTACAGCCACTATCATGCACATGGTGCATTTGCAGAGGCTGATTCTGTGCTTTGACCAGTGCTATTCTTGGCAATGTGCCTTTATGTTTTGTTTGGCAGGTAGATGATGCACCATTTATGCAGATAAATGTGGAAAGGCTATAATACCAGAAACATCAGGGCAAGCAGTTGTTAGACAGTCATCACATCGTGACAGCTTTTGACCAGTGATCACCAATTGACGGCTCACGTGGGACTGCACGACACCCAGACACCCCCATCCCATCTGTCGGGGAAGTGCAGGTGGCAGAATATGTCAGTAACATCCATGGTGAAATTTGTTATGTATTAATAACTCCTTTCAAGCACTGTGTCAATCCACTAGCAAATTAAGTTACTTCGGCACAGTCCAACAGTCCGGTGATAAAGTCGACCTTGATGCTTGCAGATGACACTATGCAACCACACTAGTGACTTTAGTGCTGTAAATACAGAGTTTGAATACTGCTCAAACATAATATGTTACTATATTCCTGTAAAATTTGTATAGTAACATACTACTGTGCTAATCTTTCCAATGTAAGCGCGTTAGCCAAAAATGGACAAAACTAAGTAAAAATCTCAATAAACATCTAGAATAGAAGAATAACTGCACAACAAATGAAAGGTACTGATGGAACTAATCAAGGGAAAAGTCTTTTTATTACTATCATAATGTTTCACACGATTAGTATTTAAAAAATTTAATAAAAGGACATACAGATTATTCCATTTTTTCAATTCATTCACTAACTCAAAAATGATTTGAAAAACTATATTAGTTCATGTAAATGTTGTGAGGAGCTGCTAGGTGTGGGAATGGTCCCTCAGTGGGTACCCCCCTTGAACTGCTCTTGGAGCCATTCCTAGTCTATCTTTAACTAATGTGAGACAGAACAGTGATTAACAGCAGGGAAAGAAGGAACATGATGGTGCAGCAGGTGTTTAGAGAAGCAGACAGGAACAACATCTAGAAGTGCAGGCAGAAGGACCTGTGGTCAGTTCAGTGTAAGTGAAATTAATCTGAAATGCAAACAGTGTGAGCCATTAACGTGCTAATTAGTTTGCATTCATTCTTCATTACTTTGAAAATTATAAGCTTTCATGTAAGTGTTTGATATGTGAAGAAGAAGGCTTTCCGTATCGCTATAGCTGAACTCCCTGATGGATGCTCGCTATAAATAAAACTCAAATTAGATTTAAATTGGAGTCACACAAGATTTAAGGATACAGTGTACTGATTCTAAGTGTGTTGCCAATAAGTAACACATCTTCTTTTGATGGTTTAAAGACAGAGAACGTGTGTAGAATAGTGCTGTTGGCTGTTTTAACAGTCAACTAAAGGTCATTTCTACCTGATGAAACTTTTACAATGATTGCTTGTTTATTTCTGTTTAAGTGCCAATCAGGCTCGAGCAACATAATAAGCACCCAGGGATGGTGAAGCAAATTTGTGACCACTGTGATCAGTCTGGTCTTTTTTGTCTCCGCAAAACGAGATAAAAAACAGTTGCTCCCAGTTGAGCACGATTTTGAGGAAGACAGCCGGAATGAGGGTACATTAGCATAAAATGTGACAGAGTCTGTTTCCAGCTCCAGCGGTACTTACATTGCCACCTCCAGGGACATGTTTGATATTGTCCTTGGAGCCACAGCGAGACGTGACATGGCTGAAGTCCAACTTTTTGTGCACTATCTGAACCTACAGACAGGTGCATAGACAAAAAATAAAAAAAAAGAAAGAAAGAAAGTCAAGAACAAGAGCAGAAAAGACCAGAGGGAAGCTCAGTTTACAAGAAGCCAGAGGGACTGAGAAGGAAGAGTTTCTGCCATTCAGTTTGAATGGTTCTACCCACATATGACACTGAATTATGTAAATTAGTGCGTGGACAATAACACAAATAATTGTGGTTGAGAGTGCAGCTAATGGGACAGATTCTTAAACAAAATGCTTGTAAATTCTTACAAGCATAAAGAAGAGGATACTGGCAAACAAATGGTAGCCAAAAACATCAAAAACAAAAATACCACAAGCGGAGGACAAACAGTGGAGGACGAGAACAGAATATAGCACAAGACAGTCAACGATTTTGTGTGAACACACACTGCAAGTGACTAATACTAGAATAGATGTTTTAAGGTAGTCTTTTGAGAATGAAACTTATCTGTTGGCCAGAATGTCTGTATCTTGCTGAAGTGAAACATCAAGAGTTTTGGTGATATTGGTTATATGTTGAGCATCACCTCTTTGGTACACACGACAGGTTCATCATTGCACGTGGGATTTGTTGGTTTTCATAGGAGACCTGAAGCATGAACCAGAAAGCTGAATATACGTACAGTCTCTGGATATAAGTCCACGTTTCCGTCTGTAAGGCTTTTTAGACAGAGATGATGGCATTTTGGCGTTTAAGGTACAATTTGCAACTATAATTAAGAACTAGCTAGAACAAATGTGCGCTCTGACATGAATGTAATGTAATGCTCTGGTAATGCACTTTGGGTAGTTGTCGTTATGATAGATGACCAGTGGTGGCACGGTAGTGTAGTGCTTAGCACTGTCGCCTCACAGCAAGAAGGACCCAGGTTTCAATCCATGGGTCAGCCCGGTGCCTTTCTGTGTGGAGTTTCACACTCAACAGTTTGCATGTGTCTGTGTGGGTTCTCTGTGGGTACTCGTGGTGGGTTTCCTCCCACTGCCCAAAGACATGGATGTTAGGTTGATTGGTGACTCTAATTTGTCCGTAGGTATGAATGTGAGTATGATTGTTTGTCTGTCTCTATAGGTCAGTCATGCAATAGACTAGTGACTTGTCCAGGGTGTACATCACCTCTCACCCAGTGACAGCTGGGATATGCTCCAGCACCTTACAAGGACAATCGGTTAAGATAATGTATAGATAAACACATGGAAATAAATTGATCAGTATTTGATACTGTATTTTGAGCCTTCTTTAAGGCAGTTCTTGGTATTATTTTAAGGAAGTATTTCTTTTATCTTTCACTTAACCTAACCCTGATTTTTCATGCTTAACACTAATCCAATGTTTGTTGTGCCTTAAGTTCACCAAACCATGGTGCAGCTGTAACAGAGCATTTATGATCAGTGTCACTTTGATTAGTTGTTCAGTTTAGCGAATCACTGCACAAGAAGATGACTGGACCCCAGCACCATTTACAACTTCTTAGCAGACATAGCAGACAGTTTGTGTATTCACCTCCAATCATTGTAGTTGCATTTTCCATTATGTACAGATGCTGAGGCATCATGAAGCATAAAGAAGGAACAACAATGACCTCCCCCTGACAGTACTGTATTCTTTATACAAAAGGCCACGGTGGCAAATTGGCGCAATAATCCCTCCTCGGATGTGCAGGGTAAAAGGAGTTTCCGATGCCAGCAGATGACACTCGCACTGTATTTTGTCAGTTTTATTGCAGTGGACATCAGACAGACTAACAGAAGACTGAGCTGACACAGTGGCCCCCCTCTTTAATGTGAATATAGTGGTCAAAACATTAGGAACACCTTTTATTTTAATACACTCCAGTGCCATTCCACCACCCACCTTGCCCTCAATAATAAACATATTCATGACATCACCATTACGGTTGATGTCAAAGGGCCACTCACAAAGTAGGCAACTGCACAGAGATTACACTTTGGCAGGGGCAGATTAATGATGATCACATCTCTCTTGCTGCTCCTGGGGTGCTCACATGTAACCAGAGCACCCCAGATATTTTAGAAAAAGAATAAACCAGTAAATTTTTACTTGCAAATCTTCGTGTCGATCTCTGTTGAGGACCGTGCGCGCAGATATTCAACAGAGTGATCTGCTTTTTTTTTTTAAACGAGGAAGAGTCGCCCTGTATCCTGCTAAGTAAACACAATTAACAAATATGACACACGATGCTGTGATTTTTACCTGTGGAGAAGACCCGTGATAAAATCCATGGCACGTGGTGCATACAGTAAAAAACTCTGGCAACTTGTGAGCTGCACACACGGCTGTTAACATGTAATGATTGTGATGAAGCAGGAGTTCCGTTCAATCAGTACGTTTTGGGTCCAGTTTAACAATGAGACAAGAACATACATTTTTCTTTTGTTTGAAGACAGACAGTGACAGGTTATGACAGAGTTGGGGACAGAGATAACACACTTGTCCGTCTTCCACCCCTACCTTTCATCAGTCATGATAACTGCGGCATATTTAAACGTATTTAGTATATAAAGAGGTGATTATTGAGGGAGCAATCTCTGAAAAACAGAACAGGGATTTTGTGTTAAAATGCAAGAATATAGTTGTTTTTTGTGTTTGTATAATATATTGGAAATGGATTACAAAAATACAATTTTATAATAATAATAAGCTCTCGCAGCCACATAAAATTAGGGGGCTGGACCTAATAAAGTGGCCGGTGAGTATACTATGTGCAGCTGTCCAACAACAATTTTCCATCAATCAATAAAGTAGTTATAAAAAAACCTAATATCTTCAGTTATCAGGCCAACATATTTTTACATTTAAACTGGCAAAATCTTGTGTGACTCCAATGTGACTCCTTCTTGTGCAGTCATGATATCAATTTCATTACCTCAGTGGTTGTACTGTAAAAAGCCCTTCAGTTAGACACCTTCATCCATTCTCTCCGTCTCTTAGTCTTTTTTTCTTCCAGGATAGAAATGGCATGATGACGCAGGTGGCACCAGCAAAGGATGAGTCACTAAGCAGTTAGCACAAATACGCTTAATGTGTGTGCACACGCACGCACGCACGCACACACACACGCACACACGCGCACACACACACACACGCATGCACGCACACACACACGCACGCACGCACGCACGCACGCACACACACACACGCACACACGCATGCACGCACACACACACACGCATGCACGCACACACACACACGCATGCACGCACACACGCACACACACACACGCATGCACGCACACACACACACACGCATGCACGCACACACACACACGCACACACGCACACACGCACACACACACACGCATGCACGCACACACACACACATGCAGGCACGCACACACACACAGCCTGTAAACAGAGTTAAAGTCTCTTCATTCTATTTCTGATAGCACATTGTAAACATCCTAATTGCTTCCCATACACCTGTAGTAAGTGTAAAGTTGTGAATCATCACGCCTGGTTCTAATGCTGATGACCTTAAACAACACTGCATCCTGCTAAAAATGTTCCCCATGTAACAACAAGGAAGCAAAAAGAACAAAGTGAAACCTGAGTGATGCTTCAGTAATACAGCAAGAGACAACATTTCATTAAGCGAGTGAGTATCTAACCAAACAATACATAAACAGCTTCATAGCTAGTTCCTTCCTTAGGCTGCCATTTATGCCACTTCATGCACCATTTCTTCTGCAGCTGTGTGCACATTGTGCATACTCACAACCACTGACGTGTGTGTACTGCAGTAAAGACATCATGCCAGTGTACTGCATTGGGCGTGGTGGGCCACATAGACTGGTACAAAAGGTGTGTAAAGGCAAGTGGTTTGACCTCACATCAGTATTCCATAGTTACACAACAATCAATGCTCACTGGAAGGTAACCTTAGGAGTCTGCTACTTCAATCAATTTTATTTTGCACAAGAAAAAACAAAGTGGGTCATCAGTCCCTGTTGGGGTGTCCTTTGGAAGGTCTAAACAGATGCAGAGGTGTAGTTGGTGATATTGATGAAATTAGAGAAAGATTTCTAGGTCGGTTGGATGTGTTGAACAGTACACTGTATGAAGTTCAGTGAATGTAAAGGGTGACACATTATGGAAATTATTATGTAAATGAGTAGAATTCACAGAGTTTAGGTTGAATATACTGAGAGACAAAAATACCACACAATTTACAAGGTATATTTCATATATCTAGACCTAGATTCAAGACACAGTATTTTTAAAGTCAAGCAGTAACTTTACACAGAGTTTTTGCTACACCTCGCGACATTGCTGCTGTAGTCTTTTTAACTGTGTGGTTTTCATATTAATTTTTGTACTAGTAGTAGTATTTGCAGTATCCTGAGTTGCAGTATTCCTTCTTTGGTTTGATGTGTTTCAATGTTCAAGACAAAAATTGACTGCTGCAATTTGTACAGCAGCACTTACAAGTCATGTTAATAACCAGTTACCAACAAGTAAAATGCATAGTGTGCATCATTTACCTGCCATGTTGATCTCCTGGTACTTTAAATACAAGGCATTGTATACATCACTTTTATACAGTATTCTAAACAGTAACATTTTGTGCTAACTAATAATGGAGTAATGTAATTACAGTGACTGACTCGAGAGAAACCTGTAAAATAAAAGAACACTGAAAATGACAGTATTCTATAATTACTACAATTACTACTTTCTGCAAGTGTTTCTTGCATTATATTAAATTAATTGTTCCTGTGAAAATAGTAGTTCTGGAAGTCTTCATTTCAGTCAGCTTCCAAGAAAACAGTTGTTTGGCAATAATATTCACATTGGCATAAAGTGTAAACTACAGTGTGGACTGATGGTCATGTTGTGTTAACAGGGAACAGTAGTGTGTCCTGGGTGGATGTAGAATGGGCTGTATATGTGTTGAATGTAGAGAGAAAGTGGGAGGATATACTGGTGTGCGAGGGTGTAGATGGTAGACACTCACTCTAGCCTTGCCGGGAGGGGTGGAAGGGTCTGATGTCTTGTTGTTCGGGGTGGAGGCGACCTGGGAAGACAACCACCCCCTGATCAATACAACCTCCAACCAACCACAGGCCACAACACAACATGGTGGAGTAGTAGGCAGAGGGGAGGAGGTATGGGACTGAGCAAATGAAAGCTGGATGTGTTAGTTAGGAGCTGGACCAGTAAGATGAATGTGAGTTATTATAGCTAATAAAAAGCATACTTTTACATAATATGTTAGTAAGAGCAAATTAATAGAGATTTAGAGTTGAGAGGTTAAGAGGAAGTTTAGACATGTCCGTAAATAACAGCAAGACAGAGAAGACAGGACGGAGACAGAGATAACAGTTAGAATAGTGGAAATATAATCAATCATATCAAAAAATCCTAAAGAACATGCTTTATTTATTTATTTTTACAAAGAACAATGAATGCATTGAGTTGCTGATGCTACATAAATCAATAGAGGCTAGCCCGGACAAGACTTTGGCTCTTTACTTAAGAGTCCCGTAGGTACTACTCAGCGGTAACTGGACCTGCTTGAGGTTCACACCGTTTTGCCTCTCATCTTAAAGGTTAAATGGATGGTCTAAAAGAGGACCTTGAGACAAATTACTCTAGTAGCACACATGATGGACGGGAAAATATGTGACTTTAACAACCCCGAGGCAACACCCACCAAGGATAAATACATGGGACTTCCAACCAGTCAGTTAGAACTGGAGAAGTCTTTGGGATGAGTGTTAAAACGCTTTCAAGAACCTAAAGCATGTCCAGTTGCCATTGAGTAGCACCACTGGGATAACCATTACCTGGATGACTTAATCTCCACAACCAGTCAGCTGAATGGTTAATAAACAGATGTGTGTATGCATATGGAATTGCCAATCGAATGGTTAATGGCAACCATTCAATTGGCAGAAAACTGGAGCAGATGGAAGAATCAGAAACATGGCAATGAATCATACTGGATTAGTAGCAATAAAATACTTTTTGCCTGTGTCAGTAGCAGGAGCCAATCAAACATTAACACAAAAAATAGTGGAGGAAAAAGATTTGCTAAGCAGATCAAAGTACTCTGGGAACAGAGGACGAGATGTGAGATATAAAAATGATAAAAAAATAAAATACAAATACAGGCACTAAATGCATGTAGAAGGCTCAGGTAGGTAGCTACAGTGGATTGCAACATGTTTTAAGCTTTGAACTGGTCTCCAGGCAGCAAAGCAGCTACTTATCACAGCCTTATTTGTGTTCTACACGTCATTTAGTGCCTGTATTTGTGCACATATTGTTATTGTATCTTACAGCTGCCTCTCCTTCTCCTGAGAATAATAACACAAGCAAGAAAACAAACAGATCAAATGGCACATTGCTGGATACCAGTGTCACACATCCAATTACTGAATGCTGAGAAGGGGGAAAGTTGTTAGACCAATACTGCTGATGTTGAATGGAAGATATTAAAATACATCACAGATAAACCAATATTAGTTTCACTGCAGACTGAATGAGTCAGTGCCACTTAATATGCAAGGCGGAGATGCATTTGTGTCTGTAAAGGGGCTTCACTCCGACAGACTGATAAAAAAGATGTCATCCAAAGGGAAGGGAGTCGACACAGCAGGAACAGACGTGCTACAGCAAAATACACTGCAAAGCTGGAGTAGTGTGCAAATGTTACCGTTTGATACTGACAACCAGGCTCTCCAACATTTTTCTGTTGATTGCCTTGTTGTGTACAAGAAATGTGATTCTCTGACTCCATGGAACCGTTTGGAAAGGCAACAACTCCTTCTCTACTCTGATATAACTTCAATTGGCCATGTGACAGAATCTGTGCTGGCTATGACAAATCTTAAATTCAACCCAGCTTACCCAGCCTGCAACTGCTGCATGTTGCCCTGCTCTACCGTTGTGACCAGACAGAAGAGGTTTAAGGGAACGTGAAGAGATGTGAAGGAAAGATATTAAAGTAGCTGACAATGCTCCTATTTCAGAGGCAGAGATGAATTTCGCAGAAGAACAAAAGAAAATAAGTGCAAATATCTTCTCAGGCAACCATGAAAACATAGAACCACATGGGAGGATAATGCACAGATAATAGAGGTACAGTGAAAGATGAAAATAGTGGCTTGAAGACTAACCTAAGGGCATCAGAAAGTGTCAAACAGGATGCATGCCAATCATTGTAAAGAAAGTGACAAGTAATTTTTCGATATTTTGGAATATTTTTTTACGTTTTGCTATGAGTTTCAAATAAGAAACAGATTATAGAATCAGATTTTATCAGATTATAGAATTGACCTATAGTTAATTCTTAATTATATATAGTTAATTCTTAATTATAGAATTAACCTATATTCTATAATCTGAGCTCAAACCACTGTGTGTGGTGAAAGGTTTGACTCTGTGACTGAGATGGAAAGAGGATGAACGGGGGGGCGACACATCAAATGACAAGGGCAGTCAGAGAGCAGGTAATATTTGTGATTCACACGGTCAGGGACACAGACAGCACCACCAGGTATCTGAGCAATGTCAATCCACAGCATGCACAGAAACTATTTTCATTGTTTCTGAACTGCCACTGCGTGTAATACAGCAGGTGGCAAGGGACTGTGAGATTCTGTCAGACAGGTTTTAAGAAGGTGAGGACTGTGAGAAACAAAGTTGCTTTGCAATGTAAGGCAATGGTTTATAAAGATATTGCTGCATATTGAATTTAACTGGCAGTGATGGGATTGAAGAAGCCAAAGAAAAGATGCAGGATTAAAATGTACATGGAAGACATAAACAGAGAAACATACACTGTAGTTGGTAAGGACAAGTAGAGGTGAGGTGTTTCTGAGTCAGGTGAAATTGTCTGTGGCTTGGGATAGCACTGCATTTGTCAAATATGATGAAGATGTGATTGTTAACCACTTTAATATTGGAAAGGTTGCAAAGGTGTGATATTCCCTCTCCTCCTTGAACTTAATTACAAATGCTAATTTAAGAGTGCTGTTAACAGAGCATGTCCTCCTCTCCTCTACATCTATCCTAGCATCATCCCCTATTATGTCTAATTGTCGCTACAACACACTGTGCTCTATACATAGCACAGAAATGAGCATAAGAAGCTGACAGTAGGGTGCTGCAGCAACTGAATTCAGCGCATTCAGTCCAGGCTCTGTAGCAGAACATGCAGTGATCAGGCAGGACAGCTTTGTTTAGGTTTTATGAGCAACTATGCTTTATTGAATCAATAAGTCTCAAGACCAACAAAACCTGAAAGCCTGTTTATATCCTGATGATCTGGCAGCTTGTTGTATACTGCTAGGTTTAAAAATAGATAAAATTGTGTCTCATGGTTACAGGTCAGATTTAGCCTGAATACATAGACATGTCGATGTCTCATTTTAGTGTGATTAAAACTATGGAAGATTTGAAATGTGCAAACTAACTTAAAAAAATTATCAAACTATGAAATTATAAGAAATACACCACACTTAGCTTCCACCTCCTACATTAGCTTCTCTCCATTGACTCCCTGTAAAATCTAGAATAGAGTTTAAAATCCTTCTCCTCACTTAAAAAGCCGTAAATGATCAGGCCCCATCACATCTTAAAGACCTCACAGAACCTTTTTGTCCCAGCAGAGCACTTCACTCTCAGAGTGCTGGTCTACTTGTGGTTCCTAGAGTTTCTAAATGTAAACTGGGAGCCAGAGCCTTTAGCTATCAAGCTCCTCTCCTGTGGAACCAGCTCTCAATCCAGGTTCGGGAGGCAGACACCGTCTCTACCTTTAAGACTAGACTTAAAACTTTCCTTTTTGATAAAGCTTATAGTTAGAGATGGCTCAGGTGACTCTGAACAATCTCTTAGTGATGCTGCTATAGAGTTAGTCTGCTGGGGGACCTCCCACATTACACTGAGCTCCTCTCCTCCTTCTGTCTTTGTCCACTTTATGCCATCATTGTGTTTTATTAACTTTGTTTCTTCTCTCTCCCCTAGTTGTGTTTCGTCCTCTCTCTAACTCTCTCTCTCTCCAGCTGTATTTTCCTGCAGGTATCCTCGACCCTGGAGCTATAGTTACTGGTCCTGCCAACCTGCCCAGTGTCTCGTCTGCTGCTCCTTGTTTCTGTTGCCTGTTGTTCTTTTCTCTATCCTCTGTCCACTCACCCCAACCCGTTGAGGCGGATGGCCGCCCACCCTGAGCCTGGTTCTGCTGGAGGTTTCTTCCGTTAAAGGGAGTTTTTCCTCTCCATTGTTGCCTAGAGCTTGCTCAAGTGGAACTGTTGGGTTTTCCACCGATACTCCGTGTGTGTGTGTGTGTGTGTCTATATATATACACAATACATGCCAAAAGTTCAATTCATTCAATGTTGTTATTTTCATGACCATTTACATTGGTAAATTCTCACTGAAGGCATCAAAACTATGAATGAACACATGTGGAGTTATGTACTTAACAAAAA
>JAUYWH010000009.1:97400-113943 GCA_034779795.1 Ctenopoma multispine | reverse complement strand
GCTTTTCATTTACAATTTTGTTTTTCAGTTACAGTTTTGTTTTTCAAATTGACAAAACTAATGGCCCCGTAATAGCAGCATATTCACATCTTTAAAGCACAGGCCTGTATATACTGATTTACTTGCCAGTTAGATACATAAATCATTGTCATCAACAGAATGACTTACTGAATGCATACAAATAAATTTGCTATCTACAATTTCAATTATGCTATCTGTCTGAACGTCTGTACGACACATTTTTATAGGTTACACCTGAGAGATGGGTCTGACCGGTTATCTTGGTCCCCACAATAACTAATGCTAAAATATTAGGGACTGTATTCACTAAGATCAGGGGAGGGCCATTCTGCTTAGAGAGAGCCAACCCTGGCTTAGATGATCCACGAATCAGAGTGGTTTATCTCAATGATGGATCTTCTGTCAATTCAACATGCTGAATCAGCTGAAAAACCATCACCAGGTGTCCAACCAAAATGGACACATGACAAAAGCTAGGCCAACAGATGAACACCTGACTGACTGACTGACGGTTTGGTGTGGCCAAACTGATCATTTAGAAAATGCTTGCCCCGTCGTGCATTTTCAGGTTTGCTTAAACTTTATATTATATACAGTATATTATTTTTTGGTATCTGTGATCTAAATACGTCACTTGTTTCTGATATCATTTGGACCTGCACTCCAGCCTCCTGTTGTTCCTGCCTAGTGCTGTTTACCTGGACTGTATGTAAGCCTGTTTGCATCAATTAAAGTCAGTCTGCCTGGCTATCAGGTCCTATCTGCTTGTTGTTGTAATACACAATCCAGACTCCTGTCTGTCCTCAGAGTTAAAAAGTCAGTTGGCTGCAGGGCATTTTCATCAGACAGTCTGTCTCTAATGCGGCCTTCACATTGAAATTTAAAACTGATCTATTTTGCTTTAACTCTTGGTTCTTAGCTATTCATTGATTACCTCAGCTGTTTAACCTGTTAGCATTCTGAATGGTCTCTGGTATTAAATTCTCTCTCTTTTTCTCGTTTCTCCTTGTGTCCTCTCTTTTCAGTCTGGCTTCTTTGTGCCAGTGCAATGGCCATCCTGACTCTAGTGGTCAGTGCCTTAGTCTAGATATTTTGGAGTAAGATTTTTCACATTTATGACACTCAGCTGAACCTCACCTTTGAGGTCTCTCCATAGACGTACTATGGTGTTTGAGTCTGTGCTCAGCCGGCCATTCTTCTTTTGGAGATGAATCCTATTTGTTCCAAATGTCTTCCTCTTCATAATTACTGAAGACATTGCTCATAGAAACACTTACACCGTTTTACATTTGGGGTTTATCCCCTTGCGCTGATGTATGCATCCCTACAGAGAATGCCTGGCACTGTATAATTGGAGGGAGTTGGGGTGGAGATGCAGAGGGTTGTATGTCATCAAAATTATTAAGATTTGTATGTTTAGTTTTTGGGCTATATAAGTAAAAAAAAAAATCCTAAGATGATGTTGGTCGAAACCAGAGTAATTAGTATTATACACTTATCTACACAGCAGTAAAAGTAAAAGAAAGATTTGATGGTAGAATAGATTGTTTCCTCAGGAAACGCCTGCAGTGGGTTTTGACTATATTTTTGAGATGGTAAGTTATACAGTATAATCAGTATAATTCTGCTTTGAGTACCAGAATCCGTAGATTCCATATGTCTATAATGCTTATTACAACAGTAGTTCTGTAGTTATGTGCCTCCTAACGAAACCAGAGTAATTATTGCACCTTGAAAAACAACATCATAAAAGTACAAAGCAAGTGCATGACAGGTTGGTTAAAATCTGATCCAAAAACACCAATCAGAAGTTGTTTTCCTCTGGGAGTCAATGCCAGTGTAGCATGTTGCATCAATCAACAAGACAGATTGATTGATAGTACTCCCCAAGACATCCATATGTAAAATCAGTGGATTTCTGAAACACTGGAACTGAAACACAAATTGGTGAGTTTTGTGCGTCACTGTATCACTCCACCCTGCAACTCCAGTAATGTGACTCATCCAACATAAACTGCTGGCTGAAAACACAGAACACAGAGGATCCATCTAATACCTCGCTACAACACACAGCTGCTGGCAACCAGCTGTGTGTGTGACGGAGGGTGTATTTTGTGTGTGCGTGTTTGTGTTTGAGACAGAAAGAGAAACAGAGGGAGAGAGCGGACTGCCATGTAAATCAGAGCATACATTCATAGTACATACAGAGACATGAAGCTGGTGCAAGGATATTTTACTGCAGGCAGACTTCTCTCACACAGACACACACACACGCACACACACATTCGCTCTGCTTCGCTCTGCTTCGCTCACATTTGCTTCCTGACCCCTATATCTTTTACTTGCTAGCATGATGGCTATCAAGCTACCACACTGGCAGACAGGATGATCAATAGACAGACTGACAGGCACAGTAATAATCTATAGCTATAAACACACATACAGTACACACAAAGTGATTTTATGCTCACTAACAATCCTACAGCATGTCTATATAACTCTTACTATTCAAGAATAGTTATGAATGGCACTTTCAAATTGCCTTCACATTGCTGAAAAACCCATGCAGGATATGAGTATGTAATCCAGTGTCATTTTTTCTCATCAATAGCATCCTCAAAGCAGGCTGGCTTCTATTGTGAAGAAGCAACAGAAAACACTGTGTCACTGGGCTTTGCACAGAGATTGATTGTTCATTAAAAAATCTCTACAAAACATGATAACATATCATCTTCTATTATTTTCAATTATTTATGACAGCACATATGCTGCAGGAAGTGATAGCACTAACTCTGTCAGGAGCAGCCACAGTCACCTGCAGAGTAGCAGGCGACTAACTGCATGCCTGCTCCTCACCATGGTAACCAATTGAATTGTGAGCTACTGTTGTAATAGAAACTACTGATACTATTTGCAGAATAAGTAATTATTGTAACTATAGACTGATTAGTCTGTAGTTTGTCTGGCTTTTTTTATTAAAAAATTATAAATTTTGAATTTAAAATAATTTAAAAGAACATATTAGTTCATGCAAATGTTGCATCGTGATTCTTAGTGGTCAGACTTTAGCCAGTGGGCACGTGCCCCCTAATAGCCTCCCTGTAGCACAGCCCCTGTTCTCAAGCAGTTTTGTAGCTTATAGGTAAGTTCAAGTAGGAATGTTCTGCACCAGGTAAAGTCAGTGAGTGACTAATACCACAGTTGTCCAGGATAACAAGTGACATTTGGCAGACCTGATTTAAAACATTTTACAAATTCGTTTACAAATCATCGTCAACACTTTGGTTATTGCTTTTTGTTAAAGCATTTTTCTGGAAGGAGCAGTGATTTGAAATAGACACCACAAGTTCCTCCTACACCTTTGTGAACCTGCCTACCCACAAACACCTGTTCACATTCACTTCTTAGAAGTTAAAAGTTAATGTTATCACACAACCAGACAGACCCTGACACTGTGTTAAATGAGGGCTGCTGGTTGTGTAATATCACCATTTGAGGTTCTTGTTAACTGAAACATGACTCGCGCTAACCTACCCCTCCTCTTACAGCTGTGTGTGCTTCTTCTTCTGTGTGTGCATGTGTGTGTGTGTGTGCATTGTAATGCAGCTGTGATCTATTTCTGTGCTAAATGGAAGTAGCAGACACCCAGTCAGCCGTCTGTCACTTAACCTGCGGGGGCGAGCGCTTTTATGAAATCTGGAAGATTCACGTCACTGGAAGCCGTTCACCTACACACACCCGCACCCGTGAGCACGCACATACGATGCTAGAAATAGCTCCTCTATATTTGAATGGGTACAGTCAGAGTCAATGTCTAATCAATGTCCCAGCTTTTCAATGTTGACTGGGCTGTGAAAAACACAGCACATTGCTGGGTGGATGGATTAATAAACCATTACACAGAGAGACAAACCAGTTCCCATATATATACATTAACATGTATATCTTCAATTTATGAAGATGTGCCTTTTATATATCCTAAAATAAATCAAACTATCATAAGATGTGATAATAAGAAGCTTCTACTAGAGATGGGAAGGACAAAAGTTTAAACTTTTCAGATAAAGCAAAAGAAATGACTTGTTCAGTTTCCACAATTAACCAAACACACATCCAATTCTGCAAACTAACATCAGTGTCATGCTACCACCTGAATCTTTTTAAAACAAAGCTCAACAACAGAGGCCAAAAAAGATAGTTGTTGGTAGTTGATAATAAAGCCTCATTAGAAGACAGCAATACTTTTACTTACACAGTTTTTCTCAGTGATTTAAATATCAGCACAAAACAAAGCATGGATTTTCTGAAAGGTGACACTAGATAAATACCAGAAAGACAACTTCAACACGTTGCACATTCACCATCACAAAACAACCCCTAGCATGTTCCAGACTCCAGCCAGCTACTGTTAGATAAAGGCTTTTTTCAGCTGCAGTTTGTCATAATTTTGGTTCTAAGCAGCTTATGTACAGTGGATCGTGTCACAGTGCAAGATGTTTCTCAGCAGCTTAGACAAGTTTCTGACCTTGGAATAGTCCTTGCAGTAAAATTAATTCAGTTTACTTACAGTATATAGCACAAAATCACAACAAGTAATCTCAAGGCACTTTACAGTGTTTAAGACCTTACAGAATATAACCATATATAGAATTATACAGAAAACCAAACAGTCCCACTTGAGCAGCAATAGGGGACAATGGAGAGAAAAAAATGTGTTTAATGGAAGATACCTCCAGCAAAACTAGACTCAGGGTGGGCAGTCATCTCCCTCGACCAGTTGGGGTGAGTGGAAAGAAATGAACAAAAGGCAAAACAACAACAAGCAACAGACGAGACACTGGGAATTGTTGGCAGGGCCATTAATGTCACAGATAATGACAAGCAATGGTGGCGTACAGACAGGAGAGAGAAGAAGGAGAGGCGTTCAGTGTGAAGTACAGAAGATGTCTACTCCCGAACCTGAACTGGGAGCTGGTTCCACAGGAGAGGAGCTTGATAGCTAAAGGCTCTGCCTCCCAGTTTAAATTGGGAAACTATAGGAACAACAGGTGTTCTACTGGGATAATAAGGTTCTATGAGGTCTTTAACACAAGATGGAGCCTGATAATTAAGTGCTTAATGTGTAAGTAGAAGAATTTTAAACTCTAGATTTTACAGGGAGCCAATTGAGAGAATCTAATGTAGGAGAAATATGATCTAACTTGCAGCATTCTGGATTAAGAGGACTGGATATTTAATCTGCAGGTGGATAATAGGGAAAGTTGATTCTAACATGACCAAAAGCATGCATATGAAGAATATTCAGTGATACTAACCATACCGAGTCATGCAATGCTGCAAAGTAGTGTATGTGCTTTTCCAGCAAAATCTAAATCTGCAACATGTCAATCCCTTATTAGTATTCTAAAAACATCTCTTTTTAACCACAGTTAATCTAAGGGAAAGAAGACACAGCCAACAACCTAGATTTAGCTAAATGGAATTGAGCTGTAATAACACGGATTATGAAGGACAAAAAGAACTACAGGCGCACGTGATCTCACAGTCGCTCTATAATTCACATGCTCTGCACAGCCACTTCATACTCATCACTGTGGGTACCTGTGGCATGTGACTGGATTTTAAAGCTTGATTTACCGCAACACTTTAAGGGAGATACAGTGAAGTAACAGAGCTTAGCCTCGGTGATAACCCTGTAGCTGAGGTTGTACACCTGAAAAATACACAATGAGGCTACAGTTGCTACAGACTTATAGAAAACGATAAGACTGGGCTACAGCTGCACAATTTGGTGAAAAAGTCATTTTGTGATTATCGTGGACAAGGTTGCGATATGCAATTGCTGAGTCTACTTGCTAGGACAATGCATATTAATGCTAACTTTGAAATATGTATTTCTTCACTCAACTTCTTTCTGCCTGCTGATTGGTCAACTCAACATGCTGCTGTGCTCCTCCCACACTGTACAGAGACAGTGAAGAAGTCACAGCAATCTGAGTTTCAATGCTGGTGGAGATTGTTGATAGTGAAAACAGCAAAAATATTTTATGTAAGCTAAAACTTTTCAACAGTGTCAGTCTTTCCTACCCTTGTCTCGATTTTTCATCATTGCAGTTTGCTAGCTAGCTAGCTATGTAGCAAGGTGGCATCCAATTTTTTTAATTGATTTCTGGCTGTCTGACTTATTGACTGCTTTTTGTACCAGCGGAAATCAACGGGCACAACTCCATACCCCTATTAATCACTGTCTGAGTGGGCGTTTAGAGGCTACCAAGGAGAGGAAATCCATCCATCCATTTTCTTAACCGCTTATTCTCACATCCTCAGAGCAGTCTTCGGTCGAGAGGCGGGGTACACCCTGAACAGGGCGCCAGTCCAGGGCCGACATATACAGACAAACAACCACAGACGCTCGCATCCACACCTACAAACAATTGAGAGTCACCAATTAATCTGAAATGCATGTCTTTGGATGGTGGGAGGAAGCCGGAGTACCCGGAGAGAACCCACGCAGACACGGGGAGAACATGCAAACTCTACACAGAAAGGCACCCGACCGATACCCGAGGTTCGAAACCAGGTCCTTCTAGCTGTGGGGGCGACAGTGCTAACCACTGTGCCGCCCGGCAGAGGAAATTGTATCTCATATATGTAATAACACATAGTTTTCATGTTTTCTCATCCCCAAGCCCACAGACACATGCACACATGCAGTAACTCTTACCCACTGTGTTCGGTTTACTATCTTGGCTGCTGTTAACAGCCATTGCTGCAGGAGGTGGAACAGGAAGTAAAAAGTTGGTCTCACAGCTCCCGTGATGCCTCTTAGGAGGTGGAGATGACGGCAATACATGTGATGTAATCAGTGGAGATGACATCATTGTCGCCATTGCAGCAGCAGCTTCTGTGCCGCCTGTGACTGTGAGTGAACGCCGGACACCAACATGTGGGTAGGGCGCCCTGGGTGGACATGCTGTTCCCATCAGGGCAAAATTCGGTACGTTGGACATCATCACTTGTGGGCCTCCCATACCACTGGGGTACGTTCCAGTTATTACAGTGGGAACAGACAGGTGTGAACAGTCAGACATTGCACGTCTCACTGCAGTCCGCTGTGGCAGCTCACTGCCCTGGTTAGGTTTTGTTTCTCTGGTTAATGTATCACATGATCCTGCTCTGACATCCTCAGTAAAAGTTAAATCCTGTGACAAGCCGTGAACAACAACTCCACTCTCTATTTTGCCTCTACTAGGTGGAATACATGACCTTGTCTTTTCAGTATGGCTTAAGTTTCCACTTCCCATAATAGTCTCACTTACACCACCCACCCCAACATTAACACTGGCTCCATTAGCTGAGTCTACTGGTAGTCCTGCTGTGGGCCCTGCAGTAGCACCGGCTTTACCACCTGTTATGTCAGCAGCAGGAGAAACAGTACCAGCAGGTTGTGTATCAATACTTCCCTTTTCTAAAGATGGCTTCAGAGTTTGATTTCCAGTTACACCTGCTATCGAATTTTCTTTCAGACTTCCAAGTAGGCCTCCAGATGTGGAGGAAGTACCAGACTTCTTCTGACCCTCTTTATTTCCTGGACTTGAACTTGTACTTGCAGCGAAGGACGGGTTCAGTGTGTTTCTCTCCCCAGGCCCTGAGGTTATTTTTGGTGGATGAAGCAACCCCTGTCCTTGGCCAGACATTTGCAAGCCTTGGATGTAAAAACCATCTTTGTTGCCTGAATTATTTTGTTGCAGTATATTTTCTCCAAAGGAGTCTGTCTGTGCAGAATTTGGAAATCTCCCAGATGACGAAGAAGGGGAGGGTAATGAAGAGAAAGGGGAGGAGTGGGAGGACAGGGGGCTACTAGGGCTTTGTCCTGCACTTCCTAACAATGCCCCTAGCCCTCCATGGCCTTCCTCCTGTGGCCGTGCCCCTCTCAACCTCTCATCCTCCATCTTCAGTGCTGGCATCTTGAAGCTCAGTGTAGCTGGTACCTCCGCCGCCATCCCAGATGATGTCCCCTCAGTCCTGCTTTGCCCTAATTTCACCTCATTTTCTGTCATAGTTATTTTAGACTCCCCCTGGGTCGTGGAGGCAACCTGCCCCCCTGGTGCCATCTGGATTTGGCTGTGCCAGTCACTGTACTGGGCAGAGGGCGGGCTGGGGGCTGACAGTGAGGAGGAGGCCAGGACTGCAGGGATGCTGGCACCAGAGAGGGTAATGGGAGGTTTGTGTTGCTGTTGTTGATGCTGCTGCTGCTGTTGGTACCCGCTGGAAGGTTGTCCGTACCCACTGCTACCATTAATAATGCCAGGCTGCTGCCAGGGTGAGCCAGATAGGAAGGACATTCTCTTGCTATATTGTCAGGTCTTCTTATTGCTCTTTTTCTGGCTTGATCTCTTCTTTTGTCTTGAGCACTCCTTTTTGTATCTTTAAGTTCGTCCTTTTTTCGTCCCTCTCTTTCTTCAGTATTTTCTTCCTGTCTCCTGCTATTTAATGTCTCCAGTAAATGTTTTAGTCTTGTCCAGGAGGTAGAAATGTCCTCAGTATCCAAAGTGTTAAAAGCTTGGAAAGTAGAGGAAGAAATGCATCCTTTCTTTTTTCAAGTGATGCCTCAGAGTTGTGTGTGTGTAACTGTGCAGATGTGTGTGTGTTTACAGCCAAAGCAAAATAAGTGCGTGTGAGAGCAAGTGTGTGCGTCTGTTCGTCTCGCCTTCTCTCTCAGCACTGCACGGATCAGCTGTGGGGCTAAATTGCACCTTGTTCTGTCTCTGTATCTCTGTTTTCCTTCTCTCTCTCTCTCTCTCTCTGACATCACACAGTCACATGACAGCCAGGAATATTCCCTCATTCGCTGGAGAAAATTTTCAGCATCTAGCCCCTAGCGACAAACATGTACCAGCATGCACACATGAAGACACAAGACCACACACACACACACACACATAAACAGTGGAAAACATAGATGCAAACCCAAATAGATCAATGACTGACACAATTACTCAGATACCATATGACAACCACTGTTCACTGTTCACATGTTGATACAGTGGGAGACTACCGAGACATCACGAAAGACTGTAATCATGCTGCCTAGACTCTGATTGAACTGATTGTCTCCATCTTATATCAGGCAGTGACAGAAGTTTAAAAAAAAACTTCATATACACTTTGAGGCTAAAATTTACCAGGCTGACGTTATGAGATGACGCTGTGTCTGCACAAATGAACTTTGTGTCCTGAACCTTGTGTCTCGCCTCCTTGTCTTATTAATTTCGTTTTAATTTGTACATGTCACATTTCCACTCTGTAAAGTTCTGATGTTGCCTCTGTAGGGGTTCAAATGCCTCCACATGGACTAAGTTTCCCCACAGTCTTCCAATTATTACATCCATCCATTATTCTAGCTTTTCCTGTTTAGGGTCGCAGGAGTGCTGAAGCAGTTGTCATTTGTAGCAGTTGTCATTGGTCGATAGGCAGGGTACACCCTGGCTGACATATAGAGACAGACCAAAATTCACACCTGTGGTTTAGAGTCGCCAATAATAGTCTTCGACTTTTTGTGAGGAAGCCAAAGCACCTGGAGCAAACATACAAATACTTCACAGAAAGGCATACATGTGGTCGACTTGTGGATTCAAACCCACATCCTTCTAGCTGTGAGCCCACAGTGCTAACCACTACACCACTTATCACACTGCACACCAAAGTGTCCCCTGTGAAAAAAGATCCTTTACTCCGGAAGCACAGAACTAAAGCTTGTCTGTCACTTAAGTGGAAACCATAAAATAGCCATCAACTAGTAAAATACGTCAAACCAACAGTAGCCTTTATTCCTATATCCACTATTGTGCCTTCAACAACGTCACAAATATTACCAAACACAATATTTTCAAGCTGATGAAACACAGTCACATCAACAGTCATGATCTGTTTTTTCTTTATTGAACACACAACCTCAACCAAGTGCTTTCTGTAGCTACGGATTTGACCTGCATGTCCAGGAGGAATGCTGCTTCATCTAAGCCATATTCTTAGGACGTGTGGTGTGACTGGCTCTCTTGAGGTCATTCCACTGCAGGTCTAAAGGGATGAGGTCTTGGATCTGAGTGGGTCACTGTAAAAGGAGGATTTTATGTGTCCTATGTAATGCTTTTTTTGGTCTGTCATCAGCTGTTGTTTTCCTGGGCCAACCCATTTTGCGTTTAATGCTCAATAACAGTGTGTCTTTCCTTTTCACAACAACGTTCCAGATTTTTGTGTTGTTCAATGTCTTTTTCTTTCCTTGTTTTTTTTACTTTTTTCCTGCTTTTGTTCACACCTGGGTAACAAAAACACTTGTCAAACATTTGTTCCAATACTTGTGCTCACTTAAAATTTGAATATGCTACATAGGGTGCTAGCAGTTAGTTACATTTAACAACAGCAGTTAGTGTTGTTAAATGTTTATTCAGTAGATCTTCTGAATTGGCCTTTTCATTCAAATATTTTGAACAGACTCTAGGTTTTCTACCTTTTCACTCTGACAGTGGTGCAATATGCATCAACACGTTGTCCCGAATGTGTACTACAGATTTACAAAACTGATTTATAAAACTGTTGTAATGGTTAAAGGTCTTAGCCATTATGGTTCCTATTCCTACATTTTCCCTTGCACTGACCTTTTGCGCATATGTGAGAAATTGTGTGTGTATTGGTCTGTTAACAATCAGCAATACATACACACATACTAACCTGATTAAACTTCACGCATCATGCCTGCTGCAGACGTTTCGAGTGGAATAGAATATTGTGGATTCTTCTGTTTTTGTAAAGCATCTTGTGTCTTGGTCTTGGTCTTCCCCAAGACCAAGGTAATTTGCAAAAGAGCAAACAGCCCTCACATAATGCAACACATGGATCCGGTCAGTCTTTTTAGGGTGTTAGTGTTGTGTTGTTTTATGTCTATATTGACAAAAACTAAAAAGCTGAAGACCAGGGTACTGCTGCCATAGAGGTGCTAAAATGACAATACAGCAGAACGTGCTTGTTGCTCTCAGAAGAGACAGGGATATGAAGCACTTACAGTCACTTAATGTGCAGACAGTGGTTAACCTGGGAACCACTGGGAATCGGCTGTCAGAAAGCAATCTTCTGGGTCTCAGGTCTTTGAAATGCTGTTTTAAACAAAAGCATAATAACAAATGCTGGCATATTCTTAAAGGTTTTGACTACACATGACAAGCTGAGTGTCTCTCACCAACCTCACTTCAACCCAATACACCCGAGGACTGGGCCAAAATAACAAGAGCAGCTTGTCAAGCATGACTGAAAATGAATGAGTATTATTACATAATCCTCCATAAACAATTTGCCTACTGTAACCACAGAGGGACAGGGAACCAGCGAGAGGAAGAGAAAGACATTAGAGTGTTGTTTAGTTTCAATAGACTTGGAAATGATGAGCATTATGCAAGAAATCCTGGCAGTGCTTCTGTTAAAAGTTTGGGTCAGGCTCAGGGGTGGCTTTTGCTAACATTAGTCTGAGACTTTGAAGAGACACAATACTAACCCCTGTTTTTAATTCTCTCCTTCACAAATAGTAGATGAAATCAAATGCTAGTAGTACCTTCAATAGGTCTTTTTTGAACTTTGGTTTGATTCTTCTGCTCATGTCAGTGTGGATATGTTTTCTCTGTTTCCTTTAATTTTCATCAAGATGTTCTACACTTGAGAAGTTTTAATAGAGCACCAAATGTGCATTAAACCACAGATATAAATTGTTTATAATGCAACATTTTGAGTGTACCTTTATGTCAAAAGCCAATCAAACTGTTTCAGGCCACTTGGGTGCCTTTAAAGGCTTTTCGGACACACCTAAATGTTGTATGGAAGGCAGTGTCAACCCAGTGTCAGATGTGAAGAATGTGTGCACAGATTGGGATAATATTTTGTAGAACTAGAGTTGGATGATTTTTTCTGTAGTGCCACCATGAAGCACATGGCGTATTCAGGGTTTTGCTAAAATTAGCTCAATAGCAATTGATGGATTTCAGTAAAAACTGACACAGCTGTGTATATGTATATACAGTATATTATACACTGATGATTGATTCTAATTCCTCTGGTGATGCCTTAACGATTCCTCAAGTTACCAGCAAGACAACATTTTTCATCAGTGGCATCCAGACTGTGGCGATGTCTGTGCTGCATTTCAAAATGCCAATCTCAAGTGAATGTTAGCATGATGATGTCGTTAGTATTTCAAAGCACCACTGTGCCTACAGGTGGTATAGTCTCACCAAAGCAGCAGTAAAGCCATCTTCAGTAATGCAGAACAGATTTGGCACTAAATGCCAGCAACAGAGAAGGGAACTTGGTAAGTTTTAATACGATGTTATGAGAACATTTATGATACTGAGGACTAATACTATCATTTTTAAAATCATGTTTTATACTTACAGATCATTTAGATCTGTTCCTGTTATAAATATAATAATGCATTTACAAACTCTAAATTGTAGAGGATTAAGGTTTTGTAGCTTGGAGTTGTTTGGTCTGCTTCCATTAGCACCTGTTTGTTCTTTATTACTGTATATTATTTTGATCACTTCATATTTTTACTTTCTACATGTTTAAATATTTTTTTAATGTTTTTATTTGAGTTTTTCTGTTGTATGATTCTGTTTTCAAAATTGGCTTTACACATGCACACATGTAGAAACTGTAGATATTTGCTCATACACAGTATTTAATGACCATGCTCCAGTTGTTTCCTGTAATATTTCTGACACGTTAGTTCTGCTCATTAGTGTGCTACTGCCACATGGCTGCTGTAACTATAAATAGTCTAGTGAAAAACTTGTCTAAAAACATCAATGATTATACATTTGAGGTTGTTGATTATGGCTGCAAAAGTGAAACTGTAAAAATTGCTAAAACTAAAACTTTGGCAACTTGACAACTAACAAGCTAAACCACAGAAATACTCTGTGGCATACAAATAAATGAATTCAAATAAAGTTCAAAACCAGAAGGGAAAACAAAATCAAAATAATTATTTTACAAAAAGGAGCATAATGGCACACTACACTGTGGAATTAAATCAGATGCTCCTATGGCATCACAGAGGTCATGTTAAGTCCGTTTTGTGAAGTTCACAGATTGTTGAACATCAGCAGGAGATGGAGGAAACAGAAAGAGGAGGCAGAGCAGAGAGATGGAGAGTGGGTGTGGGGTGAAGGTGTGGGAAGGGGAGGAAGAGAAAGAGGGAGGGGGATCTTGTCAGAGTGTTTCTATTTTTATTCTTCGACCTCACTGACTGTCACACCCAGTCCAGCTCTTCTGTATCCCTCCATCCCCCGTTCGCAGAGTCTCTTTGTTTCCACAGAAACCGCCTCCCACATCTCCTTGACAACACTGCACCCCCACCAGCCCCATTCCACACTAACACCCCCACAGCCCCCTGAGTTGCTGGTCTAGTGATTATCGCGGTACTGCAGCGACACAAGGAGTCTGAGCAAGAGGACGGAGACGTGATGTGGATGAAGGTGACAGAAAGGGTCAAAGAGATGGAAGATAGAAACGAAAATGGGGAAGAGAGGGGAGGGAAAGGCACAGAAGAGTGAAAACAATGAGCTGAAGGAGGGTGGACGGAGGGAATGAAGACGACAGAGGGGGTAAGATGAAGGAATTAAAGAAAAGATAAACACAGATGATGAAGGGTAATAGATGAGGTAAAGATTGATGGAGGAAGGGAGGAGAGCAGAGGGAGGGAAATAAAAGTGGAAGTGAGCAGGTGGGATTAAATTAAATAATTACAAGAAGGAAAAGACGAGAGTGAATCAAGCAGAAGTAGAAGCCGAGATAAAGGAAGAAATTGGGGTGAAGGAAGGGGGGAAAGGAAGATGTTTCCAAAAGTTTGCACTAGCCCACTTCTTGCTCCAGTGACTTAAATCTAGCTTGTCTGTGTCTGGACATGGTTTAAAAAAATCCAGTCCAGTGTTTAATGCAATTGGAGAAAACCCATGTTCTCTTAACGTTTCTAAAAGCACGGACACAACCATTTTAAAATCACTTCAAACAAACTGAGACGAATGGCAGCTTCTTCTGAACTCTGGATTCTGTATAACAAACCTATTCAGGGCAGGTGAGGAAGAAAACCAGCTCGTCTAAGTGTTATAAGTAAGTTATAAGTTATATCTGTGCCCAAACAAGTGGTTGCAGTAGAGCTGCATTTTACACTTTTTTGTCTGGACAAATGAATAAGGTTTGATTTTCTTATCTCCTGTTACAGTTCCCTGCTTGCTCCAGGTGTGTAACAATTCTCCAAACCCAAGGTTTGGTTCAGACCTCGATACACTGTTTTTTTGGGTGGGTTGGGGACTGTTGAAACATGGATAACCTAAAGTTTGTTCTGTCCCTGAACGCAGCACACTGGAGCGACAGTGGATAGATGACTAAAGCTATTCTGGACACATTTCTTGTAGAAAGTCCACAAACACACCCAAGTGATAGGTCATTTTACAATAGGAAAGATGAGATTTCCAGGATATTGTTGGTGGTACAAGGGATTATTAATATGAAGAAACTCCACAGTGAGAAAGGTGGGATTTCTCCAAAACCAAAAGAAGTTTTCATAGCACAGAGTTCAGCAGCAAGTCCTTGAACAACTGTTCGTCAGAACCTCTCAGTTATTTCATTTGTCACTGCTGGACTGCAGCTGCAGTGGTTTTTGGTCAGAGCTGCACTTTTCCTAGCAGACACCTGATGGAGCCAATGAGCAGGGCTGACACACCAACTCTCATAGCTTCTCAGTCAACACAAGCTGCAACATGGCTGCAATGTGGACAGCCAACCACAATGCATATACAGTATCTAACTATATATATATGTAGATATAAAGATTGATACATATATAGGTTTCCCTCCTAAGAACAAAACCCAAGCCTGTGCATCGTGTGTGTTAGATTTCAGAAAGTGGTCACTGCTTTGCCTTGATCAATGCTTTCTCTGCCTCTCTCTCACACATATGCACACAGTTTGTCTAGCTGAAACACGGCCATGTAGCAGGACAGGCTGATAGAACCCGTATTAGCATACAGAGGCACACACACACAGACTCACACACACACACACACACACACACACACACATACACATGAATGATGGCCATTTTTTTCCATTTTACAGACCATACACACGCACATGGTGAAAAGTGAAGGTGTCCTTGCCTTATATAAGGGTGCAATAGCCATCAATATTGTATTCAAGCGGATAGAGAGAGATGGACAAGCTTTATAGCTTTATTCAGGTTTTATAAATAGGCATGATAAAAAAGGAAGAGATAGACGGATATAGAAAGAATAACTGAATGATGGAGCAGATGTCTAGCAAACCTCGAATCAAGGAACCAGTCAACTGTCAATAACTAATATTACAGCACACTCAATGATTCCCCGTCTTGCTATCTAAAGGATGCATCCAAGTTCAAGTTTTTTTATTTGTCATTTGTGCATGAAACCAACAGTCCAGGCACATTGGAATTCTTGTGCAGAGGTCTCTCAGAGTCATAGGCAACAGTTTAGAAATCTATATCTAAATCTATAAGGACACCTTAGTATAAACAAAGCTCTGTGGAACTTCACAGTAGAGTTAGTGTTAAAGTCATATTCACGCACAGTATGAAAATCAGTCGCTTTATCAGGTATGTCCTCATCAGACAATGATGGTTCTACAGGGAGACTGCACCTTGACGTCCATTATTTATGTGAAAAGTAACTAGTAACTCGTTGAATAAAAGTAATAGATATATAAAATAAAATTAGACAAATAAAAGTATATTTGTCTAATATTCCAATAACTCCATTTCATGCTGGACTCACTGGCTGAAAAGTTGACAGGCTGGATGTTGCTATCCTCTGCTGCAGAAACAGCCTTTCAACAAACACAGACCTGAGATAAATAAAGAGCCACAGGAATTTACTGTCTGTATAATAATCTGTATCTTTAGACAGGTGAGAGAAATAAGCATTGACCATTCAAACATACAATTCCTTTCACAAACCAATTAATGTAGTGTGAAATATTACATAATCATGTTCAAAATAATCCCATATGCTGCACACTAGAGAACTGAAACCTGCTCAGTAACATAATGACAATGATATGAGTCATTCATAATTGTATTCATTAGTAGTATCAGTGAAGGGGGAGCAATAGTGACAAATGGTAATAATTTAAAGCTGCAATAACTAAAATTTTACACATTTTCTAAGAAATCAAGTGAAAATGGGACAAGATATATTACATCTCAGCTGTTCTAGTCAATTTTATGTATCTAGGTAAATTTTTTTTACCTAGATACCTAAATTTTTTTTTGCTACAGCACACACTCCCGTTACCTGGCGCAACTTATAAAAAGAGCAGTCCCAAGCACGAGTTGTCATTTCAAACAAACGTAGTAGGAGTAGATTAGATTAGATTAGATTCAACTTTATTGTCATTACACATGTACAAGTACAGGGCAACGAAATGCAGTTTAGGT
>JAUYWH010000009.1:86111-97300 GCA_034779795.1 Ctenopoma multispine | reverse complement strand
CAGCGAGCTGCTCTGCACATGCTCTAAGTACGCGCCCCGGGATGCCGTCTGGTCCAGCAGCCCTGCGCGCGTTGATCTGGCTCAGTGCAGTGCAAACATCTGAGTAGTAGTAACCAGTGACGTTGCAGTTGTAACACATCTGTCCAGACTCATATTCTAATAAGTTTATGCATGAGTCTTAGTGGATACTTGTCCCAGATTAAATGAAAATCCTTCCAGGCGTTTCTGAGATATAGCATTGATGAGAATGGGAGCTTTGCCCCCTTCCTGATTTGTCACACGTAAAGGATTCATGTCTTTAAACAAATTTAAATATTAATAGAGTATTAAGATAACCCAAGTAAACATAAAATGGATTTTGTAAGTCATCATTTTATTTGTTAAGGATAAAAACTCTCGTCAGAACGTGGCCCCATGTGACTAAGTAATTGCCCCACTATTTAAAATGTGAAGTGACTAGTTTTTACTAGCCACACCCAGATCTGATTACTGCCAAACCTGTTGAGAGCCATTATCCATAAATGGAGAAAACTTTGAAACAGTGGTGAATCTTCCCAGAACTGGGCGGCCTACAAAAATTACCCCAAGAGCACAGCAACAACTTATCCAAGAAGTCACAAACAAACCAGAATGACATCTAAAGAACTGGAGGCCTCACTTGCCTCAGCTGAGGTCAGTGTTCATAACTCAACAATAAGATAGAGACTGAGCAAAAGTGGCAGAGTGCCAAGGCAAAAACCACAGCTGACCAAAAAGAACATAAAGGCTCATCTCACTTTTGCCAGAAAACATTTTGATGATCCCCAAGACTTTTGGAAACATGTTCTGTGGGCTGACAAAACAAAAGTTGAACTTTTTGAAAGGTGTACATCCTGTTACATCTGGTGTAAAACTAACAGCATTTCATAAAAAGAACATCATACCAACAGCCAGACATGGTTGTGGGAGTTTGATGTTCTGGGGCTGCCACAGCTTTAGGACCTAGACAACTTGTTGTGATTGGATGGAGCTCTCTACCAAAAAATCCAGTACCAGAATGTCTTGCCATCAGTTTGTGACCTCAAGCTGAATTACATTTGGGATCTGCAGCAGGACAATGATCCAAAACACACCAACAAGTCCACATCTGAATGGCTTAAAAATACAAAATGAAGACTTTGGAGTGGCCTAGTCAAAGTCCGGACTTAAATCCAATTGAGATGCTGTGACATCATCTTAAAAAGCCAGTTCATGCTTGGAAACCATCCAATGTGGCAGACTTATTGTGAAAGACTCATTGTCAGCTATCGCAGTTGTTGATTGAAGTTCTTGTTGCTGGGGGTTGCACAACCAGTTATTAGGTTCAGGGGGCAATTATTTTTTCACATAGGGCCATGTAGGTCTGGATAGTTTTTTTCCTTAATAAATGAAATCAAATGGCAAATATGCAAAAACATAAAAAAACACTTTTTCACACCACAGGACATGAGGTGACAGTGACATTGACTTTTGACAACCAAAATCAAATCAGTTCATCCTTGACAATTTGTGTCAGATCAGAATTTCCCTCAAGGTGTGAGATATCATATTGACAAGAAGAAATGTAGGAACATGAAATAACTGTGACCTTTGATCTTTGACCACCAAAATCTAAACTGTCTCAGTGGACATTTGCAATTCAAATAAATTCCCTCAAAGCATTCCTTACATATCAGTTCATAAGGATCTGATGAAGGTGAGGTCACTACAACCTTGACCTTGACCAGCGGTCCCCAACATTTTGTGTGCCACAGACCGGTCTCATGTAAGACATAATTTGACAGACCGGCGGGGGTAGGGGGTGCGTTTTAGAGATCTATTGAAAAGCTGATCTCTTTTGTGGCGATTAAAAAGCTGGTGGATTATACAGAGGTCGTCTTTTAAGGCCATCCGTCATTTGCAATCTCCAGCAATTGAGCACATCAAGGAGGAGCAGATAGCAGAGAATCTGTTTTTTCAAAATAAAATAGTGTGATTGAGAAAAAAACGGAAGTGAAATAATATTTTTCTTTCAGTATGGCCCTATATCAAATGACCCACTGACTGTTGGGGACCACTGACCTTGACCACTGAGTCCAAGTTGACAGTTGTAATTTGAAAGAATTCCCTCCCAGCATTTCTTAGAAATCACATTCACAAGAATTAGGTGGCTGTAATATGCCTCCAGCACAGAGGCATAATAGAAGACTATAGAAGGTGACAAATACATTAATTTTAAATATCTGATGTTAATACAGCAGTTCCAGGACACCCATAAATTATCTACCAACTTTGTAATATGCTGAAACTGGAAAAAGGGAAATTTGTCTTACCTGCTATTCGAGGTTACATCATTGATGGTAGTATAAAAACAGAAAAAGGGGAAGGGGGAGAGAAACAAAGAGAATTCAGTCACTTCACAACCATATTCACTGTTTTAAATACACATTAAACACAGTTCTCAATCTACAAGTCCTAACGATGCCTCACAGTAAATCATGAATGTGCTACATTTAGAATTTCTGGAACTGAGTACATTATAGAAAATTATAACTACTAAAAGATGTCAGACTAAAGGCCTTCAGTGTCAAAACTTGACAGACAAAGCTACAGAGTCAGAGTCAATGAACTGATCAAAACTGTTACATTAAGAGTGGTTGACATGTCTTTGACAACCAATCTGAAGTACTTGCCAAGTTTTAGTAGTGAGAAGGGGTTGAGGAGAAGCATAAAGAAAATCATATCGAAAAATAAAGCTTGATTTAGCAGACTGTGATATGTGGACATAGTGACATAGTGTTCAGGATTGAAACTCAGCATTACGAGCAGGAAGAAATATCATACATTGAGGTTATCTTAGGATTTTCCCCAGTGTTGAATATCAGGCAGCACAAAAAGGTACCTGTCTAAGGCAGTGGACATTGGACTGTTGGCTACTATGTGGTTGTTACACCAACTAAAATAGTCATCTATATAAAAACTGAAATGATAGATTTGTAAAGTTACATCACATCTAAACCTGTGCTGTTTTTTCGTGAGAACAACCGGGGGGAAACCCCAACATCTTGAGCATGAATTTCTCATGTAGAATACCATACCAGACAAGCAGCTTCTAACCTGGACTAGCATTTAAACGACTGGAACAAAAACAGCAATTATTCTGCAACAATAAACTTTTCTGGATCGTCAAAAAATGACTCAATTTTAGATTGTTTATTCATGACTGAGTTGTTGAAAAAAGCGATTTGACAACTTTCAGGCACACCTTGTGGTCTTCTTCAGCAGATTTATCTGTTTTCAAATGGTTCAGTTATCATCATGTAAACTAAGCATGACACTATGGTCACAGTTGATCATATACTAGGTTGTGTGTCATGGACAGATATGACTGAACGCTGCAGAAGACATCTAGTAAGGGCAACTTAAATTAAGACATTAAGACATTAAGCCTAATGGGTGCAAATACTTAAGAATACACATGATAGACAGAGAGTTATGGACACAGAACATTAGTGTTTTCCTGTTATACCTTTACTGGGTAGCAACTGCTAGATTTGTAGCTTCGATTTCAATACCAATCTATAATCTTTTGACCAATGTCAAAGGTCAAATGCATTATAAACAACTGCAAAAGAAACAGGTTGTGCCTTAACAACGTAAACAATGTCTTACACAAACTAGTTCTCAATATTCATACTTCTCCACTACTACACTTATTTATGTCTTATTATAGCAGTTGATTGACTCCAACAACTATTGTTAGCTATAACTCTTATTGACGTTATAAAGCTAACAGGCATTAGCAAACTAAGTAATAACTAACTAAATAGACAGATAGGATATAGGGGGGTTACACAGGCAGCTGACAACCAGATGACAATACAGTTGACACTGGAGCAAGCATAGACAGTAGAGCTATCAGAAGCATGTAATAAAATTCTTATGATCATGGTTACTTATACACAAAAGCAGGCAGGTAGGAAATAAAATCAGACAACTTATCAGTTTACCCTTGCAGCTTTGTTAATATAGGGCCCGACCAGCACAGTACATTTGTGTCTCGTACACATGTCAGCAGTTGCGGAGAGTAATATATGTGTACACAAATGTACCTCTGCTAAATATTTGAGACAAAGTTATGTCTTTGAGAGAAGTGATTAAAATATAAGTTGCTCTACATGTATCTGTCGGGCCCTGGTTATTACAAATACATACAGATACAGATCGAGCACCAAGCAGGCCCTATGCTCAATCCACAGACAAAGAGCCATGCATACAGGAAGACAAGTAGTAGCTACTTCCTGCTTTCCTAGCCTACAGTCACTTATGTTTAAATAACCCCCATGTTATTTATAATCTTCCCTGTAGTTCACCAACCTTCCAGTGGGGGCAGCTGTTGCGATGAGGACTCCCGGTGCTCTGAGTGTGCAGGGGTGATGGAGGGAGGTGGTGTGGCTAAGCTAAGGGGTGTGGCACTTGGGGGTACACTTTGGGAGGAAGTGTTTGATGATGAAGTAATGGTGACTTCGTTCTTATAGGGAGAAGCTGTGCTAAGGGTTGTGGCTGAAGGGGCAAAAGGCTTGACGTTGACACTGAGGGCTGAATCGGTCGCAGCAGGGTTGATAGATAAAGGAAAAGTAGGAGGAGGGTCTGAAGTGCTCTTGCAGAGAGAAGAGGCCTGTGTCAGGGTGGACTTTGTTAGGGGAGCAGTAGCAAGTGAGGGAGTGTTGGTGCTGGGGGTGGTGGTCTGTGAGTCTGGGGTGGAGCCAGGTGAGGTCTGTAGGACTGAATCAAGAAAAGAGAAGGTCTGGGAGACTGGGCTTAGACTGTCCCCTGTCATTAATGCTAGACTACCACTAACATCCCCAGCTGAAGTAGTCTTGGTAGTGGTTGCACCAGCTGCTTTGTTAGCATTAGCTTCAGGTTTGAGGGTTGCAACTTTCTCTTTGTTTGCCTTTTGCTCATCTTTAGCAGACATAAGGAAATCATCTACACACATTGGCTCATAGGAGCGTGGAGATGAATCTGTTACAAGGCTAGCATGGGAATGATTGGTGAAACTTGTAGGTATTTGTGCAGAGGCAGAGGATAAAAAAGGACTTTGGCTGGAGTTTGGAGCTTTAATGTCAGATGCACCAGATTCACCACCTGGTGCAAATGTAGTGGGTGTGGAAGAGACAGGTGGCTGGGGTGCACCCCACTCTTCTGGAAGTCTTGCACGACTCTTAATCTTCCTGCCTTTTACTCTACCCCCTGCTCCACTCTCTCTGATCTCCCACTCCCAGTTTTCGTCCTCGTCTTCATCCTCCTCCACCTCCCATCCATCCTTAATCTGCATCCCACGCTTATCTGATTGGTCGATGCTATTCTCCTGGCTATCCACAAAGTCGTAGACTTCATCATGGCCTTTCCTCTTCTTCTTTCGCCGTCTCTGCTTGCCAGCCTCGTGCCCCGGCCCTGCTCTCTCTGGACTGAGGGGCTCGGAGGCGGAGGATGTGGGACTGCTGTCCTCCATTGAGCCACTGGGAGAAAGGACGGGAGCTGCTGGGGGGGAGGGTTTTATAAGAGGAGGAACCAATCACATACTGTGTCAGAAAATCATCTGCCAAAAAGCCATCAGGTTAGGGTTACTAAAGGTGGTTTAGATGTTTAAATCTGTCTCAAATGTTTGCTTTTCCATGACAGTAAATGGGAGTAATGTTTGGTGTAACCAAAACATACAAGATGAAGTTATATCTTAAAGTAACTGACTGGTTAGTGATGTACAGTTTTTGCAGGAATACAGTAGGATGCCACTGAATTACTGTTCATTCTTACAGAGTCAGACAAATGTGTGTACAATATTTCAGTTTTGCATGTAGTCTGAAGATATACTGACCAGATTTTTGTTAATATCGTAGTTGCATACTTGGGATCAGTGTCTTGATTTGTAAGATCAAGGGCAGACTGAGTCAGAGGCTTAATCCCCCCCCTCAATTTGTTTGCAAATGTGATGTCAAAGCCCGTTTACAGGTGTTAGAGAAAAAAAGTTTGAAAATTTCTCAACAAAGCCTAGAGGTGTCACGTTAAAAAGCAGTGAGCTTACAACTGAGTCTAATAGTCTTATAGTAGTGCAATGGTTAATCAGTGGGGACTCTTAACAGAACACAAAGACAGCCATTTGTTGATCATCTACTAGTATTACTGAGTAGCTTGAAGAATTAGAGGTATTTCCATTGATTTTTAGAATCTACATAAAATTACAGTTTTAATTGTAGCATTCGTACTAAGGTGTGATAAGACTGGATGGGGACAGCAACCATAAGATGGTACTATGGTAGTAGATCATATACCAGCAGTACTGCATTAAGCAAAAACAGCACTTTATGTGGCACATGGTTCTGCAACACGGATGGATTTTTACACAATATAAATAAATTATGCTTCATGTTCTGGCCTTTGCATGTTGCACATTCTGCTTTTATTTACACTAGAATGAATACTGTACGTCAAAGTTTGCTTCCCTGAGGGTGGCCAGTAACCATAATCTGATTGCTTTTAGGCTTTTGGCACAATGCTCTAAAGAATATCAAAATGTGATGTATGTGATGGTACCTGCTTTTATAAATAAATTGAACCAGTAATTGTTTAACTCACCTGTTAAATACTGTCTATCACTATAACTGCATGGTCAGCTAACATGAAGACAGATATTCAAGGCTTTTGCTTTACAGCAGCATAAAAGCTCAGCACTGGACAGAACTTGCTCAAATTCACCTGTTTGGTTGTGCCATAGTTACAATGTGGTTGTGTCTCATTTCTGCCACAGTGAAAATGGTTTGCATTAACAAAGGTACACTACCGTTAAAAATGTACTTGTTTTTGAAAGAAAAGTAGATTGGTCAGAAATACAGTGTAGATGGTGTGAATTTTGTAAATGACTATAGCGAGAGATTTTTAATGGGATATCTACATAGACATACAGATGCCCATCATCATCAAACATTAGTCTGATATTCCAATGGTGTGTTCTGTTTGCTAATGCAAATCTAATGACCTAACTGATCATTAGAAAAAGTTGAAAATAGTTGCACTGATTAAAGAAGCAATAAAATCTGAGTTCTGGAGCATTAGGAAATGTGGGATCAATTGAAATTGACTGAAAATAGAAACAAATTATTTCTTCTAAAAGGCATCTATAGACTATTGTTTTAAGAAATGAAGCACTTTTATTCAGTGCTAGAAATGTCAAGAAACTGAACATATCATACAATGCTGTGTACAAGTCTCATTAAGGAGCCAAACTGCCTCTGACCAGAATGAAAAGAGGAGAAGGAGGACCAGGTGGCCAACCAAGCGGAGAGGACAAAAACATTGTAGTCTAAGAAACAGATGCCTCACAGGTCCTCAACTTCCTCATTTCAACTTCATTAAACAGTGTCCACAAAAGACTCTGGACGTTAAGAGTGATGAAGTGATTCATGGATGCATAGATAAATATATTAGATTAGTCAACAAAAAGAAACAATTAAAAAGGGCAAAAGAACACAGACACTGGACAGAAGAAGGCAAAAAGTGTTAGATGTTGGAAAGACAAATCTAAGTTTGAGGTTTGAGTTCTTCAGATTATATCAAAGATGCTGTGGGAGTGTGGGATGCTCAATGCATCTGTGAAGCATGGTAGAAGCAATGTGATGGTCTGGGGCTGCTTTGGTTGTGGTAAAGTGGGAGATCTGTACAGGGTATGAAGAATCTTGAAGAAGAAAGGCTATGATTTCGTTTTGCAGTGCCATTCCATACCCTTAGGACAACACTTAATTTGAATCAGTTTTGTCCTACAACAGTGTAATGAGCCACAGCACAGCTCCAAACTATGCAATAACTATTTATTGACGGTGATATTGTGTCTATATTGGAGTGACCAGCCCAGTCACTGTTGTGGGCGCAGATTGACAGTGTGATACATAAAGATGGGTGTACAGTATGTGATTTTGGCTAGTTACTGGCTATACGCGGTCATATCTTAATCGCACTGATCAACTTAACACAAGACTAGTTTGCAACTGTAGCAGTGTAGCTGGATCACACATACTGATATTGTTTTTTTTGTGTTTTTGACATTGTAGCCCATGGTTCAGTAGGTCTTACCATGGTGCAGTATACATGATGCTAATGATAATGAATAATAATGTATCCTGGCAGGACCAGGAATCACACCCTAAAGTTTGTACATGACTGCTCTACCCACTGAGCAACCAACTTCAACCTCATTTATGCTTAATGGAAAACAATGAAATTTCATTAGTGAATTTCATATATTTTTATTAACATTTGTTGAATTGTGGTAACTAACAAAAATAACTGTGACTAGGTGGTGTATTATGTATTTTCACAGTTTTTAAGCCCTTTCTTTTGTTCTTCTTGTATTGATGCTTCTGAATATGGTAAAATGGGCAGAAATACAAATTAAATTATTTATTGTTTGATCATATCATATTGAATGAAATTTTAATTCTGGAAATTCTGAATGGAGTCTGGAATGGACTGTATCTTAAACCAAATCATCCACAGGGCACAGCTGGCATACAGCAGCAACACACTGGGAGCAATAAAGCTTTCAAGCTATTTAACAAGGTAAATAAATCAAGCACATTTAAAATGGGTTCTTAGCATGCATCATTAAAAAAATGCATGTATAAACACATCTTGATAGTATAATGGATCATCACACATGCAGAAATCATCACAAAACAATGACAACGTGTGGACATGCAAGCTTTAACAAACTGGTTAAGCTTGCACAAATTTTTGGTTGTCTGCTTCCACTATCCTATATTGTCTAGAGATAAAGTCATCCCAGATTTTTTTTCCTTTCATGTCATATTTCTCAGTTATTATCAAAAACCACTTCATCAGCCCAAAGAGAACGAGTGCCAGAAAGATGAACAAAAACGGACAGCAACAGACAGAGGAATAGACTAGAAAATAAATATTCTCTGACCTATGTATCCACCTCAGACTGCTCATCATGTTCTCCCCCTGTCCAAATTATAATTCTTTATCTCAGTTTTCATCATCCCATCTCTGGCTCGCCTTTCAGTCTGTCCTACATCACTAAATATTAATGAAATTCTAGAAAAAGGAGTCCCCCTTCAAATCTGTCACCCTTCTTGCATTTTAAAATTGACTGAAGTTGAAATTTTCTTCTGGCAGCCTCTGATGCTTCGCTGGCTATAAACAGCTAGAAAAAAAAAAGAGAAAAAATGAGACCAGCCCATTGTCATTTATATTTCGCAGTGTGGCCTTAACCCTAACGGCTCAAGTGGAGCTGCTCAGTGGCTAACAGGTTAGATTGTGGTTGTACTGGACAGATTCTAACCCTAATCCACCTGTTAGTATAGAATGTTTTTTCCTAGTGCCATTTTTTGGCTGGTCTAAGTTGCCTCTAGTTCTTTAAACCTTCCAAGAAACGCTTTATATTTAAGTGAAAGGCAAAATTAAAGTCCCCTCTCTCAGGAAAAAATCATAATAAAATTTTATCTAAAGAAAATATAAGGCTTTAACTTTCCACATTAGTCATATTGGCTACTTGTTGCAGCCTTTTTGCAGCCTTTTTGTACCTGTTTTTCATACCTAAACAGTGAAATTCAGAGGCAACTACACTAAAAAGACTTGATTTGATTAACACTGACAGCTGAAGCCTTATATTAAATACAAATTTGAATACATTTCTGGACGGATTGTGGACTTTATCTGCCATCATTTCCACTGAAGGGACTTTAGGAAATTACCTATATGTGACCTGTATGAGCAGGATGAATAATTACAGCATGCAAACCAGACTTCACTTGAGGTTGCTGGTGGTTTCATCATTGCCTACGCTGCTATGTTAAAGTGTAATCTAAAAATTTTATGCAAAGGCGTTTCACTTCACTAAATCCCACTGGCACCTGTGCAGACAGAACAGTTGTGTAGAAGGCTTTATGTTTCACACAACACAAAAACACAGTAGGCACATATCTGTCTTTCTTTGTGCTTGTGTTTTTCTTACTTGGCCAACAGCAAATCCAGCTGATGTTCACCTTGCTCAAACAGTTATTGATTATTAGAGACATTAACAATTCATGATTTAAGGCCACTCCAACCTTCACATGCATCACTGTGGGTCATCCTTGTTTATTATTTAAGTCCTATCTGTCTGTTAATTCAGTTTGTCAGTAGATGAAAAGAATAGTAATGTGCACTGAGCAGCCACATAAAAGCAGGACTGGAACTACAGTAGTTCAACTATAGTAAAAAAACAACAAGAAAAGGCTGCCCTCTGCTGCTGAAAGCATGTCCTGTGTGATCTGACCGTTACTCTCTCGCTGTCAACACTCAGCTGCGCTGCTGCACACACCCAGGCTAAAAGTCTACAGAAGACTAGAGAGATTGGCATTTTACATTTGATGTTTTATTAAATTACATGTCTGTTTTGATCCACTCTCCTGACTCCACCCTCCCCTGCTGCCCATCACACAGTAACATATGAAACCAACCCTCTTTCTGATACCTGTAGAATAATCCGTAGAGTGGATTCCTGGGCCACCAGAAGAGTATGAATCACCAGTTTTAAACGGACTGTGTCCACCAGCATTACTGGTGGTTTTGTTGTCCAGACCAAACAGGCCTGAACCCTTCTGGGTGTCCAGAGCTGAACCCAACCCAGACTGGCCGAGAGTGGAGCTGATGCTGGTCTGGAACGGTGGCTGGCTGGATCCTTTGGTTCCTCCCATACCAGTCTGAGAGAAGCCTGATGGAGAAAAAAAATCAGAGTTACAATTTCAAGCTTTATACAGTACATCTTGCTAGGTTTTACTTTGACAAAATGGTATAGTATAAGGTCAAGTAGGCTGTGATGTTTTGAAATTTTTCATACTATTACTACTAACACTGGCAAATGATACTATTAACTGTTGGTATATTTAAAATGACTGTACACACAAGTATTGAAGCTACTAGATGTAGAACTGTCCTTTTTCAGAAAGTATTAACATCAAATCTGCATTGCTCATGAACACCCACTCTGATATGATAGAGGGGATGCAGTGGAAATTCTCTTATCCTGCATCTTTACTTTGAGCAGAGGAGATATACAGTTATAGATAGATAGATAGATAGATAGATAGATAGATAGATAGATAGATAGATAGATAGATAGATAGATAGATAGA
>JAUYWH010000009.1:65065-75096 GCA_034779795.1 Ctenopoma multispine | reverse complement strand
ATGAGAAGCAGTGTAAAGCGCTTTGAGTACCAGCCTAGGTAGAAAAGCGCTATATAAGTGCAGACCATTTACCATCTGAGAACACACAAATACAGAACATAGCCTGCAGGCTATGTGGTCCTCACAAAAACAGGCATAAAAATACACACACAGTCGGAGGATGTGTGCCTGCTTTCAGAGATCATTATCATACCAGTTTAGCATGGGGATGTTAAAAACTACAGTATGTTAAATGATAGGGCAGTCTGATGGTTAATCAGAAAAGATTTTAGAAAAAGCATCCACGCAGTTGAGTCTGATGTGCCCTCTGTGTTTAGCATCATAAATATCAGTAATCAGTAGTAAATAAGACCTCCCCAGGTCTGGACCTACAGTATGTCACTATCTTTTATCCACTCTTAACCTTTACACCTCATTAGCATGATAAACATGCATATGAACATAATACTTCAAACATTTTTTTTATTATTGACTATTATTGTCATGTAAGGTGATGTAAACAGTCATTGGACAGGAATGGATCAGATACGATATTAAGGTGGAATAATAGTAATAATAATTAACCCTGCTGAAAATGACAGGCTCAACCTGCACTTTAAATACTTACTGGATGACAACCGATAGACTTTCTAAAGAGCATGTATAAAGTGTACAAACAAAATACTCAAGTAAAAGGGCAGGTACTTTAGAAAATACTCTACTGACACTAATAATGAATATATTAATCAATAAATGATATATCAGCATTATATTACTTAATAACGTATTTTATAAGAATGGAAGTCTGCAAAAAGTAACTAGTAACTAATGGTCGTAAAATGAATGTAGTGTACCAAAAGTATAATATTTTCCTCTGATCTGTGGTGGATTAAAAGTAAAAATAACATAAAATGCAAATGCTGCAGTAAGGTATACCTCAAAATCAAAAATCTAAATCAAAAAAAGGTACCTCAAAATTGTACTGCACCAAGCAGTTTAACAACATTACTCAGATTACAACACTAAATATAAAAGAAAAATATTAAATGGTAAAATACTAGTTTTAGCATTTAGCTAAAATGCCAAACTGATGTAACAATAAAATACTAAGATTAATACTAAGATTCTTAAGGTCTATATCAGTATAAAGTAATCCCTACATATAATTTAGTAGCAAGAACCACTGGTCACATCTAATTTATATAATATAATAAGTTTATTATAATAATAATATAATAATATACAATAAGTTTGAAGCTGCAAAATCCTTGCATGTATTGACTTGAGCAATGGGATGTTTTATTGCTTATAGACTAGGCTTTTCATTTGTAAGAGGAATAATTAGTTTCACCTTAATGTGAACAATAAAGAGATTACAATACAGAACGATACAGAGCTGTCCAACAACTATGGAAGAAGATTAGGGCCACCATGAAAATATTATTTGAGTTCTGACTGTTTTCTCAAAATGTTTAAAACTCAGAATTCTGGGATTTTTTTAGAAAGAAGTCAGAATTCTTACTGTAATCTCAGAAATATGCAGTTTGTCATTTAGCAGCGACACTGAGTTGTTGCCAAACTCCTGCTGCTTTAAAGTCTGGACTGTTGTGTGTCACACACTGACAATGAGACAGGTTAACATTTAGCTATTTAGACTTTGCCACTGGCCGGGTGTTAATTGTGTGTGATGATGGTAAAGATGCTAATACAGCAGTGTCTCCAGGCTGAGACAGCAGTACAATGACAACACAGAAGTGAAAGGAAGGATAGAACAGACTGAAAGCGAAAACACTGAAGTGGAGAGGAGGAAGGAGTACAGAGAGAATGAAGTGATGTGAGGTCTGAGAACAAGAAAACAAATGTCGAAAAATCTAGAGAATCAGACTAGGACGTAATTTAAATCTTAATAGAGTTGGCCCAGCCAGTTATACTTAATCTCTGATAGCCCTGGTCCATACATCATACTTAAAATCTGATGCTGAAATTGAGATTATGTCTGTGTGCTTTGTGCAAAGAGATTTGGATCAGGAAGGTTGTGGTTTGCGGCTACTTTAACTTTAAAACAAGCTGACTTTCCTTAAGATGTTCAGACAACAAACTGAATTTAAGTAATGTTCAAAAACAAATTCATTTAAATGTCTAAGAGTATGATAATGCTTCAAAGCTATGTTTTTTGTTATCTTTGTGGGAGTTGTGGGCTTTCGAAAACACAGATGACCTACACACTGTACTGTCCCTGAACACAGTGCACTAAACCTGCAGCTGACAGACAGCTCACCCTAGTCCTGCTATATAGAACAATATGACTTTGTTAACATAAAACCTACAAAGGCTAGTAATAGATATGACCAAAAAACACAAATAAAATTTTCATTTGAATATTTGATTGTATTGAATTTATGGGACATACTTTAGCATTTTGATATATTTATTCCTCCTAAATTAGACCTATTAGTTCTGTTCTTGTGTGCTGCAGATGTACACTATTATAAGTACACTGCAGATTTACACACAAACGTGGTGGAGGCTGTGCGTTTACACTCACCTGTGGACTACACATCAAATATTTGGCTGCATTACGAGCTTTACACGAGAGGCAGGAAGCTTGACAAGTCAGATACAATTTGCAAAATGTGCCGTGCTGCTAACCTTATAACTGATCTGAGGCACGACATGATGTGACCATGGAGGCAATTGCCACATGTACGACAATATAAGTTACGTAACTCACACAAGAGATGCCAACCCTAGTATGATCCCATAGAGTGAATAAAGACGCTGTACGTTCTTTCTGCAACAGAATGAAAATACAGCTATGATGCCCCTCTAGAAGTTCTGTATAATAATCCATGCGTCTACAGGGCTTTTTGATCTGCTCTATTTCACTCCCCAGTCGGTACGGCTCCCTTATTCTCTATCCTTGACTCTCCTCCTTCTCAAACCCTTCAGTGGGCTCTTATCTAAATTACTTGTATCTTAATCTCCCAGCTCTACCTTTACTTACTTACTTTAGTGTCTGTCGCTGAGCCATTGTTCAGCTCAGTCATGTAAGGTAAGCATATTCAACTGCAGTGTCACTGTCACAAGGTTAAAAATCAATAATTGTAAAACTCTTAGCAATACTGAGAAGTAGGTTTTATGGTACTTTTTCCAACAATTATTTGTCTTATCTCCTGAAAAAAAATACATACATCTGTATATGGGTAACCAGGTTTCTGATATGCTTTTTAAAAGTCCATCAAATGTTAAATGGAAACAGAAACTAACATAAAAGCTCTGGCCTGTCTGCTTGTCCTCTCTCTTCATTCGTCCATTATCAGTGGTGATGCATTCACATGCTAGAGCAAATGGTGGTTTGATGAAAATGCTTTGAGTCAGTGAGGGAATACACATACGTAATTATCTGACATGAATGTTGTAAGAACTTGACAATGATATGACACCGACGTCTACATTTAACTTCAGAAGTCCCAAGTCGACTCGGTCATGCTTAATCCCTCTTACCTTCAATGTTTCAGTTCATGTGGTGATGACTGCAGTGAGAAGACAGTTTACTGTTTCCCACCATGACACTGTAAGTCAGTGTCAGCTAGATGGCTCCAATACACGTGCCAATGATGCCAAAATATCTAAATGCCGATTCTTCTAAAAGTCTTAAAGCCAAATTGAAGTCAACCTCCTCGAGACAAAAGAAATTAACTTCACTTCAGGAAAACATCACTAACTATGTGGTACATACCACTCTTTCCATCCAGCAGGGGTCGGTAGTCGGTCTTGGAGACGCTCTCTCCCACCTCGTCATGGTAGCTCTCTTTCTCCAATTTCGCCACATAGTCTCTCTTTAACAGGGCTTCAGCAGCGGCCCCACCTGGGACCCCACCTCCACCCCCACCCAGAGCATCTCGCAGGCTCAGGTCCATAGTTCAGTTACTGCAAAGACAAAGGAAAGTGGTTACTTTTATCCACTCAGTTGCACTGCACTGCCATAGTTTCATATTTCTCACAATAACATAAAAGATGATAATCATAATGTGACATAAGTTTTTGCAGCCACTGTTTAAAGCAGACCTAATGAGCAGACCTAATGATTTCTTCGATACAACATGACCCCAGCTTTAACAACAGAATGCAAACACAAAGATTTCACCCTGTCAGTCGCAGGTTGGATGATGTGGTCTATGAGAAAGTGAAACAAAATTTTAAAAATTAAACTCCTTTATCTTTACAGAACTGCGATGGACTGGCGATCTGTCCGGGCTGTACCCCGCCTCTCGCCCGAAGACAGCTGGGATAGGCTCCAGCACCCCCCGCGACCCGAATTCGGATTAAGCGGTAGATAATGGATGGATGGATCTTTACAGAATTTGAATTGGTTATGTAGAGTATAGCTTACAAAGCCTCTACATGCCATAAATGCACAACATAACTGGTGTCTCAGTGACTGTGCAGCATCATCCCTCAACAAACTCTTTCTGTCCTTGGTTTCTGTTCGCCCCTCTAACCATCCTCCCAGCAAACAAGCTGTCATTGTCTCGTAGTTGTGCCACACACACACCCACCCACACACACACACACACACACACACACACACACACACACACACACACACTCCCTTCTTTTCAATTCAAAACAAATCCAAAATAGGCGCTTGCTAACTCCCATTACCCTCTCAGCCTGTTGTTCTGCAACATTAACAGACAGAAGTTTCAGTAGTTTGGACCTGATGCTCTTTGCACAATAAGAGATCATTTGGTTGACAGCCACAGTACAAACAAAAGAAAATGAAGATTCAGGGCAGACGTGTGGGGACGTACATCAGCAAAGCCAGGAAGGAACCAAGAAGTGTCTGGTGCAGCAGAAGAGACTTCATTTACTTCCAGGAACCTGAAACTGTAGCCCATATTAAAGTTACTTAGTAACTTACTTTACTGTATCCAACTCTGCAGTTTCAACTGCTACAAAATCCTAGCATGACAGAAAATATAAAAATCATATATTATATCATGATCACATACAGTATCACCCTCAAATGTATTCAGTTCTCCTTGTGCTGAAGGTTTTTTACACATAGGTATAATCAATCAATCATAAGCGAACTACCCTATTGTGACTCTTGCAGGGGTGGCAAATCAGATTTTGTGGCCTTGTACCATTTGTAATGGCATAATCGCAGAGGTTTGCAGATACACCCCGAGTAAGATGCGAGCTGTGCCAGTAAAACATTAGCCACTCAGTAACATGATAAAATGACTGAAAGTGCTGCACCACAAGTGGCCAAAAAGGAAACAAAGCAATGAAGGCAGCTTCAAAGTGACTGACGTTAATATGACTATTTATAGTTTCATTATGTGAATCTTTAATCATAAATGACGACACAAAAATAATACAAACACCAAAACGTGCCATTAAACTACAATTGTGGATTAACTTTCCCTTCCCCAGTTGACTTTTTTGTTTAGTTTAGTTTTTTGTCTACTCTTTACTCGTCCTGTGGACCTACTTTTGTGTCTTTAATAAAGTGAACTAACTAACTAACTACAATAATTAGGACTGTCAAAATAAAATTCTAATTTCAAAGATAATGTGTTAAATTAACCCAATGATGATTAATCGTGTTCTGTAATGATGTTTGATCCACTCAGGCCACCATGGCTCTTTAAGTCAACTTATGCAAACATGGGAATTCCCTTCTGCTATTCTAGTTGGACAAAAACACAATTTAATTATGTCCATGTGGACTTTTGTAATGGGCATTTATATCTATTTACTGACAATTCAGTTAATCTTGGAATTGATCAATTTACTGTATTGATCAATAACAAAAACAAGCATTAGTTACAGCCCTATTGAAATCCACATTGTTTTACTACTACTTACTGTTATAGTGCTGCTAAGACACATTTTTTTAATTCACCAAATTAAATTGTAAATAAATTTACTTGGAAAGAATTGGTGTATTCACTGAACTCGCTCACAAACACAGGGTAAACCAGTGCATTACATTTACACACAGCTTTAACATGCTACAGGTAGAGTGTTACTGCAGGAAGTGCTGGTAACACTCTACTGTATACAATACACACACAAGGCTGTGTGTGTACTGTGTGAAAAAATGAGAGAGAGAGAGAGAGAGAGAGAGAGAGAGAGACAGAGAGCGAGAGAGAGAGATGATGAGAGTAGCTGGGCAAGTGAGACAGCTGTTGCACTGTGAGGGATTAAAAACTCTCCCTGTACCCACAATCCCCTGCTCCAACAGCCACCTCTGCCTCTCTGAAGCCAGCTGTCTGCTACATAATCATCTCATCCTCCAAAACACTGACAGTTCTCACGCAAGCACACACAACAGCACACAAACAAACCCTGTCAGGCCAGATTGTTGGATGGTATTTTTGTGTTGATGTGAACCATCACCTAAATTAATTTCCATCTCCTTCCTCTCACCTCATTACACTGTACATACAGTAGATGATGAGCACCAGCAGGATGTGTGTGATTACTTTGTTAAAAAGGTAATTTTTTAAAAGGAATTTGTGCTTTTGTGGTAGCTTCCAGTAATATTTTAACATGGAAGGAAATATATAACCATAATAGATCTAATAAATTAACTGAAGTTAGGTTTGAAAAGGTTCAAGAAAACAAATATGTATACGTATTCTGAAACTTCAATGCAGGATCTAAGAGCCTGGAGGATGTACCAGCATTGAAAAGTGGGATTATGCAGATATTTCACCTCTTCTCTCTTTTTTATTCTTAGCACAAAGCTCATTTTTATAAAAGAAAACTACTCAACATGCCTAAGCACCATAGTTTAATGCTGCTAATGTTACACTGAGCCTTACATCTAAGTAAAGACTGCAGAATATGTTTGCTGTTTAAAATATCCTTGCCAGTGTTAAAATTCATAAATTCATAGCAAATGACTTCAGACTTTCAGAGCCCCCAACCCAAAATAAACAAAGACAAACAAAACCCGAGGTATGAAATGAACCATAGTTTTGGAGAATCGGCAGGAATCTACTTGTGATTACTGCCAATGATTACATGCACTCGGGTAACCAATTTCTAATCAGCTCTGCTACTTTCAGCAAAGAAATGCGGTTGGATGATGAAGAATGTTACAAAAAGAAATGCTGCCTCAGTCAAGTCTGCCCAAAATCAGACTAAAAGTGAAACCAACACAACATGCCCCTGTCTATGTGACAGCCCTGTCAGTAAGTTTCCTTTACTCAGGAAATTTAACATGAAGCTAATTTGCTATTTCTAATAGGACTGACAGATGATCTAACAGTCTCTGTTCTGAACCGGCTACCTTTCAACCCAAAGAATAATTCTCCATAGTAACTTAATTCAGCTTAATTTTACTTGTTTTCATGCAACTGAGCAAAGCGTATGTTAAGCTGGGAGAACTGGTTTGGCTGCACAGAATAAATCTCAATTTTAACTTGACTGGGTTTAATTTATTCCGTTTTTGTACAACCAAGTCCAGGCTAAATTCAGCCAGGATAAATGAAAAACCCCAGCTTAACCCTCTAGCTTGGTTTTGTTCAAACCCCTGGTTACTTAAGTGAATGTAAACACGCTGCTTATGACTGAGAGGCAAATCTAAACCTCTTCTGCACGTTACAACTTAGCTTTAGAGCTGAGTCGCAGGTTAGTTCACCTCCAGACAGTCAGATCCACCCATCCAGAAATGTGGCCCCACGAGAAATCAGTATTATTATTGATATTATGATAACTTATTCCATTGATTATTTTTATTACTAACATTAAGCTTATACTGATCTTGCAGGTGTTGTTTTATACTAATTGTTGTAGCTCCATTTATGGAGAATGTATAATAGTGGTTAATCAGCAGTTGCAGCCAAACTACAGTTCTGTGGATTATTAGCAGTACTGCAAGACAAGCGACCGCAACCTGAATTAATACAGCTGACACTGTGCCACTATACATCTGTTACCTTTCTTTACTCACTTCTCTTCACTGAAAGTACAATAAATAATCATCCCTATTCAAAACCACAGCCTACTGCATAATGTGGTTTCTATATGCACTGTGGTTAATATTTACAGTTAATATTTGTACTTTATATTATTTATATAATGTTATTTACACTAAGTGTGTTGGGAAGAATAGCATTGATGTTTACTGCCAGATTTTTATTATTATATACAGTCCCGATCAATGGTGCGCTGCAAGAGACTGCTTATGCAGTTCAACAACCCGACCACGTTCAAAATGGGAAAGTTTTTTGCCTTTGCCATCAGAACGTCATGACAGTGTGACTACCTGACAGAAAATGGCAATGAATCCACATTTGTGCACAGATTTGGCCTTTTAAAGGCATGTCGTCCTAAGATTTTGATCAGCTGTAAAACAGCCTGTTTCAGTTTAAGCGTTGTTTCAATAAATTGCTCAAAGAAATGTTTTGTCTCACTCCCATTTTTTCTAGTAGTATGTTGAAGCTCTACATGGAACCTTGTTAAGATCCAACCATGCAACACATGATTTTTTGCCATTTGTCAAGTGGTCTTTAACCTTTGATCAGGACTGCATTCTTATGTAAGGTGGTTGTGACTCTTTTTCAGCTCAGTATAATCATAATAAATTCATGTTGCCTGACAAACAGAAGCACATCACTGCTTTAGCGGTTTCTCAGCAGTTCTGGCTTCACTGATGGACAGCAAGTTGTTAATGCTGCTGCCTTCACTCGCACTGTCCAGACCACTGAAGACTCGTCCAAAAGATTGACAGACACTTAGGCACAAGCACAAAAACATCTTCTAATCATTCTGAATTTGATATAGTAATAAATTTGGCCTAAATAAAGAGTGGTTAGCTCTGTGTAATCACATGTGCTAGCACATGAAGGTGCGTTCACGAACACTGAGTGACGTGTGTTAAGAAACACCTGGTGACTATATAAAACTATAAAACTGGTTCAAATGCTAGGTGGTGGGGAAAAGCAGATGAATTGTGACCTCTTTGGCGTTCAATAGACCTGTCTCATCTGACTGATCATATTTGTTCACGGGCTGTCCTTTAAATGTGTGTTAGTCACGTCCAACATGACAAGGTCGACAAGGACAACACGCAACTTGATGCAAGGTCAGAACCACACACACACACACACACACACACACATTTGGCAGTGTCTCTGATGACTAGCAGTTTAAATTACTGCTGACAACACACTGTCTCAAACTGTTAACACACACACACACACACACAAACAGAGAAAACTCCTCAAGTGCCATTGAAGAAAGAAAGAAAGCTAAACAGTAATGGTAAAAGGTTCCATGGTGCCTCTCCAACACTGTGAAGGAGCCGCTGGACCACGTTGCAGCAGCACACAAAATGTCTGAGAAGAAAGCAGGTGATGATCAATGTTATATACCTGGAATAGTGCTTTAATTGTCTATGTTACTACTACTACTAGTTTACACACTATAATACAGATCTCACTGTCTGACTTTAGTGTCATGATGTCTGTATAATAGTGTCACGTTCTAATGGTTTGATTACTTGATGGAAGGAGACATTTGGCAATTAATTTTTCCTCACACTAATGTACTGTCTCATGTCCGGTTTAATCAAAATCTCAGCCTTCGATCAGTGGAAAACAGAAAAGACCTTTGCTATGTTTCAAATTGCAAACACACAAGAAGCTCTCAGGAAGAAGACGGTGATAATGAGAAACATGCTATACGCCTTCACTCTACTGTAGCATAGGTCGTCACCGCTAATGGTAGCTTTGCACAGGAGAAACAGGATGGATGTTAAATTAAAAAACATCACATTTTAGCCAGTTGTCATGGTGAGACATTACAACAGGACGTACCTGGCACCAATCATTCAGGTCATAAATGGTTTCTGGGTAATGTGTCTGTTGTTGAGCAGCAGCACTGTACTAATGTGACGGCTCTCACTTGTTTGTGTTCGGTAAGTGAAGAGGTTCATGTCCAAGCTCTGTCCAACAAAGCAGACTGTACTTCCTTAGGAGGCTGCGGTCGTTCAACATCTGCAAGAAGCTCCTGTGGATGTTCTACCAGTC
>JAUYWH010000009.1:0-47614 GCA_034779795.1 Ctenopoma multispine | reverse complement strand
TCTATCTATCTATCTATCTATCTATCTATCTATCTATCTATCTATCTATCTATCTATCTATCTATCTATCTATCTTCGGTGGTCATGAAGGTGTTTGAGAGGCTGTTGAAGAACATCATCTCCTCCTTCACACCCAGCATCACAGAACTGCTCCAGTTTACATACCGACCCAACAGAGCTACAGAGAATACCATCTACCATATCCTGCACACCACCCTAAGCCACGTGGACAAGAAACAGGGTAACTATGTGAGAATTTTGTTTGTAGACTACAGTTCAGCATTCAACACAATATTCCCCCGTAGACTGTTCACAAAGCTCAGGGATCTTGGACTCAGCAACAGTTTGTGTGCATGGGTGTTGGACTTTCTTACTGGTAGACTTCAGGTGGTGAAGGTGGGTAGGTGTGTCTCTGACAGCATCACCACCAACACGGGAGCGCCACAGGGATGCGTACTCTCGCCACACCTCTGACTGTGTGGCCATTCATGGCTCCAACACCATTGTGAAGTTTGCTGATGACACCGTGGCGCTGGGCCTCATCTCCAACAACGATAAGACGGCCTACATGGACAAGATGAAGAACCTGGCATCTTGGTGTTGAGACAACCGCCTCCAGCTGAATGTCTGCAAGACCAAGGAGCTGCTGATGGATTTCAGTAGGCGACAGCAGCAGGAGACTACAATTCCCTGACCATCAACAGAGCTCCAGTGGAGAGGGTGCTGTCCTTCAAGTACCTTGGGGTCCACATCTCCTCAGACCTGACATAGATGGAAGAGACCATTTACAGGGGCGGCTGTGGATCAGGAGGTAGAGCAATCGTGAGATCAGTGGTTTGATTCCCGTCTCCTCCAGTCATATGTCGCAGTGTTCTTTGGCAAGACACTGAACCCCAATTGGTCCCCCGGTGTGTCAGGTCAGCTGCCATCAGTGTGTCTGTGTCTGTGTGTGTGTTTGAATGGGTGAAAAGGAAGCAGTGTAAAGTACTTTGAGTACGAGTCTAGGTAGAAAAGTGTTGAATAAGTGCAGAACATTTACCATTTAGGAACAATGGATCTATGTGGTTGTTTATGTTGGAGGACTTATTATTACTGTAATTCCTCTTTCCGTAGTCCAAGTTTAACCTTTTTGGAGCTCTGTTTGTAGTTTTCTTTTCTTGGGATAATCATAGAACTATGGTTGTGATAAGTACCACTTCTGTGCCATGCAGGATTTGGGCCACTCAGACCAGTTGTTGGATTTCAAACCAGTCTTTTTTTAGTCTGGACCAATCCAGATGAGTTTCACTCTTTAACCATGTGATGACCTAAATAAGGAGTGAACCCCCACAGAGCGGAGGCTTAACTGGGGGATTGACACACTAATACACTGAAAATATGTTAGCACACAGACATGAAAACACCTTTCACATGCACATACATGCTTAAACGCATTCACAACCAGCAGCAGCAAACAGACACGATACTTAGAGTCATGTCTGAACGAACCTCAGTGTCTGTCACAGTTAGCTGTGGATGACTGGCCGAGTTGAAGGCGTTTGGGGTGGGGAGGGAGTGGGCTGGGAGAAAGCAGATTTTGAGTGGAGAGGTTTAAGGCTGGGAGGGAATGTGGGGCAAGAGCACACAGGGGGTGTCTGGGTTACAGGGATATAGAAAGTTGGGGGTGTGAGGAAATGAAGATAGTGATGAACCGACAGTTCTGCTTTTACTGTCTCACTGCAAAATATCTTATCACACAAAACAAACACACAGAACAACTGTGCTGGTCACGTTCTATCTCGTACATGTGTAGAAGGTCATGTCCATATTTGATACTGGATGTACATTGGTTGTTTATTGTTCCATTAGATAGTGATTTTACAATGTTGTCAGATTTTTGCAGTGTTACATTGTCAAAAGTAAAATCAAACTTTTCAAAAATAAAATATGATATAGATAGAATAGAAGAATAGAATAGAAAGAATACCCACTGCTAATATGTAGAATACATTTGCAGTTTCAATGTAAGTTTCACACATAAAATATGACTTTGGCATTAGAAAAAATTAAAGAGTAAACAGTGTTATATTTGACCCCAATGACCCCTCAGAGTGTCAGTCAATGCATGGGGCTATAAATGCAGCATGTATCAGTATTTACTGTATTTGAGCAGCATATAGTAACTGAATACTACTGCACATACAGTAGCAAAGGTTTACTGAATTATTTAACGACACTGTATTCTACTGATTTACCGTCATGTCTGCCTGAAAAGCTGGTTCATGCTGTTTCTGTAAAAACACAACACACAGTCCGTCACACAGGAATAGAGCCATGAAAGCAATACTATAGACCTACAGCGCCACCTAGTGGAAGAATGACACTTTGCCACTTCAAGTAATCATATATTCATTTTTATCATTTGATCTCATCTCCTACAGCTATTCTGCTCAAACTGCAGGGAGATGTGCTCAACTGCATCAGATCTCTTTGAACTGTAGCCTTGGACAAGAAAGACACTCGCAAGTGGCTGTTCTACAAGAGCTGCAACATTTTGCAACTGATTAAGTTAATTGGCAACTAGTCTGTAACATGATTGAGTATAAAAAGATCATCTTAGATCATCTGTAGAGAGGAGACTCAATCAGATGTAAGGATGGGCAGAGGTTCAACAACCTGTGAAAAACTCAGAAAAACAGTTCTCAACATAAAATTGCAAAACAAAGTTTTTGAACATCCATCCATCCATCCATTATCTACCGCTTAATCCATTTCGGGTCGCGGGGGGTGCTGGAGCCTATTCCAGCCATCTTCGGGCGAGAGGCGGGGTACAGCCCGGACAGATCGCCAGTCCATCGCAGGTTTTTGAACATATCATCTACAATAGATAAAATCATCAAAAGATTCTGAGAATCTGGAGGAATTCTGTGAGCAGACAAATACAAATTTAATTTTGTCAACTACACTTGTTTGTTATTAGTTGTTCGAAAGCCTGCATCTCTGATGATATGAGGGTGAAACATTCTTCTATCATCACTTAGCATCAGCAGCACAAGAAGTAGTCAGATCCTTTAGCTATGCACTTTTAGGTATAGTCCACCCATTCCCAGCCTACAGTCTGAGCCCCCAAAGACTCACAACATGAGAGTGAAAGGTTGTAAGATGATTATTAAGTATAAATCTGAAAAAAATATCATAATTCATTTATTTTTGCTATTATTTGTATATTACTCTGTATTTTACCCTTTCTGGGCCTCAAACTGTTATTTAAATGACATCACTTGAGAGTTGTTGGGGGAAATGTATCATAGACATCTCAAAGTTTAGTTCTACTGACAATAGTGCAAAGAAAAGATTTGTAGTGTTTTTGCTGACCAACTTAATTAGGTTTGGTAATTGGTGTGATGGCAAGTTTTTTTTAGAAATGAATTGTGTCATTTTTTTCTGTGATGCAGGTGTTGAATTTTAAATTTGCTTACATTTGTTTACATTTACTAAACAGCCTGGAAATGAGGTTTGTATTTCTACTCAGGGACATAAGCATCAGTCGGCCTCTAAAATGGAAAACAATTATTTTTCAGAGGCTCTTAGGGTTCCTGCTAACACACATTCCTTCCCTCATGGCTTCTCGCTCTCGTTCTTTCACCATTCCATTCTCTGTGGTTTCCTCTTTCGCTCCATGTTTGTGTGAGTAAGCCTCTCGGGGATGCACGGCTCATTGTTGAGTCAGTTGTAGCTTTCTGCTTTTCAGCACCTCTCCACTCTTTACATTACTTTATACAAGTGCAAATGGCACCCAAAGGAGGCCTCCCCCAACACACAGACAGACACAGACGTGAAAGTGACAAATGTAAAGTTTCCTCTTAGATAGAAGAAGGAAATGTATGAGTCTGTCTATTGTCTGACCGACAACACTCCACACTCAGATGCACTTTAAAGACAGAAAGAGAACATTACTACTGACTTCAAAGAATCTCACTGACTGAAAAGTCACAGGAAATTATGTTTTGGGTTGTTTCTTGCGTGTGTGTGTGTGTAAACGTTCTCTGTTTGTCCAACATTCTACTCTTTATATATCTTTTCTGTAAAAATATACCTCGCAGCTTTTTTTAAATATTAAAATTTCCAAAGGAAAAGGAAATTTAAGATCAACCACTTTCTCAAACTCCGTCATTAGACTCCGGATAAACTATAAACTATTTTAAAAACACATTGTTATACAATTGTTACACTAATTTTTATTACTTTTTCTGAAATTACACATTTTTTTGTTTTTTTCTTTAATAAAAAAAGACAAATACAAAAATATGATCCAGTGTAAACTACCAATACTTATACAGTAGAAATAAACGAAGAAGATCATGCAGACAGGTCAATGCAGTTAATTTTCCTGCTTTGTAACAACCTATATTTTTACATTGGAAAAACATAACAGATAATCACATATAAATGTAACACTAATAAAATGACACTTCTGACAGACACGTATGTGGATTGGTCACCATAAGGTAAATGACAATTAAATCCAATCAAATTATCAATTAGTAATTTTATATAAGATGTAAAATGCACCTTTAAAGCGAACACTGGATTTTTGTCTGTGATTTTTTTTATATATATTTGGTGAAACAGGAAGAAGAGGAGGAAGTGAAGTCAGGATGTCAGGAAGTGGACTCCATAGGCCATGGGACAAGAGATACAGGAGGCAGCGCCGCTGCAAGTGAGCAGGTTTGGGATCTGTCCAGCCCACTGAGGGCCCGAAAGGGAAAGGGTGACTGGGTGACTGTGTCTATGGTCAAAATTTAGTCGAACTTTCTCTCACATCAGGATTCTATTCACTCAGAAAGCATCAGTCACCAACGCCTTGCATCCTGGACCCCAGCAATCACTGCATGGAGGGGAATCCTTTACTGGGAGGCTGCTCATTTCAGGCCCCCTGCTTGCCACCTTGTACAAGCACAGTTTGAGGACTGAAGCTTCATCACATCAACATAACTTTACTTTCCATTCTTTTATTCTTTTAAATTTTCCACTAATCTTTTTTTCCTGCTAAGACTCACACACACACACACACACACACACACACACACACACACACACACACACACACGCACACACACACGCACACTAATGCTACTTCCTGTGTTTTATATCTGACTGCATTTATTTATTGTAATAGAAACGGTTCAGGAGTGAAGATCAAAGGAAGACTTTAGGCATTATGGAGATTTTGCTGCTGATCAACTTTGCTGCAAGTTCTCAGCATGTGTCACCAGTCTCTCATTGTTTTACACGGATATTTACAAAGCACAAGCTGGAAATTAGGTTTGTATTAATGCATTAGAGACATAAGCATCGGTTGGCCTCTAAAATTACTGTTAATGGGAAACCACATGTATATTTTTATATCATATTTTTTTACAAACATCTGTGAGGGACTAAACAAATCCTCATGTAAATTATAGAGCGGATGTAGCTGCCCCTGGTTCTGGAGAGCCTCTCTCCTGCTTGTTTTCCAGCCATTCCTGCACTTAAAGCTTCTGATTGGCTGAACACACCTGATCCAGGTAATAAATGGTGACCAGAGTTGCCTGCAACTGTCCTAGAGGATCTTGTGTGGACTGTGGTTAAGTTATTAAAATGACGCGGGGTAAAACAGTCTAGGTAGAAACATATGATTAAACTAGATAAGACTTCACCACAAGAATGAACATCATTCTTTAATAAAGTTTTGGCAGAGGCTCAGACGGTGTGGCTGAGGCAAGAAGGACTGAAGAAAGAAGGAGCAGGATCATTTAGAAGATCCAATAAATATGTGCAGTGACTGGAATAATAAGATCAACGGTTCTGAGCATTAGCACGATCAGCAGACATGCACACACAGAAACCACAAAAATCAAGACTCCACAGGTCTGTAATGATTTCATCATGTAGCAGGATATCCTACCACCACTAGATAAACACTCCATGAGGGTTCCGGAGGTTTCTCCTTACCTCCCTGCTCTCCCTGTCCTCTCTTCTCCCCCACTCGTATCCTTTTCTCCTCCATTCAGTCTCCTTTAACCTATGAACCCAGGACTTGTTGGATTGCTTAAATTGTAGATGTGACAGCAGTAGTCACTATCATTTCTGTCTGCCAACCTTTACCTTACAAATTCACAGACACAGGATCAAGCACACGAATACTTTACCTCAGTGTGTGACTTCACTCTAAAACTCTTAACTCTATAAGTGTGATAAACTGTTTGTCACTGTGAGTGATAAACACCACTTGACATATCACAAAGCTACCAGTGGTGCTTTTGAGGACTCTGAGGAAGGATTTTGCCACTTTTTAGTCAGATCATATTGGTTTATATCTGAAAACCTGGTGGACAGCATCCACCTGGTGTCAAACATTTAACCATTTATTCTTGCAATAAATCCTTTTTCCACCAACAGGCAACATCTAAATACATGCTGTTAGGAGCTAACTGTAACCATCTTACCTCTAACTTGGTGAATTTGTGTGTAGGACTCACTGGTTGCACGTCTCATTTTAGGACTTGGTTTTTACTGGACGGTTTTGGCCAGCAGGGGAATAAATTACTAAGAGGTGCCATTCATTCCATTGAACTGTTTCTCACTCTCCACAGGGCCTCACACGCTTCCTCAGTGTGTGTGTGTGTGTGTGTGTGTGTGCGTGTGTGTGTGTGTGTGTGTGTGTGCGCGCCTTATTTGACCTCACACCTAGCAAGAGAAAGGATATTGATACCAGCTCCATATTAAAGACATAACATTTTATATTGACATAAATGATTTGAATTGCAGCTAGTGTTTGTTACGGTATATTATGTCATGCACAGTGTTTTGGTATTTTGTCTTGTTTTTTAATTAACCAACTTAAACAATAATCTTTACGAGGATTGTGGATAAATTGAGGACTGTAATTGAAAATTACACAAACAGATAAACTATATTAGACATGTTTGGGAACACTAAGTGAAGAAATTAGTGGTCCCAAAATCATGAATGAAGAATGATTTTATTTTTACATTAGACAGTCTAAAATGAAGGACAGCAACTGTACAAACAGTGGATTTTGGTTGGGTTCAGGCACTGAATAAACGCGGCTGGGAAAGGTGAAAATGTTGAATCTTTGTCTAAAAAATTACCTACTTAAATTCATACTACATTCATTGTTGGTGAACGCCATCAGATGGGAGCACATATATACACGTTGTTTTTGGCTGCTGGTACAAATGACTTATATAGTCATATTTTACAAGAGAACAATTGTTATTGTCCATCAGGACTGTGAAAGACATTATTATTAAGAAATTATTTAAAACTTGCTTTGAACACAGTTGAATTCATGCTGTTTCTCTTGCTTTAAGTGTCTCCACTATCTCCAGTAACTTTCCATATCTGAGAGCATCCAGTCACAACACATGTCCCACATAGAGAGTCAGAAAACAGAAAATGCAGGCAGAGATAGCCACAAACCACCAGTGTGACAGCACTGTTTGTGGCCTAGACCTGCACACACAGACATGTTTTACTGTTCAAACGTAGCAGTTTACCTCCCGTGTGAGCTTTAGACAGGGATGATCTATTGTATGATGAAAGTCAGAACAAGGAACACAACAACAACCTGTAAAAAAGTGTTTGAATTTGTCCAGCAGTAACATTAAAAACATAAATCCTGCCATTGTCTAACATTTAGGATTCACAAGTCTCAAAGTATAGTATCCAAAACAAGAAAAAACCCTCCTTGCTTCCTATTTCAGAACAAGGCATTAGAGTTGAATTGTATGCACTGCAAAGACATAAAATATTACTTAAATATAGTTAACAGACCAAATAACACAATTGCTTGATTAAAATGGACGATTACTGTTTTATTTGAGACTTTTATTTGATACAGTTAGTTATGACATTCTCCTTTCTTAACTCCAGACTGCTGGCCCAGATTTCTTCATTCACTAGGTAATGGACAGTTGAGCAGGCGGGTGTGTGTTAAGTGGATAGGACTGGTGGGGAAAGCCGAGGTCACCTGGTGGTTGTCTGGCCTACACCTTAGGGAAGTAAGGAATGTGTGAGGGAGACAAAACAGGCAGAGTAAACAAAACAAACAGGACTAAAGTAGTAACCAATGGTGTACCTCAAAGACTGCATTTAGGCCCCTCATTAGTTTATACAGTATTAATGAACTCACAGAAAACAAAGATCAATGTATGCTGACAATACTATACAGAAACAGGTAAAGGTAACAGCTGTGAAGAACTGCTATGAATCTTTCTTTGAATTTTGTTAAGAGAAACATCCTTGTACTAGATTTTAATTAACTACCCAGTCTGAGTACTTTTCTACTGTTTCATAGTTAAACTTCACCACACTTCAAAGGTAAACATAAAAATTTGATATTGAAAACAAAAGAAAATTAATCATAAGCCTTCATTCAAAAGCTGTTTAGCAGTATGTAAAATAATTCAAATTGTAATTATTAAATTTAAGAAAGCATATTAATAAAAATAAATAGTAAATAACATAAGCTGCAACATTATTGTGATGGACTCATTAATAAATCATTAATAAATTATTAGCCATTAATACAATATTGACTGATATTAAATGAGACATTCTGCATAAAGAGTACTATACTTTTGGTACTTATAGGTACTTAGGTATAGTAACTACAATACAGCTTACGTATGGCGGCAGTAGCGATGAACTTGTGTAAACACAGTCCTCAGAGATCTGAGAATGTTAGATAAGAAATCTTTAGTTCTCCATTGTGTGACTTATTTTTGACCAGAGAATTCTTTAAAACCTTCCAAAAATATATATCATAAGAGTTCCTGTAGGGTACCCTGTCATCAGACTGAGTCATCATGCTCTGTCAAGTCACAACCAAGGGAAACGTCCATGTGTGATATTGTCATGCAATTCAATGAGAAATATCAGAATCAGTCAGCTGCACCTACCAAAATGTGCATAGCATCAATCACACACAAACCAAACAAAGTCACGAAAACCTTTAGCAGCAATACTAACTGCATACTAATTGTCTGAACAACAGAAGCAACCATCATCTGGTTGCTGACTCAGAGAAGGTCCCAACTTTACTGCTGCCCAGCTTAAACCTACTGTTCCATTGTTTGTGTACCACCCAACAAACTGACCGGACATTTACCTCCATTACCTCGCCATGTTTACCTCCACAGCAGGCCCAGAATAACCTGTCACTCAGCAGCCACTATTCATTCGTTTCCTCCAATAGCGTGACTCCGCTGCACAAGGAGGCGGGCGCTGGATTAAAACAGGATAGAATGAGGGAAAACAAGATGTGACAGAGAGGAGGGTTTCACAAAAGGACAGGAAACACAAAGACAAGTAAAAAAGAACAGGAGGCAAAGATGGAGCGAGCGATAGAAGGTGAAAGGCTGAAAGGGGGACAAGAAATGAGTAAAGTGATGTGGTAAATCTGGGGGAGTAAGGACAGACGTGAATGAGACAGAGAAAATAGGCGAATATAAGAGAAGAGGAAGGAAACTGGAAGGACAGAACAAAATGAACAACAAATGAACGTACACGGTAAAGTAGAGGAAGAAATAATGAAACAGAAGGAAAAAAAAACCAAGACAGCCAAAAATAATCTAACTGTAGCTTTGAAGTCCACTTTTAGAGACAAAGTGGTTTGTTGTGATTGCGATATGAGTTAAACAGGGGCGGCTTGCTGAGCGTGCCCTGGCAGATGAAGTGATGAAAGTTTTCTAATAACAGAAGTGACTCAAAGCATTTGGTTTTTAACAGCGTTATTCAGCAGGCTGACAGACGGAGCTTTGATCTTGAACTTTGATTCTCAGCGTCCATAGCTGAGATTACATTCATCTCATTATTTACTGTACTTTATTTTACTATAATATACCACATTACACATTTATACATTTATGCATGTTTCCATTTACTAAAGTCACCAATTATCCATAAACTGATTTACTGTCTAGAATGGAAGTGTGGTTATATAGAGACAAAGACAGAGAAAAGTTTAAGCAATTTTTCTCATTTTTTGGCCTTTATTAGATAACTTGACAGTAGAGAAGCAGACAGAAAACACGGGGGGAAAGAAGGTGCGACGTGCACCAAAGGTTGCAAAGGCTGCGGTTATATGGCATTTGACTACCAGCACATTCCAAGAAAAGTGCAAGTACTTGCCTGAAAAATACTCCACTGCAAGAAGATGTACCACTTCAAATTCTTAGATTCAAAGGGACCAGACCTAGGACCAGACTGGTTCATCAACCCTGTTTCTGCACTGCAGCAGAAACTGTCACACAACCAGAAAGATGAGTACTACTGAATTACTGTGAAATAGGTTTGTTAAATAAAAACTTTTTTGAACTCTTTATTTGACAAATGGATTGATCGAAGACTGTTGCCTGGACGTTCATAACAGGAGCTTAGCTCAGGTCTAAGGTGGATAAGAATGAATCTATAAGAAGGAGATGACTTCTATTTACTATAACATGGTTTACTTGGCACTACACTACCCTGTCCTGTGTAAGATATTCTTATTTCTTTGAAGTACACTCTGTTTCTTAACACATAGTGACAGCAGTAGAAAGTATGGGTATCAAACACTGTGGCCAACACACGTAGACATTTAGAGGAATTTTTGCCCTTCACTGTGAGATTTACAGCACATCTGTGTGTCCCAGTGGAAGAATACAGAACGTGGATGAAAGCGGTCTGTCAACACCAACAACAAGCTTTCATTGAGTTAGGAATTTGGTTTTTAGCTGTGTTCGCCAACAGGCTGACAGGACAGAGCTTTGAAACTTTGCATACAGCGCTTAGCACTGCAGTAAGACCTCCAGACTCATTTGGAAAGAGAGTTGACAAAGACTCTGTAAAGTTTAATCAAAGAGTGTTTTGTCTATTGTTTTTTTTTTATTATTAACATAAAACCTCTTCTAAGTGTATATTGTTACAAACTTCATGTCACTTTGTGCTGTTAGCGTCTGCTTATAACTGGATTAAAGTACAAATAAATGTGTAACAGAGCCACATAAAGTTGGATCAGCATTTCCACACAATTTGCTAAATTAAAGCAAATTAAAGTACTGAAAATTCATTTTTTTTTCTTTTTCATTCTTTCTATGGATCTGAATGGATATTGACATCAATGTTAACATTTAAACATCTGCTATCACCTTGTTGCTAGGGTTAGGGTTAGTTTGTTAGAGGAATATGTTATGGCCCAGATGACATCATCTGGAGGAGGTTTTCAGTGAAAATAAGAAATAATTATCCTGATGTTTAGGAAACCTATTGTAAATTGGATGAGATAGAAACATCTGTATCTTCACACACTGTATTTTGAATTTGGAATCACTATGAAGGTACTGTCGGCCATGTTTGACCACTACAAAAGGATGGATAATTAAATAGGTGTAACACTCACGTATGAAGTTCATATTTCTTGTTTGAAAGGGCTCAGCTAAAATGTTCACAGAGATACAAAATGATCCCATATGTTATATTCACATTTCAGCTGAAGTTGCCTAAAGCGTTTTCACTCCAAGTGACTCAGATCAAATTGTTTTCACATAGGTGTAGATAAACCAAATACATTTTTTTTTTCAAATCAGATGTAGGCCACTTACCTATGCAGTCCTAGGTCTGATTCATATCTGATCTCTGATAATGTGACTTTTAACATCCAACATCTGTAGACGTGCACATTTTGCCTTTTGTCATCAGTCACTGTTGGTTCCTGACAATCCTGTCAACATAAACACAGAACATAGCGACAGCGATGGGGGTGAATGATAAGAAAGTTTCACTTATTGGACATTTATAGTAAAACGTCTGTTCAAGCTAAACTGGAAAGAACATATTGAGTCATTAAAAAATATGGCCCCTTTTCATGACTTTTCTCCATGTCTGGTATATCACAAGTCATCAGCTAGCTACTAATTATTGTACTTAAAGGCAAACTACTGTTGGACCAAGACAGCAAGCTAGTGGGGAAATTAGCATGTCGCATAGAGCATATGTTTTATATTTCTAGGTGAAGGCTGGAAAGATGTGATGGAATAAAGTGTATAAAGTATCTTGTATCTTTTGAGTCTTTGTGAGGATCTGCTGTTCTACATAATGTGCATGTTCATGTTGGTGTTTGTAACAGTGTTGGTAGAGCGCATGCTGGAGATGAAGGTAGTGCAGGTTAGAAAGAGAGAAAGGGCTGAACCAAAGAAAGACTGAGAGATAGGGGCCTAAAAAGAAAGTAACAGTGGGGAAAAAAAACTAATCAGAGTAGAAATCAGAGTAGAAAACAAGTGCTGTATAAAGATCCACACAGAAAAGTCAGCTCTGAAGTGCACGTAGTCTCTGTAAAAGCACGATATGCACAAATTGATTATTACAAAAAGCTGTGATCAGCTATTGTTTCAGTGAAGAGAACTTACGATATTTAATACTAATCAATTGGATAAAAGATTAGATCCATGTAGTTTAATCAGAAGAAGCAGAAAAAAGTCTTTCTATCTAATCAACCAGTAGGTCACTGGTCCATAACCAAATAAGACCCTTATGGCAGCAGGTTTGTATTAAAATGACACCCAGTTTGGTTTATGTGTGGCACAAAAAAAACTGAAAGCCAAAGTACTTATTGTGCTGTTGATCATCCTTTGTGCCTAATAAGTTGTTACTGGATTGTTATTAGTGATGCATTTATGTGTACACAGTATTTTCCTGCTTAATTTAGATCTTTTAATCAAGGATTTTGCCTATTGAAGCTATTTAGGGCGGCAGCAGCTCAGATGCAGTCGTCCACAAACCCCAGGTTCAGTGGTTGGGTTCCTTATTCCTTCAGGCTACATGCTGAGGTGTTCTTGAACAAGGTACTAAAACCCCGTTCTGTCTGGCAGCTCTTCCCCAGAGAGGATCAATAACTGCTTGAAATGCAGATAAGTATTAGTCCAGTGGTTCCCAACCCCTCCAGAGAGTCACCCAATAATTCCCTTCTTAAGCATAGTGTATTTAAATACTCATGTAATGTACAAGTACCTCAGCATTCACTTAGGTGCACCACTGTAAATATCAGTAGTTGAATGAGAGTTTGAACATCCACTCTCAGCCCTGTGATGACTAACATTGTTTTTTTTCTGCCTCACTTTTTTTTTTGGTGTGAAATGTATATCACCCTGTAGATGCTGTGACTGCAAAAGGCCTCAGTCTGCAGGTCCCATTACTGACATTTCAATCCATAATTCATGATTTGAGTGTACATCAAAGAGACTGTCAGGGCCGTCTGTGTTGTAGTAAAACCACAGAAATCCAGAGGTTAGCACTGACCACAGTAATCTCAGTAGAGTGCTGGCACGCTACAGCTGATCTCTGAGGAGAAAACACTGTTTTCTTTGGAGCAGTGAGCAAGATTTTTCTATTTTAATTTTGACTGCAAAGAAAACATGATGTTATGATGGGCTCACAAACAAGCAGACATTTAATAGAGTCAAATTTATCAGTGTCCTGCTGCACAGTAAATAACCACACAGCAGAAAGAAGAAAGGGGTGAATTAAATGACTTCATATTTATCCCATATGTCCATCGCCACCAATTTTGTAAAGACAATTGGTCTTGGAGAAAACACAAGTCTAGTGAATAAGGTAATGAAAATTCTAATTAAACTAAATCTCCTTCAGGTCCAGAAAAGGCCCCTTGAGCACAGGAAATACCACTTTCGTTCTCTGTGCTATAATATGTTATTGGCTGGTGACGCTAATGAAGCCCGGCTATAGTTCCTCCTACGTCTGGTCCCTTTATCTTCTGCTGTCATGGCAATACAGAATCCTGCTGTTCATTTTGGTTGATGGAGATGATGGAGACAAACACACTTAGATGCACATGTGCACATGTAAAAGTGGGGTGATATGTGATATTCACCCATACCCGTCACAGCTACACATTTCCTGTCAGGGGTTAAATAACCAACTGAAACATGCCAGTTGGCAAAGAAGGTGGTCTCCCCCCAACACATACACACACACCCACTAGTCAGACACTGCACACACAGTCATCAATGTTAACAATCTCAGATTCACTTGCACACACACACACACACACACACACACACACACACACACACACACACACACACACACACACACACACACACACACACATGCAGATGTTTGTATGGTAACACACCCATACCGTGACAAGATAAGCCGTGACGTCATGGCCAAACTAAAAGCAACTGCTGATTTAAACCACAAACAACTGCATATTTGTAGGATGCTGAGATGTTTTTGGGCGAGGGGAGGGGGGGAAACCAAACCCACAGACAAACACCAACACTGCTCACGAACAATGATGTCAGGATGATCAGCTAGACACTGGGATTCAGAGGTTAGAAAAGGACACTGACCTTTAGTTACTATAAAGTGTTTGACATGATTTTCCCACTAACGCTCAACTTATCAACCGACTACAATGTACTGCACAGCATTTAAAAAGTAGACTGTACGTTCTTGCTCTAGCTGATCAGTGCTTGTCCTGTTGAAAAAATTAGTTCACTTGATCACAGACTGTTTGACCTGCACTTACACTAACTGGCTGACAGCTTAATAAGAAAGGAGCAGGTGTGCAGATCTCAGACCTTCTTAACTCATGGACCATTCTGAATAAATGGGAATTAAGGCAGTCACATAATTTACCTCGTCTGCACTTGTGCCATTCAAGGCATCAGACTTTTACACCATAATAATAGGCTGACTCCTAACCTTAGCAGTCATGTATATTTCTCAGCGCACAGCCTCACATTAGCACTACCAGGATTATTATTATTATTTGAATGGATCAGCAGATGCTCACTGTGAGTACCCTCTGAAGGGGACTGGATTAGTGGGATAGCGGGCCTGATTAACTTGCTGTGGGACCCATGGGTGAAAATTGTCATCCACCCCCTGTTTGCACACATTATCATGGCAGCATCATAATGTTCCCTAAACAACAAAAGCTCACCTAGTATTCTGAATTTACAATAACAAATTTTACTAACTTTTACAAAAGAAATGCTAGTTAATTGATTCATTAGGACATTTTTATTCAACAGTTTTGATCATCAGTTAATCACTTAAAGCAAAAATGTGCAACTGAAGCTAGCTGCCCTCTTCCTGCTCTGCCTTCTGCTTTCTGCATCATGAAGCTACACTAAATTAAAATGATCATAAAGTTGCTAATTAAGGGGAAGTACTTTAAATTATCTGATTGGTTAAAACGATGCATGCTATATTTGAAGTATTTATTTAAACAAAAATGCTTCAAATGCAATGGTTCCAGCTTTGCAAATTTAAAATACAGTTCTCCCTGTGTCAACACCAACTAAAAACAACTACAGCAAATTACACAATTGCAGTATAAAGCAGCACTGTCCCATCTAACTATTGCACATCTATGTTAGCTTACACTTTGTGACTGGTACAACTTCAGCTTTCTCTTCACACTTGATCTATTCAAAGTATTTAGATTTTTTCATATTAAAACATGATCGTGACAACACCAGGGGCACAGAATATTGTGATTTTGTGGTGCATATACCTAAATACATTACCGTGACATTAAAATGACTTATAATCGGTTGATAAAGTGTGAACACAAAGTTGCTTGGGCCCCTTGAGGTCCATGGTCTGCAGGGCAAATTCCCACTTTGCTCAGCAGCTAAAACAAACCTGACCTATAACTCTCTTAAATGGCCTTTATCAGCTGTTACTACATCTAATTATGCTTCAGCACCTACCAGTAGACCAGACAGTGCTTATCATTATTATATGTTATAATACCATTCTTCACCATTGGTGCGTCAGCTACAATTGTTTTCATCACCTTAGATCAGAACCATGGATGTGGGTTGGTAGGTTCCTACCCGACCTCTGCTCATGATAGACGTTTTTCAAGATGGTTACAATAATAAAATGTATAAGTTTAGGCACACAACTACAGTACAAATCCCGCTTGGTTAGGTTTAGAGAAAAATCACAGTTAGTATTAAATTTAATATTTACTAAAGTATAAACAAGCTGTCTCCTCACACATAACATAAAGCATCAATTTGGTGATTATTTTTAAACAATAGAGTTTCATTTTGTGTAGATAATATTATTATTATACAATATTATATAATTAGATCACATTGTTACAAGACTTGTTTTGCTGCTCAGTGTATTAATCAGACCGTTTTCTGAGCTGCTTATTCTTTCAGTTTAATATTAGTTTTACAAGCCTGTGTTACACAAGACAGTCGGGGGCCTCAATCCAGTTTGGAAGGCTGGGGGTATCAGGTCACAGACATATACGCACAGATAAGACCCAAAGGGATTGTTGACCCAGTCACTTGCCTCACGATCCACAAAGTGCACCCAGAGAATGTTTTTAATTTATGTCTTTTTTCTTTTTTCTTTTTGACCCCTGGCTTTAGTTTGTCGTCTTCTTTAATATGGATCTACACAGTGTTACTTATAAACTGAAAGGTTTTTTTTAATGGATACAATTCCAACAAGTATCAGGTAATAAAATCTATATTCTCATGAATCACTACAACCACATCTGAAGAATTCAATTAACACATTGTGCTGTACTGGTAGAAAGTGCTGCTGCATGCTCAGACGGTGTGGATGTCTACAAAAAAAGAAATAATTCCCCAGTTACAATATGTACTGTGTTCATAACGTCCCTGATGATGTGAAAGGAAAAAGAAATGAGAAATACTGACCATGTCGGACTGGGTAAAGTGACTCTGGCAGGAAAAGAACTCTCAAAGTGGACTTTTGAAGAAGATGTTGTTAAATAACTGCAGTTCTGAGGAGAATAAAACAATAATGTGTTGAGTAGTGTATTGTAATAATTGCTGAGAGATGTTTAATTTTATTATGTGATTTAGCAATTGAGAGTTTGCTGCTTTAAAATATTCACCTTTTTCTGTAAGCCAGCCAGCAAATGGGAAGAAAGAAAAACTACACCTCACAATAAAAATCCCAAATTGTCACTGATTGTCCAGTGGGTGGGTCCAGGCCATCAGAGTGGGAGGTGCTGCAGATCTGCTTCAAATTCTACAAGTTCTGAGTGCAAGAAAAACAAAGTACTGAGAGAAGAGTAAGAGTCTGGAGTGGGTGGATGACAAGCTGCGGAACAGTGGACTAACACCGGGGAACAGGCCGCTGGAGGGGGGGATGCACCGCGAACATGTTTCACTCCAGCAGCGTGGTGAGTCTTAATGTGCTGTAGACAAAGCTGCACGTTTTACATTTTAGGTGTTTACTTGATTAACTTATATAATGTTTGAGACAAGCAAACAATAAACTCATAGTGTTGCACATTCACGCCTAATAACAATAATAAATACACAGGCTATACATGTATTCAATAAAGTAAGTCATGAAATGAATTAGAAATATTATTTTTAAAAGATTAAGTTCTAATAACATCCGTAATAATTAAAATGAAATAACAGGCCTGCAACGAAAAAAATCAGCTACTTTAATCTCGAGGTTATATTATGTATGAGTATCATTGTGTTTAACAAGCAACATCAGAGTTATATCATAAATGTCTGAAGTCATACGTGAAACTGCGGCTTCTTAACATTTGGTTAAAGCAGTAGATATATGACCTTCCATCATTTCAGGAGGGCAGTTGACTTGATTATACTTGTTATTAACCTCAAATCCCGTCTCTGAACATTTACAACGTCATTAAATAATTCATAAATAGTTTATTAGCTACAATCTGTCCAAAGGCCAACAAAGCCCGTCAAATATCATTTTATTTAAAATGTGCTTTGTGGTTATTATTTCGATTTTATTAGCCATCTCCATCGTCCTTGTGAGACTTTCTGAGAGCAACACAAAATACTTGGATGGATTGAAAGAGTTTGGTGTAACGCACGCTGACCCCTGACGTCACTGCCAGACACACGCAGGTGTGCCCGCGCGGCTGATTGCTGGTGTAATGGCCGCACGTGCGCGCCTGGAACCTCAATTAATTAATGGCATTCAGCTGTGCGCGCGTGCAGCCCCGTCTTACGCGCGGGGTCAGCGCTAATTGAGCACGTGAACAAACTGTCATTTCATTTCTGGGGGAAATGCCGCGCATAGATAAAGTAAAAGGGGAAATGCCTGCAGAAGTTTAAGGGAATCTGTTGTTTTCCGACGGTACCGTTTGAAAAGCAGTGGGCAGACCTGTGCGGCCGTCATGGGAAGAAGAAGGGGACATATCTTGGTCGTCATTGTGTCTTGTGCATCACTCTGGACTTGTCACTGACACCATGTCAGAGGAAGAGAGGCGACCGACGGACGGTGTTTACACTCAACTACAACAAAGAAATATTTTTGTCGACACAGTAGGTGTTTTTGATATCAAGTGAACGACTTTTCTTCAGTTTTGAGGCGCTGTGTAGAAGAAATGTAACTAGTTAGCTTGCTTGACTCTCTGTCACCTAAAAGTGCTATAAAGTAAGTTAGTGTTAAACCGTAAAACCTTTTTAGGCAGCTCCTGGTCAAACAAATTAAAGTGTTTCCAACATATTAAATACGTTCACCATCAGTTTTGCTGTGCTTGACATGTAACGACGTGTTGCTTAGTTAAAAACGTAGTTTGTCTGTGACAGGGTTCCTCTGGGCCTGAGGACATTTTTGAGGAGGACTCGTACTCTCCGTCCTCGCTCTCTTCGTCGTCGTCCTCCTCCGTCCACGCTGTGGCCTCTCTGCAGGGGAAAATCCTGTGCACCTCCTGCGGCCTGGAGATAGTGGACAGATACCTTCTGAAGGTCAGACTTCCCTGTTTAGTCTGTGTCTGATTATAAACAGCAAAGTCTCTGAACGATGTAGTCATCATTACATTTCTATTTCTGTTTGCAAACCAAATAATCTCTGACATAATAGAAGCGCAGTGTTAATCTTGATGCATTACTAAATTCACAGTTATTACAGTAAAATAAATATGTTGTCATTAATCTTAAAAGCTATTAAATTCATTTAGTATATTAAGGAATATATTGTAAGATTTCACCTTTTTTTTGTCCCCTACAGGTAAACAACTTGTGCTGGCACGTGCGCTGTCTGTCATGCAGTGTGTGTGAAACATCACTGGGGCGACATGTAAGCTGCTACATCAAAGATAAACAGATTTTCTGCAAACTCGACTACTTCAGGTAGGTTACACCCAGCGATGTCTGCACCAGTGACCCCTTGTAAATTATAGAAAGTCTATCCTTTGCAGAGGTGGGAATCACTAGAAACCCCACGATAGGATATTTTCACAATACTTAACTCACGATACAATAAATTGTGATTGTCATGTTTTTTTTTTAACAGCAAATTATGTCCATAAAGGTAAACTTTGTCAAAATACATTGAATCTAATAAATAAGTCCTCAGTTGTTCACTTCAATCATTTTTATTGCTGACAAACTGTCTGTATTACAGTTTATTCCAACTTAACTGAATGCAAATATGTGGACTACTGTGCAATTAGTTATTTTAAACACTAAAAAGTTAGATTATTTTTTTTAATTTGTATACCAAATATCGATATTTGATGTCACTGTATTGATATAGTATCACCATGCAAAAATATTGCAATACTATGCTGTATCGTTTTTTTTAGTAAAAAAAAAATCTATGGGTTTTACATGACTCTCCGTTGACTCGACAGCTTATTCTGTATTCTATTCTGTATTTGCATTCGGAGTTAATTGGAAAATGATGTGTTCAAGGAGGCAAAAGTCGTGTAACTTGACCAAACTACAGCTACAAGTCTCTTCAGACTCTTCAGGTATCAGCTGTAAAATGCACAGTCTAATGAGCACCGAGGCTACTGTCTGACTTCAGTCCAAGAATGAATCATGAAACTCCATTGCTCCTGTGTGGTTGGCATTCTTTGCCGTGCAGGCCTCAGTTCAGCAGGAACAGGAAGTGTTGAAAGCTGACAGTCTGTAAAGCAGCTGGTGTCAACATCAGCAACTTTTATTTTTATTTAATTTTTTATAATTTATTTTAATTTTTTTAAATCTAATTCTGTTTCCCATTTTTCACCAGGCGATATGGAACCCGCTGTGCTCGTTGTGGCCGTAACATCCACTCTACTGATTGGGTGCGTCGTGCTCGAGGCAGCACCTTCCACCTGGCCTGTTTCTCATGCACCTCTTGTAAGCGTCAGCTGTCTACTGGGGAGGAATGTGGGCTATTTGAGAACAGGGTCTTTTGCCGACCACACTATGACATCATGATGGAGAATATCAAACGTGCCAAGGAAAGTGGTGAGTATGTGGATGGGACAGATGACCTGCAGAATGGATGGATAACGAGGGTCAAAGGGTAGAAATTATTAAGAAAACACTCTCCGATTTGATCATAGTGGTATCTATCAAAACAGGTTTACTTGGAGGTGCAGTGAGCCGTGGCTGTTAGAATAATCCACACATCTCGTCATAAACTCAGTATGTGGCTAGTTACAGAATTACAGACTCGCTGTAAATACTTGAGGCTTGTTATACAACACAGTCTCTATACATACAGTCAGATTAGTTAGATTGTCTTATTCGTTTACCACACAAGAATTGAAAAGGCATCACTTTACTAAATAGCAGTTAAATACAGACATACAGTTTTACATCATGTGTGGCTGATCATGATTACTTGTTGTATCCTGTGCTAATGGTAGTGATGGCAAAATCGAAACAGTGTTCTGGTACGTACTGAAACCTATGTGGAACACCTGATTCGAAGCATTGTTCCGAGCTCTGTCTCGACCGCAAGAGGTCACGTGACTGTTCCATATCTCGTTCCATTACGTCACCGACTGTTTTGCATCATCGCGGGTGATTTTCCCGAATTGAAAAGCAGTGAAAAGCAACTGAATATGCAGTGGTGGTGTTATATTTATTCTTAAATGTGATGATAAATAAAATAGTGTAGTAATTTTGAAATATAAATAAATAAAAAGAAAAATGCATTATTTAATTTATATCTTAATCCCCATGTCTTCACCTGATATAAAAATACTACAAACCAACACAAAAAGTGAAAAGACAAAAGCACACAGGAAAAAAGGGCGCAAGATCACAACAGAAGTCATTTCAGGTTAGTTTTTAACCTAATAGCCTTAATGTTATTTATCTTCTTTACCCAATGACATGTCATTTCTGTGTCTACATGATCATGTGTTTACAATTGTCCTCTGCTCTCATGCACTGCAGGATTCTCTGTATCTGCACGATGCTCGTACACACACGTGCACGCACACACGGGAGCATGCACTCACCAGCTGACAGTGCGTGTTGGAAAATATGTTGCGTCAACCTCCTGAAAAGCAACTAAAATATCTGCGTCTTTTAAATGCTCCCAGGATGGTGTACAAAATCAGCTAATTTGTCATTAAATCAACAATGCTGTAAATCTAAGAGAAGCACTAGCAAACATGTCTACAAGTGACGTCTGACTAGGGGGGGAAAAGTGGAACTTTTTCAGTTTTACCTCAGGATGTAGAGGGTGCTGATCTAAGATTGTACAGCAAATTGCTCATGTTGCCACCTGCGGTGACAACTTTAGCTCGTCAGCGTTTGCAGTAAGTAGTTGTTTGGTCTACATCCAAGCATGTAAAACCAAAGTATCTCCAGACAACAGATACTGCTCCTTTTTTTTTAATTGTTTTGTCCTTCCTTGACATCATGTTTAACTTCATCTGCTACAGCTTCAGTTTCAGAGCGTTCTGTCCATTTTTACCCCTCAATACCTCCACTAACGCAGGTACTCCATTAAATGTGCGTTCAGCGGTGTAGCAGTGAAAAGGTCTCCCTTAAACAATTTCCCGCTGCGCTACGCTCCGTAAGTTGTTGCGGCTGTTGAAACCAGTATTGCAGTCTAAGAAAAATCCATATCATAACAAAATTAAAAAATGTTTTTTGGTATGAACTGGTATACTGCCCAGCACTAGCGTGTAGAAATGTATCAATAACCTTGTTTTGCATTATCGGCACTATAGTTTGCACTAATGTGTGTCATGTTAGCTGCCATAGTCTTTTAAAATGCTTTTAGTGACATGCTGAAATATGTCATGTCCCATGTCTTGTCTTAAAGAACAACCAAAAGTAGAGGAGGAAGAAGTGGCAGACAAAGATGACTCCAGCACCACGCCCAGACCTGCTAAAAGGGCCAGGACCAGTTTTACTGTCGACCAGTTACAGGTACTGTGGGAGTTGATGTGATAATTGCTGATGTCGTTAGTGTTTTCATATATGCACTCTGGACAATATCTGGAGAATCAGATCTGGTAATTGTGTGGATTTGTGGGTTCATACATGAAGCACACAGAAGGAGAAGGTCCAGGTGAGATGCATTCTCACTTGTGGAAATGGTCTGTTACTTTGTAGTTAACAAAGGGTCACTGGTGCCGACAAAGGCAGGATAAAGTCTGGTTAATCTCCGAGCTGACTTACTCAGATGTTTGCGTTCTCACGTGCAGCTTTTTTCCTCTTAACCAGAGTAAACCTGATTGTCCTGTTTACATTTCTAATAACAGTTTAAACATGTGGTTTGTTAATAGATTAATCGGGTCATACTATACATAGAGTTGGATAATAAGCTTCACCTTAACATTCCTACAAGATTAAGATGAGTCATGAGTTCTGAACAGACTTAAAAAGAAAGTGAATGTTTGAGTTGGATTTGTCAGATGGACAAAAACATGAGTCTAAAATGAATGTTGTACTGAGGTACAGTAAGTCTTTATGTTTCAATGTTTTTCTGCCCCCTAGTGGGGCTGGCAATAATAGACTGCATTTGAAACCAGACTGAGCACTTATGGTCCAATGGCCTCTTCTTAGTGCTGGGCTATATAGTGCAATACTGGTTTAAATAGCCGTAACAATGTTCGGATGTTAGCACAGGTTTTCACTGCTACACCGCTAAAGTCAGACCCGAAGGTGAGCGGTTCGATTCCCAGTCCCAGCAAGCTACATGTCGAGGTGTCCTTGGAAAAAACATCAATATCCTGACCCTTGGTGCCTCACAGTGGCAGCCTGTCCACAAGGAATTTCCCCAAGTGTAACAATAAAGTATCTATTATTATTATTATTGTTATTGTTATTATAATTATTATAATTATTATTATTATCATAAATACACACCTGTATTAGTGGAGGTATTGAGCGGTGAAAAGGAGCAGAGAAAGTTCTGAAACTGAAGCAGTAGCACACGATGAAGTTAAACATGACAAGGAAGGACTGTTTGTTGTGTCTGGAGATACTTTGGTTTCAAAAGCTTGGTTGTTGACCAAACAACTATTTACTGCAAATGCTAATAAGCTACAGTTGTCACCGGAGGTAGCAACACAAGCAATTTGCTGACGCAACATTTTTTCCGACGCACACTCTGTCAGTCTGTGTACGTGCATCGGTGCAGATATTTAAAAAAAATACCATTATATAGAATTTTGGTCATACCGCCCAGCTCTACCTCTTCTACATCTAAACATAATGCAACTTGACTAAATTTTGAAAACTTCCTGCTTCCCCGTCTCTTCTCTCTCCATCTGTAGGTAATGCAAACTCAGTTTGCTAAAGATAACAACCCAGACGCTCAGACTCTCCAGAAACTGGCAGAGAGAACTGGTCTCAGCCGCAGAGTGATTCAGGTAAAACAAAAGATAGGCGCTAGTGAAATTTCTTTCCCACATTCTGAAGAAGTGGATGTGAAGTTGGGTCGGAATAAATTGTTAAATAAATAAATAGGTTGTGCACAAGAGTGGAACTCTTTATTTCATTTAAATAGTTGAAGAGATCATTTCTAAAATTATATTTTTTAATTCTTATTGTGATAAGTGTGTAACATCTGTCAGGAGCTACAGATGAAAAACTTTCACATTTTGTTGAAAACTTTAGCCCATTGAAATGTCTGATATTTTGACTCTCCTTTTGACTTTAATAAATATAATTCATATATTCACATATTCAATATTTCACTTATTTCTGCACATATTTCTACATTTTCTTAAATTCAGAAAATGCCTCCAACTGTAAGAAATGACTATTATGCTATATACCTGTTCTGACATCTCTTTTAACAATGAGGACGCCACAGAATTACAGCAATAGTTCACTTCACTTCTGTGCTAAATTATGCTTAGCTTCATAATTGTGTAAATGGAGGAGGAAAGGAAAGCGGAAGGAGCTGCAGCAGCACTGAAAGCGGAGAATATCCCTTTAAAGAGCCGCTCTCAGTCAAGTCTCCCTGCTTCAGGTTTGGTTTCAGAACTGCCGAGCTCGTCAAAAGAAACACGTCAGCCCAAATCCTGCCTCTTCAGCCATGATGACATCACTTGCACCTGGTCAGCTGACACCCCCTTTGATGGAGGATCTGCAATACACAGCCTACATCTCCCCAGACACACCCCTCCTCACTACACTCACTTATATGGATGGTAGGAAAAACATGTTAACTCTACTCTGTACTGTGTACTGATTCTAAGAGCCTGTGTGGCTGTAATGCAAAACCAATGCAAGATGCTTCCATATTACTTGTGATACTTTGTTGTAAAGCATGTAGTAATTTGATTCCTTCTCTAGTCCAAAATCCAGGCCCGCTTTTGCTTCAACCTGTTATATCCAGTTCATTGACACAGCTGCCGGTGAGCCATGCCTGAGCTGCAGTCCCCATCCTGATAACCGAATCTGATTGACAGGACGACAAAGAGCATCACAGTTCCACTTAATATAATGGCTAATAAAGATGTAGTTTAGTTTTCACTGCCTAATATGTGAGCAGACACTTAAAGGAAAAAAAAGAACCTGTTAAGTCACTGAATTGATTTAATTTTCAAGGTGTACACAGAGGAGAGGAAGTTGAAAATGTAAAATATTGGTATTTGTTGTTGTGAATTTGTTTGTATTTAATTTATTTGGGATATATGATATAAGGCACTTTTGAGGAATTATGTAAAATATTTTGGTTTTCAACATTTTTTTTATGCTGTAACTGAGTTGACTTTTACAGGAGCAAATCAGATATGTATGGACTACTAGAACATATTCAGGATTGGATTATATTGCATATTAAAAACCACTGGAGCTTGTTTTCCTTTCTGTATTAGTGACAATATAAACATGTCATGTACATGTGGACCGTTTGACCTGCAGTGCATAACCCTTTTCTAAATATATTTCTTATTTTGGTTACGTTTTCTGAAGGGTCCATCTTACATTTGGACAAAAAGCAAAACAGTAGGTACATCCTAACTGTGGCTTGAACCAAACATTGCTCTGGTTTTACATCTTGAAGCTCGTACCATACACCAGCTCTTTCTGCTCTGATGTGGGTTCTCTGTGGCGCTGTGGTCAGAGACAGAAAAGTCCTGGTCTGCACGTCCTGTTACTAAAATGTGTGAAACTGCTTTTTAAAAGAATCCATGAACTTTGTTTTTTGCTCTGTAGATTTGTGTTATTTAGTAAATTAAAAAGAATGAATTTTGAAAAACCAAACTGATGACCTGTTTCTAATTTGACTGCATTGAAATCCACACACTGAAAATGAGGTTTAAATGAAAGGACCTCAGGAGACAACAAGAAATTACCCTTGTAAATGTGCTCTACATTACATGTTTCCTTGTTTCTTCCTTGCCTCCATGTAGGACGATACAAAGTGCCTGATGACTATAAGTTGACTTCAGGAAGCTGGCTACATTTTTTTTTATTTTACAAATTAATATGATTTAATTTCACTTAAGTTTGAGTGTTTACATTTGGGCAAAACAAGATGTGTTAAAAGGGCCGAATCTTCTCCAGTTTTTTTCTATTGAAAACTACACCTGACATGGTACTTTAATATACTGTAGTATCTATTTCTTGACTACAGAACACAAACTGTAGCTGCATAAATGGTGAACAGCGTCTGATAGCTGCTGACCACTGCTTGTAGCGCTCTCTAGTGGATCGAAGGCGCAAATGAATTAATGTAAGGGAAATCTCATATGGCAGGGACATTTTTTGTATGAAGTAGCAAACACATCACCAAGAGTGCATTCTTGGTGTACCTTCGTAATGCATACATTTCCCTGACATGTATTCAGTTGTTTCATAAACATGCGTATCCATTATGGTCTAATTATCTACGGCAATGACGTAATCGTATGCTTTTATTTTGAAAACAATCCGGACGTGGCCTTGGGCATGCGCATATCACCGAAGAATAAATACTTCAGTGCTTAGAGAAGGGAATAAGATTGTAAACATTGCCAAGTTGGTGATTTCTCTGTGTTGTTGGGATGGAAATATAAGGTAAAGTCGGTCTTAAACATGTCTACTTTTTGTCAGATAGTTGACAACGTTAACGATATCCTCACATGTTATACAGTTAACTAGTTAGCACTACAGTTCAAGATAACCAGTCCGTGGTTTTGGTTCCTTACCTGATGCTCCAACGATTCTCAAACGGTCGTAAATATCCTGAGTATGTCGGCTAACTTATGAATATCTCAATTTATTGTCTAAATTAGTTTTTCTTCTGTTGCATAAGTTCATTTTAACTTTATTCGTCTGTTTTGGGTTTTGAATCGCCTGTGGATTTTCTACCACAGAGCTAGCGATAGCTTAACACGCTAACCAAGTGTCCAGAGACATCCATGGGGAATGGTCTAGCGGTAACGCTAACTAGTTAGCTTGCTTAGATTGGTTTTCATAGGTCCTCTGAAATAAATATAGTCTCTGATGCACACGGCCATTCTGTTTAACATATACGTTTCTTCTACATGTACAGATAAACGTAAATTAAGCTATATTCTTACCACAACAAAGGACATTATGATTAGCAAATCAGTTAGCTAACTGCGTATGCGGCTCTATTAGCTGAAACTGGTAATAACTAACTGTTAAATTAGCATATATCAGCTATCTACAAACTGCGAAAAATAAGCAGGACACGGGGAAGCGACCATGTATCAACTTGAAATGTGTTTGAAGACTCACAATGGGCATATTTTATTTAAGTTAATGTTATGTGCACACCTGAGTCGGGCTTTCTGATCCTGTGCAAAAGTCTGCGTTTTGTCTTCCTGTTTATCATTAATTCATCTGTGATTAGGCTAATGAAACGTTATTTAAAACAAGTGCCCCAGCTAGCTGCTGGACTCTTGACAGCTAGTTGCCTAAACAGCACAGTATATTTAGTGGCAACTAATCATTTCAATAATAAATGATTATGGTTGACCATAGTTGTTAGTTTGTATTACAGTACAACTAAGTAAAAGGTTCTAAATAATCAATTTACACTTCCACAGTTCAGCAAAAAGATGTAATCTACTCATCCTCTTGCCTCCCCTGAAAACAACAGGAACAGATAAATTCTATGCTAATCCTGTAGAATACAACATATTATAATAAGTCCAATTGTGTATATTTGAAAAAGCACCACAGCCCAATATAAATAATTATTATAACCCACAAATGAGAAATGTAAATGTTACAGAGCTCTTATAACAAAAGGAATATAGGAGAAGTTAGTTATCTATGTACACACAAAAAAATCTTTTATACATAAACAACCAAAATTTTTACAAGGTGTACAGAGATATGTACACAAGTGTGAGGAGGTGTGAATGATCCGGATGAGATATACAGTGTACAAGCAAGCTGTAAATGAATAACAGCAGTTATTAAAAAGGAACAGATGATATGTCAATTAAACAGGTGATAAATGAGAACATAAGGTGATAAATGCCAAAATTTTTCATCGTAAACGTCACAATTGCAGGGTTTATTGCAGGCTGACGTTGTTTGATACAATAGTTTGTACAGGCGTATGAAATGGTGACTCACCGTGAAGAAATACATCAGTCTAATAGCTTTCTGAGAGAAACAATAGGAGATCAAATTCAGTAAGTAGCAAGATGGGGGTGTGGCAGAAGCTACGATAAACAAAGGAAAGCAATTAGTCTGCACAAAAAAACTGTAAAGTTGTAGCTTGGTTAAAGACCTCTCAGGGGAAACACAGCTACATTGATGTGTAAACTGAAAGTCTGATTTGTTATTTTTTTTAGGTTAATCTTAAGGTGTGGGACCAAATATTGTTCTTCAGTGCATGGACGTAAAACCAATGCGCAGGTAGGTGTCGTGTTAAGGTGTGGAGGAATGTCTGTATGATTCTTTGAAGAATGTAAAATGATGTGATTGTTACTTCCAGAGCCCTTGTGATGATGTTGTCAAGCTTATGTTTTTCTGATTTCTGATAGCTTCCACCAAAGCTATAATGCTGTGGAAAAAATATATCAAAAATATATCACAGACTAAAAATGCAATTCTTTAATCAGTCTTTGTTTCACAGTTGTTCACATGTTTAAGGTGGTCCTAATGACACACATGATTGCAAAGTGAAACACCAAGCCACAGGTGACCTTTAGAGTGGTTTAATGGGTCCACAGGGTTTATAAGGCTCCTACTCCAAGTCAGTCCGCCAGAACTGATTAAATCTTTTGGATTCAATTCACTTCCGAGTTACAGAGAGAGAAACCCATCAAAGAGCCAACAAGAATATGATTAGGGAGCACGGCTGGCAACTTCTTGGTGCCACTGGAGCATACAACCTCATCCTATGATGATGTGGAAAAAGGATTGAATGCATAAGGGAGAGAGGGCTCTCCCTTTATGCACATAAGAGGCACACAGCCAGTATGCTCATGTGTTTGACAAAAAAAACAAGTTAGAGAAATGCACTGATTTTCAGAAAAATAACACAATTTTGTCAGGAGGACTACATGGACTACACTGCACATACTGTGTTTATTAAATTCACTGAGACTGAAACCAACCCACCAGCCAAGGATTAGTTGAGGAAGGAGGCGTGATGTCAAAAGACCCTGCAGCTGGCTGAATTCTTTTCAACTCTGGGGACAGACAAGAGTCTTGTATTCTGAGAACGGAGAGCATGAGATGGAGTGTAAAGTTTAAGGAGATCAGACAAGTATGAAGGAACACTTCCATTTAAGCTTTTCTACGTCATCGGAAGCCCTTTAAATTGTGATTTGACTTAAGTAGGGAGCCAGTGAAGGGAATGCTAAGACTGGTGTAATGTGGTTGCATTTTCTGGTTTTGGTTAGAGTTCTAGCTGCAGCATTCTGGACCATGCCTTCAAACAAGTCCAGTTGCCATGCAACAGCATCTTTAGGGATTAACATGACCTGGATGAGTGAGAATCTTCAGACATCCAGAAAACTAGCAAACTGCATTGATATTTATGAGTTACAGAGCTATTTCCAAAGCTCTGGGACTTGACAGATTCTCAGTGAGAGAGACCGTGAGAATGGAGAAGACTTCCTGAGTGGCTGGTTTTGTGACTCTAACTGCATCCCTCATGATTAAACTATCTGATAGACAGCCTAGAAATGACATCTGTGAGAGACTGGTGAAACACAAACTACTGCTAACCCAGAAGAACATTAAGGCTCATCTCAATTCTGCTGCAACGTACATAGATCACCCTCAGACCTTTCAGAAGAACTAATGAGTTGAAAGATTAACTGGGGCCCTGTTATATCTGGTATAAACTGAAGAATTCCACAAAAAAAAGAGGTCAAACTTTTAGGTGGCAGTGTAATGTTGTAATGTTCCACGTCCAGGGTAACTTTTCATAATTGAATTCTGCTTACTACCAGAAAATTCAGAAGGACAAAATCAGGTCCTCAGTGAGTGGAACTAGATTATGCAGCAAAGCAAGAGGCCTCATTCATCAACATCTTCCACTGTTGTAGGACAGCTGCCAGACAGTACGCGTTGGTGCTACTACAGGTTTTTTGCGTCGAGGAAACCTCGACGTGTAGCTAGTAGGAACAGGGAATTGAACCACTGACCCTGGGGTTTATGGATGACTGCTTTCTTAAATTTGTTCTTTAGAAAAGTCTGCATCAAATTAATAATGTGTTTTGAAACTGCAGATTTGTTCACACCTTTGTCGTACTTATGAATGCCATTGTCCTCCTAAGTTGAAAGCACGTTGCTGTAGTTGTAAAGTAAATGCCCCTCTGGTGCCTATAAAATAGCAGATAGAGGATTGCAGACTGCATTGAAGGAAGTGAATAGCAGATGGGCTTTGTGTTTAGTGATGGATATAAAATAACTCACAAAGGGAGTTAGATGCTTTTACTTTTTTAGTGAATTGCTACTGTAGTGTTTATTATTTTATTGTTTTTCTATGGTGCTTTGTAAAACATTAGTTAAAAACAATATTAATGAAAAAACTGTATAATTGTAATTTAAATCCTTTGTAATTTAAATATTATACAGTTGTAGAATCGAATAAAATGCAACAACCAATTATTTTGGTCAAACATGTCGGCACACAAATGTGCTATGTGTGCACTTTGCGTAGATTCTATTCTATTCCTGTCTAAAAGCAAATCCCAAATAAATTATTGAATACTGAAATGTAAGAAATTTCTTCTTAAGATAAGGCCCAAGGAATAAAATTAAAGATGTTGGTCAAGTCTAACCTGAGGTTGCAGTTAAGTTTGGGGGGGTGATTATTTTCTTCCATTGGTGATTTAGGTATTTATTAACTTTGATTAAAAAAAATACATTTTTCTTTTCGTATTTTTTCAAGTTGCTCACATAGAGCATTATATATAGTTTTAGGGTCTGAAGCTCTTTAGTGTTTCAGAGAAGGTCTATTAACTCACTGAATTGTCACTCACCTGGTTACTCTTAAGGGCCACCAGCGCACGCCAAGACGCCACTGGAATGGACATCACCAGCCGCTGTACTCTGGGGGACCCCAACAAACTCCCTGAAGGGGTCCCCCAGCCTGCACGCATGCCCTACATATCAGACAAACACCCGCGGCAGACCCTAGAGGTGATCAACCTGCTGAGGAAACACCGTGAGCTCTGTGACGTGGTGCTGGTGGTGGGGGCCAAGAAGATTTATGCTCACCGTGTCATCCTGTCTGCCTGTAGCCCCTACTTCAGGTACTTCAGTTCACTACTATGGAAGGAAAATATTCCCACTGGGCTGTGATTACTAGATGTGCTGGCTGTAATAATTAATCGATCAATTATTTACAGGGCCATGTTTACTGGAGAGCTGGCAGAAAGCCGGCAGACTGAAGTGGTTATTCGTGACATTGATGAGAGGGCCATGGAGCTGCTCATCGACTTTGCCTACACCTCACAGGTAACAACAGTGACACTGAGTAGAAGGGAACAACAGTGTTTTACTATTGTTAGGCATCAGGGAGTGGTGGTGTAGTGTTTGCGGTAGCATTGTTGCCCACTACATTTTCCAGTCACATTAGACAAGTTCAGTGAAACTAACAATCAGGTTCTTACAGTGAGCTGCTGGCAGGTAAAAGAAGAGCGTGATTGCTACCTGTGCTCCTGCAGAACCCACTGAACATGTTTTCAAAGTTGATCTACTTGACTTGAGTCCTAAGAGGCTGCTGAACAAATACCAATGACAGGTGTCTTATAAATCTGCTGTAAGTCAGTGAAAATACCTAATCACAGTTTAAGCACAATCTTCATTATATGGCCACCATCAGTGTGGATTAAATGATCAGATTATTGAAGATACTGGCCAGTTAGGAACGTGAGTTGTTTTTCTGTTGTTACTTTAGTTGTTTTGTTCTTTTGCGTTATCCTGTCATGTTTGTAGTTTAAACTCTTTTTGACAGAGGTTTTCATGGATCCAGAAGTGTGGATCCGACCAAGCCGTACTTGACATAAATAAACACATTTTTATTTTGAGAGAGAACTGATTCAATGAGACCCTGAACTGAAAATAATTAGACCTGCTCCAAAGTGCAGTTGATCTGATCAGAGAGAGGAACACAAATGCTGGCAGCATCGTGATGCAACCAATTGATCAGTTGGCTATGAATTCAATAACAAGCTGCCACACTGGAAAAGAGCAGCATTAATATCATAATATTGTCCTCAGAACAAAAGTACAGTCATAGAAATTAAAACTAACTAAAATATGATACAGACTATGCTTGTGCGCATCTAGATCCACTCAGGTATTGGACATAATGATACATTTTATACTTTTGACATTGAAACTAAAACACAAATTCTTATTAGATTGAGTTCTAGGACTGAGATGGCATTGATGTAGATTTATGATGGACTACATGTGAAGGCTTTGCTGTGGTGCTCTCCCTACGTCTAGGTAACTGTAGAAGAGGGAAATGTCCAGACACTGCTCCCTGCTGCCTGCCTTCTCCAGCTGGCTGAGATCCAGGAGGCCTGCTGTGAGTTCCTCAAGAGGCAGCTGGATCCTTCCAATTGTCTGGGCATCAGAGCCTTTGCCGACACACACTCATGCCGTGAGCTGCTCCGCATCGCAGACAAGTTTACCCAGCACAATTTTCAAGAGGTAGGAACCTGAAAGGACAAGAAATGCTTACTAAAATCTCTCGTTTACAGAAGTATTCATACTCTTTATTTGTAGAACCCCCCTTAACCACAATTACTGCTTTGAGTCCCTGTAAGCTTTGCCTGCTCTATAAGCTAGATTTAGACAGTTTATCCCCTTCTCCCTGACAAATCCTCTCAAGCGCCATCAGATTGGATGAGTAGTGCCTGTGAATTGCAATTATCAGGTCTCCCCAGATGTTCCATAGGGTTTAAGTTTGTGATTTGATTGGGCCACTGAAAGATAGTCCGAGACTTGTACTGAAACCACTTAGTTGTATGCTTCAGGTCACGGTTAAAAGGAAAATGTCTCTGGAAGCAACAGAAGCAACAAGTTCTCTTAACTTCTACAGTCCATGGTCCCTGTCCTGCAGTGGGTTTAGCTCACTTTGTCATTAAGGGTTATTGAGTGTACCCTGTGTCAGTTTTATCCATTTAAACTAACATCTGCAACATAAAGTGTAAAAAAAAAAAAAAAGTGAAGGGACCAAATACTGTACATTATGCACTAAGTGATACAATCACCTGTAACTTTCACCCAGTTCTTTTAGTAGTGATGTAAACCTGCTCAAATCAGAGTGGAGACTTGGCTATTTCATGTAGCTTCTATCATTTCATTTCAAATGTGTTTTTCTGAAGAATGGAAAAATATGTGTAAATTTTCTTAGTCTGGTCTGGATGTACTGAAAGTAATTCAGGCTAACATGTTGATATCAAGCTAAAATAATTCTGTTTATTCTTAGTCAGCTCATTTGGTTCTTCAAAAGCAGTTTGAGTGTTTCCTTTTTAATCCTGGATGAAGTAATCTTGTGTTTTGTCTTCAAATAAGGCTAATAAGAGCAGAGAGTCAAAGTCATGATGAATCATGAGTGTTGATCATGTGACTGCGCACACATGAGGTCAAAGCATGCACTCACAAATTCCTTAATGTACACAAGTCACATTTCATGGGTGTTTCTGCATTCAGCAGTGAAAACCTCACCTTTTGTTTTGGTTGACAAAAGTAACAACCCTGATCCTGACTGACGAGTTAACGTAAGTGCTGAGTTCTGTCGCATTAAGGTTGTTTTCACACCTTTGTACGTTTGCTTTGGTCCAAATCAGTTGAAAAATCCAAGCGAACCAAAATGTCGCATCTGACATAAGTAAATACAGGAAGTAGATCCTGTGATGTGGACCACTGTATGTTTCTGTGACCGAGGAAACGATTATTACATGATGAATGTTAACGTGGGTCTGTCGTCCTCACCGGGATTGTTTATTACGTTAAATCACTTGCGCATTCATCCGATCAGGTGTCTGTGAGACACTGCACCTTCTCACAACATAAAATTTTCTCCGCAGTTCATCCTGCAGCACGTTGTTCCTACAAAATAAATGAAAGTCTACACATGGTTTAATGTACTCAAATAATGGGATTTATAGCATTTGGTCCTGTTTGGGTTCGATAAGCTTTCTCACCATGCGGTCTGCACCAGATTTCACTATTTGATTATTGGATGAATTACTGGGTTCACACTGGACCAACAGAACCGCAACAAGGGGGAAATGAACTTGAGTTTGATTCAAACGGACTAAAGCCTGTAGGTTTGAAAGCAACCTAAGAAACCAGAGCTGCTCAGCTACACGTCTGCACAGCATGAGATTTAATGCTGTTGGAAGTTTCTGCTTTGTTACACTCTTTGCTAAATTTCCCTGTAAAATACTACAGTGACTGATGAATTCTTCTCGAAGAACGAAGATGAAGTTGTCCACGCACCCAGGATTCATGGCAGATTTGTCCTACTTAAGAGAGTCAAGAGTTATGCAGCAGATACAGTGGTGACCTCTGTTGATCATTAGTGGTAAAGGTATATTTGTGAAACCAGTCCCTGAAATAAATTTAGTCAAGGTTTCCTTCACTCAGGATTAGAAATGAGCAACTACACTACAGAAACAGCCCTGTGGGAGAATTAAGGACTTCCATAGGATTGAAATGAACACCATGGTGTACTCATGTATCATCCAGCGTTACACCCCTGCTCAGGACTAAGGGGGTGTACGTTTCTGTGGTGCGTCACTAGTGAAACGAGCTGATGGAGATCTGGTGGAGAGTATGGATCTTTACATTTTCTGTTGGTGGCTGTCCCCGAGTGTGAATGTTAGTTTTACAAAATATATGATTTTGACAGTTAGCCTTGGTGATGCTCTTTTTTTTTTTTGCACTGTAGACATTTTGAAAATGACAGTGCTCTGTGTAACATGTTATTCCTCCTGTTTTGGAGCAACTCAACACTGTGGTGTGGGTACAGCACTGTTTGGCTGTGAAAAAAGATTTATTAGGTGTTCTCTCTTTGTGTCAGAGCTGCTGTGACTGACCGTTAAGCTCTGTTGCGTTGGCAGGTAATGGAAAGTGAAGAGTTCATGCTGCTGCCTGCCAACCAGTTGATTGACATCATTTCCAGCGATGAGCTCAATGTGCGGAGTGAGGAGCAGGTTTTCAATGCGGTGATGGCCTGGGTGAAATACAGCATCCAGGAGCGCAGACCACAGCTGCCCCAGGTTTGTTACTCTTAAGATATCCTAGCACAAACATTATGGCTGCTGTAGTCAGCATGACTGTTGGTTTACAAGCTGGACATTAATTCTCAACATGACTTTGCAAATAATATGTTGTAGTAAAAGTGAACTCTGAGAATAAAATGATTTCCTTGTGTCCTACAGGTTCTACAGCATGTCCGTCTGCCACTGCTCAGCCCCAAGTTTCTGGTGGGCACCGTGGGCTCAGATCCTCTTATCAAGAGTGACGAGGAGTGCAGGTTTGTGTGCATTAGTATCAATCATTCAAATGTTTTTGGTGGAAATCTGGATCCAGGACTGTATGTTTCTTCCAAACTTTTAGTTACTGTAATTTCCGGACTATAAGCCGCTACATTTTTCACTTGCTTTGGACCCTGCGGCTTATACAACGGTGCGGCTTAATTGATGGATTTTTACAGGTAACTGTCACCAGGGGCGCACTATCAAGGAAGCACAAGAGCGAGACAGACAGTTCGCGCCAGGTAACGAGAGCAAAACAAACCAAGTGAGCCCAAATGCAGTACGAGAGACGGAACGAGAGCGAGACAGTTTGCGCCAAGGAAGTGTTCATGCACACACCCTCATTATGGAAAACAAACGTAGTAGTGCATATGATGCTGCTTTTAAGTTAAAGGCAATCGATCTGGCTGTCAAAGAAGAAAATAGAGCTGCTGCACGTACCCTTGGCATCAATGAATCAATGGTGAGACGCACCTTTACTGTCATGTTACAGACAAGCACTTTTAAAAACGAATTAAATTTAGCCATTTAACGTTATTGCCTCGGCAAGCGCTGTAAGCTTTGTTTTTCTGGGAGCACCGTTGTATTATTTGTGCACTGCACGAATCTTTGACATGTTCGTCATGTCAAAGATGTGAAAGTTTGATTGATTGAAAGATTTATTGTGTGTTTCAAATGTTAATCAATGGGGCGCTTTGCGTTCCCAAACAGTCATCTCTGTCTCTCCAGACAATCCCCCCCCGTGGTAGCAGGAACCCTCATATATGATAATTAAACATTAAAACACCTGCGACTTATAATTTGGTGCGGCTTATGTATGGAACAATCTGTTGTTTCCCCCAAATTTAGCTGGTGTGGCTTATATTCAGGTGCGCCTTATAGTCCGGAAATTACAGTACATCTACCGAGGCTGAGGAGGAAGTGACCTCAGTAGGACATAGAGACATTATGTATCCTTTCTTTAGGTTTAAAATCATATACTTGTTCTTGTTTGTTCAGAGACCTGGTTGATGAGGCTAAGAATTACTTGCTGCTGCCACAGGAGAGGCCTCTTATGCAGGGCCCCAGAACACGGCCAAGAAAACCCATCCGCTGTGGAGAAGTACTTTTTGCAGGTCAGTAGCTTCGAGCACTAAAATAATAATACTGAAAGTGTTTATGTCCCTGCCAGCGTGGAGGATTGTACAAAAATGTATGACACTGACTGAAATGACATTTGAGGGCACATGTTGTATTGTGCATCATCTCTTCAGTCCATGCTCACACGTTTCTCACACTGGCAGTTGGGGGCTGGTGCAGTGGAGATGCAATTTCCAGCGTGGAGCGTTACGATCCTCAGACCAACGAGTGGCGGATGGTGGCGTCGATGAGCAAACGGCGATGCGGAGTGGGAGTCAGTGTTCTGGACGACTTGCTGTACGCAGTGGGAGGTCACGATGGCTCGTCATACCTCAACTCTGTGGAGAGGTGTGGCATTCTCTTTCAAGATAAAAAAAATTAGTTTTTCACTTCCTGACTCTCCGTCTCTTCATTCTTTATAACTCATTATTCAAAGTGTTTCTCTATTCCATGTCTCTTGTCCAGATATGATCCTAAGACCAACCAGTGGAGCAGTGATGTGGCCCCTACGAGCACTTGTCGGACTAGCGTGGGCGTGGCTGTCCTTGGTGGTTATCTGTATGCTGTAGGAGGACAGGATGGGGTCTCCTGTCTCAACATTGTGGAAAGGTAACAGTCAAAAACAGATGTCTTGATGTAGCTTTAATTCCCCCAGAAGTGAGTTCTACCACATTCAGTGTTTTCCACAGACTGCATGCATGTCGATCTCATGAATCTCATTTGTTTCTTACTGGTTATCAGCTGTAACAGTGTTGACATGCATCCACATCACATACAGATTGTGTATTTTTAAATTTAAACATATTTATTCCTTGAAACAGTAGTTCTCTATAGTTTCACACGTCTTTCGTGTCCTTTAGATATGATCCTAAGGAGAACAAATGGACTCGTGTGGCCTCCATGAGCACCAGGCGACTCGGTGTTGCTGTGGCTGTTCTCGGGGGATTCCTGTACGCTGTGGGAGGCTCTGATGGGACATCACCGCTAAATACAGGTATGACCCTCATTCACAAGAGCAATACAAGCACTGAGCTGTCAGTTAGTACATCAGTTATTTAAAATATATTGGTCTTAGTTCACTGTCGTTTTGTTCCTGTTTTGATTGGTTTTCGTCTTTCTGTGTTTCTCTCCTCCTCAGTGGAGCGCTACAACCCCCAAGAGAACCGCTGGCACACCGTCTCTCCAATGGGAACCAGGAGGAAGCACCTCGGCTGTGCTGTCTACCAGGACATGATTTACTCTGTTGGAGGAAGAGACGACACCACAGAACTGAGCAGTGCAGAGCGATACAACCCCAGAACCAATCAGTGGTCTCCGGTAGTGGCTATGACGTCCAGGCGCAGCGGGGTGAGTGTGTTGAAGATTTTGTGTTGTCTAGTGTTGATATGACTGCATTTCATCTAGTAAGAGATTTGGTTGTATATGACAGCTCAGTTATAAAAGAGTATAAACGTACAGAATAAGTTCTACATAAATTTAATTTGTGTGATTTAAAAAAAAATTGTGCAGGTGGGCTTGGCTGTGGTGAACGGGCAGCTGATGGCTGTGGGAGGCTTTGACGGGACGACATATCTCAAAACTATAGAAGTCTATGACCCTGATGCCAACACATGGAGGTAAGTGACACAACACAAGTGACACATAGTACAGCTATGAAACTAAATATTACCATAATTATAGCAGTTTACTAGTTTTAGATAATCAAGCAAATATTATGATATAAGCAATGTATTTCCCCTGGTGTAGGATTAATACAGTCAAGTTTAAGTTTACCTGTAGCAGCATCTTAGTGAAATCAGGAGGTCTGGAACTGAAACAGGGAGAGGCCTTTAGATGGCATTTTGAAAATGTCACATGTGCTCTGCTAAAGATCAGTAAGATCCCTTTGCAGCACTCTGTGCAGTCCTACTGACATGATTCACCCTTTTTAACACAAAACAACCATACACATGCTATAATAAACTTAATACAACGTACAACTGAATTTATTATTGTACTTCAGACAGTATTTAAATCTGTTTACATGGTCATAACTATATTTGTTAGTGTATTAATAGTTTTTTGTACATACATTTAATTTGAAAGGACTTTCTCCTGTGATGGAAGCCTATTAAAGTTTTACACATCTAATATTCTCAAACTGTAACCAATTGTTGTCTAGTTTCTATGGTAATGTAGAGAGCACAGGAGGTCCACTATTACGTAGTCAACTACCTACTAATATTTACTATATAAAAGTTTCCTCTTTTGTTAAAGTAAACTAACTAACACAAGTTGATAAAATGACAATAGAGGAAAATGTAACCATAACCCTGATTATGGGGGAGATTGATCATTTTAAACATTCACTGTACCGCTTCTACAATAAAACTGAAAACTAGGAAAACAACATCTTGTGATCCCTTCCTCATCATTTGATTGTCACCTCTTTCCAGGTTGTACGGAGGAATGAACTACCGCCGGCTAGGTGGAGGAGTGGGTGTCATTAAAATGACTCACTGTGAATCTCACATATGGTAACACCTCCCCTCCCTTACCTAGACACACTTCTTAACACGTTGCAGCAGATGCCTCTCTTCGCTGACTCTTGTGCCTCTAAAAGAGACACTGTTAATTCATGTGAGAGGATCAGAGAATCGTGGCAGGGGAGACAAGACAGAGATGCAAAGAGGAACAAACTGTGAACTCTAGATGATCCCCAACCCTCTTCAGGATCATTAACGTTGAAATAGCCTGGTTGATTTCATCGATTGACCGCAATCAGCATGAAGTGCACCGAGAGCAAAGTATACCGAGCACCATTAATCTTCCAGTAAGAAGAGGAAGGTCCTCCTCCAGAATTCTTGGCCTGGGACATTTGAATGGACTGAAACTAAACTTGTTTGACTTTGCTATTGGGGGTGATGATATTTTTATTTATTTTATTTTTTATTTTAACCTTTGTTTCACCAGAAACAAAAATCTCTTCTTCAGGAGTGTCCTGGTTGAACAAACTGCAACACATAAAGTGAAAACTTACTTAATCAAAAAAAAAAACATCAAATCACCTAAAAAAACAACATAAAAACCTAAAATGACTAAATAATCCAGTATAACTGTAAAACACATTGACACAGCAAAGACCCCAGCACTGACAGCTCAACTGTGATCAATGGAAGTCCTGCAGCAAAGACTTAAACCCACTGTAAGAAGTATAGGCAAATACTCTAAATATATATATAGAGATTTTTTTCAAGCTCTATCGAGTACAGACAACAAATAAGTACTGACTTAAATGATGGTTAATGGAGAGGCCTCCGAACAGTCAGAGAGGGTCCTTCAACATACAGACCACAATGATGAGTAAAGGCTTTACACATCATGAGTCTCAGTGCCCCATGATCTACACAGTCGTAATAACTGAGTAGACATGATGTCCCCAAAGTCAAATGTAGCAGAGGTAAGTCTCTTTTTCCCATTAAAACAAACACATTACCAAGATGTCTGTAAGACGGGCTCTATTGTATTTTCCATATTCTGTTCTCAGCATATCAAACAAGCTTCAGAGCAGACTGAGAATGCTGAATGACAGTATTAGCTACCTGAAGCTTAGAAAGGGCCTGTGCCTCGATAGGAGCAGCAGAGTAAAAGAATTTGTCATCAGCATAAAAATGAATTCTTGCATATTTGGCAAAGATTTCCCCGTCTATAGCAGTGTGAAGGCACAAATGAACACCCCCAGCTTGTACTTAAAACTCTCGGTTTAATGTGTTAGATCAGTTATTTCCTGGAGACACAGTATTGTACGGTTAGAGCTAAATCCATGGTCTCACTTTCTGTCTTTACTTGTCTTTTGGCTTTTAAGCAGACAACTCAATTGTGGCTTTCAGGTCTGTATGTTTAGATCAAATTTTCCTTCCAGGATTATTAACAGAAGCAAGATGCGTATGAGGAAGTCCTTGCTACTCAACATTGCTACAGTATGTTTTTCCCAAACTTACTGTTGCTGTACTTAAGGTAACACCATTAAGTACTGTATTCAAGGAAGCAGGTGTAGCCATTTACAAATAATGTTTAAAGTACTAGTCATTGCAGTTCCTATGCTCAGCAGAGTGACAGTAATACACTGTGACCTGGCTCAACATAACTCACCAGTGGAATGATAATGATCCAGTTGTGTCACAGTTTTACTGATCAGAGCTGAATCCTGAAGTCCTCAGTGTGCTTCAGACGATCCACATCATCTTACTACGTCAAGTGCATAGGTTTTCAAGTTCACGTCCTCCACCTGACTGCACCAGGCTGCAGCCTCGACGAGATGTTAAGTGCTGAATGATGGAACAGACACGTTTAAGGTTAAAACCCTGCCTACTTTCACATGTCCGTACACCTGGCCAGTCACTGCAAGGAGTGTAAATGTGTATGTGCATGTGCACACTAGATGTGTAAAGGTGGTTTCAGATGATGACGATGTACCTGACAGGTACAGTCTGAAGCATACTCTAGTGGCTCAGTTAGCTCCTCTATTAGTGGGACAGTAGCAAGCAGGAGGGAAAAATGCATTCATGGTCTACTTAATTCACATTCAACGCTGTCTGTAAATACTGTCAGATGTGAAGCAAATTTGGGCTCTGATTTGTTTCACGTTTATGGTTTCTCACATTTGTTCCGTAGGGCTCCCACATGGAGCACAATGTAGTGTCACAGCACCACCTGCTGGGGGGCAGCTTTAGTACAGCACTGATAGTGATCCACTGCTGTGAAACTGATCTCAGCTCAATGTTTGAGCAGATGGTGCATTGATTTGGATGAATCCTCTCATAATTCCTTGTGTTGTAATAGGAAATTACTCTCTTAATTATATATCACATCAGTGTTCCAGTTAATAAAAAATATCCTACAAACGATAAGTCAACATGGAAATCACTGATTCAGGCATTACGCTGACAAAGATGGTTTGATGCTGTGCACAAGTGGAGTTATTTCATAGATGCAATGCTACATGTATTGACTCTCTGACACACACATACCACAGCCCTGCACTTTAAATTGTATGTGAAACTAAATGCATTATACACTAAGTGAGCCCCGTTTTCATAATCAACCAGGTCCTAACATGAATGAACGCTGCTGTTAACAGTGAATCATGATTGTGTTTGGTTTAGCTGTCAATGCTGTTTAAGATAATTCAAGTCACATGATCACTGACGGTGTCATAACGTAGTTGACTATATGCAAATGGCCATGATAAAAATGAATGTTTGTGCTTTAGGATGTTGTGCAGACACATGCAGTATATTGATGCTCATTTGTATTGTGGAATGGGATTATTTGATGCAGTCTGACGTTGAACGCATTTTGCACATTGATTGTGATAACAGCCTGTCACTATTTGTTGAACAGTTACGCATCTGCCTGCTCCTTAAAGAATCTCTCTTTCACTGCCTCAGACATCCAAGGAAATCCCACTCAGTTAAGGGTCCGTGCGTATTACTGCTTTTGTCCAGTAGGTGTCCAGGAGGTCTACTGTTGGCAGGCTGAGAAAGCACCTCATTCTGAACGTCCACTTATCTTTGAGCTACCATCAGTTCTCTAATGCAAAAAGTTTCTCTCTCAGCATCTTTGACTCTACCTTGGCAGTACATTACCAAAGCAGTCCTGCTGTATTTGGCTCCCAAACTGAGTGGAGTTTCCCTTTAATCGTGTAAGCTACTAATAATGCATTGTGACTGTAATGACCAGAAATCAAGAAGCCCTCAGTTAGTAGCTGATATTCAAAGATCCTGTTCTGAGTAGCCTCTGTACAGCCAACATGGGACCCCAATATTGTTGGTGATGTCTGGTGTCTTCATGTATCAAGCAGCCACCTCCCAGCTGTGATCATTACAACAGCTCTGGACTCATCACATTCTGTATTAAACTTCTTCCCTGGAAATCAATGCTGTTTCATTATAAGAGCAACAGAAAAAGAAAAAAGATGTTCTGGTAACTTTTAGGGGTTAAAGTTTTCCAAAAGCACTCACCCCCAGTCCTCCCAAGAATAAAGTGGACCATGTCACAAAGTATCTATGCAAAAGCTCTGGTGGTTAAAGAGAAATTATCCAATTTAAATGGTACTTGTAAGATACTGCCAGACTGACTGATGTCAGTATTAACTCCACCTTTACCTTTTACTTAATACCACAAATTCAACCACTATTTGGAATGAACCTTATCATCTCATCAAGACATCAGTCTTTATATAATCTTATCGTTTCCCCAGTGACCATTAGCGGTATTGCAATGAAAACTCCTCTGTTTCTCTATTGACGTTTTAATTACTGGAAAAAAACAAGACAATCATTTTGTGCTTTACTCTATGATACGTAGTAATCTGAACTGAATATCTTCATTTTCTCCTCTGTCATATTTTAAATTGCCATTTGCAGCCTAATTGAACATGAACAAATTTAAATGTACATGTAAAATCAGATCGAGAATGGATGGAAAGCAGCAACAGCTTGAGGGATTTTACGGAACCCACGTCGTGTAGTGGAGTTAGCATTTTGGTTTATGGTAACAGGGAGATGGCAAGTTCCCAGTCCCCTGCTCACTCATCCTGCAGCGAGTCACAAACCAATATATGTAGATGAATACTACCACCTACTGTACTGGAGTATGTAACAGAGTTTTATGTGCTTACATATACTTTGTTCTAATCCATTATTGATGCGTGTGCCACTTCTCCTTCCACAATTTCCTTCACTGTCTTTCTTATCATTGATTCTTTATCTTTACCAGATGTCTCTCCAGCCATTGTAACCCTGATATTACAGCTGTTATTTCTGCTGTATAGATTGATAATCATCATTCATTATTTTCCTGTTGTCCCTGTATCTGATGCCTTGCTCGTAAACCAGCTCCTCCTACACTCACCTGTAGTTCATTAGCTTGTTAACAGCCTCTACACATAGAATCCCTCAGCCAACAAACTAATGTTCTTTCAGACAGTCCACTGAGCAGGCTCTGTTAATATGCAGCAGTCACTCTCTACATGCCAAAAGAATATTGTGTTAACAGCATCATCGTCATTGCTACCAATTTACTAAGTTACATTTTACATTTTAGTTTTTTTTTTGGAAAATTTGGTCACAGCAGCTTCTGTTCAAAAGTTTGGACACACACAGGAATGACCATGTTTCTCATGAAAAGATACCTGTCTTCAGTTGTGTTACCATCATTGAACATGGCTTTCTAATGGTCAGTTATCCTTTGAAATTAGTACATTAGCAAACATAACATGCTATAGGAAGACAGTACTGATGTTTGCAGAATTAAGGTTATAATTATGATTTTAAATGTCACTGTAACCAAATCTAAGCCTCACAGGAGTAAACAAATGAAAAGGACAATTTTTCCACTTCTCTCTGTGTCTGTGTGCAGCTGGTGAGTTTGTGTGTCTGTCTGTCGGGGCCAGGAAAACAGTACAACATGAACAATGTCTACAGATTCATTGTGATTCTGATTTGATGTTATGAAGTTTGCTTTTCTTTCATAAACATGCTCATTTCTATGTGTGTATATACATATATATAATATATATTTCTCTCTCCTCTTATTGTCTTCTAAATGTAGCCTGAGCCGATGGCTGTAGGTGCCTCTTGAGCAAAAGATCTCCTTCTCACTGTATCTGTCTCAGAAGACACATTGTTACTCTCAAGTATACACTAATCCATGAGAACGCTGGGCAATGGTCCAAACCATGTGAAATGCACTTCTACGTAACTGGCCCCTGCACTAATTAAATGAGTTTTGAGCAGATGGGATGTGTCGACACACTTCAGAATCAAGTTTGCTGTGTCCATCAGCAGTTATATATATGTTTAGATTGTTGTTCTCTGTCAAAAATGTTCGCTCACACCTTTCATTTTCCAAACATGTACTCCCGTAGGTGCTGCAATACTTGGTTTAAGACCAAGTGTTCACACCTGTGAATCCATGTGTCACCATCATTGAGTGGCCTCAGTAATAAATTTACTGAAATGTACCAAGCAAACACACGCTGGACTTTAAGAACATGTATTTTTTAACAGTGGAGCACATATCTATCTATGCCCTCCACCCCTCTCGGGGTATGGGCCGCCAAAGGTAGATCTCCAGAGGTTTCTGTCCTGGGCCATTCTTTCTATTTGACTCCATGCATAGCCCATCTTTGTGATGTCTGCCTCTAGGTCGCGTCGCCAGCTGTTTCTTGGACGTCCTCTCTTCCGCTTGCCTTGGGGGTTCCATCTGAGAGCCTGCCTGGTGATACCAGTTGGCGGTTTGCATAGGGCGCGTCCTACCCAGCCCCATCTTTTCTTCCAGATTTCAGCCTTGGTTGGAATTTGGGATGTCCTTTCCCATAGGTTGTTGATGAATATCTGGGTTCTTCTGGCAGTGGTTTTGGTTGTCCTCCAGGTTTCAGCCCCATAAAACAATACTGACTTTACGTTGGAGTTGAACAGCCGGATCTTGGTGGTCAAGGTCAGCTCTCTGGAAGTCCAGATGTTCTTGAGCTGGATGAAGGCGGAGAACTGATACAAATGGATAAATAATAATAAATAGCTTTATTGTCATTGACCACATTTTACTATGAAATTTGACTTCTACATTTAACCCATCCCCTCTTGGGAGGCAGCAGTGGGCAGCCACAGGAGGCCCCCAGGGTGCTAGTACGTCTCTTGTTCAAAGAAACACCTGGTATGGGGGATGGGCTGGGATTTGATTCTTCCACCTTTTTCATCCCTGTCTAATGCTTATCCCATTGAGCTACCAGACCTCCCTCAAGTCTTTAATCCAAACATTTTAGAGGTCCATCATGGAGGTCAGTGTGTGTGTATAGTGTCACCTTGTACATAAGCACAGGGTACAAATGTCAAATGAGGTTTGAACTCTTGAAACGCTTGTTGCAGACAAGATGTCAGGGAGTGGTCACAGCTTTTTCTCCTCGAGAACATCATGAAGGTCACTGAGTGATGAGTGGTGATTATCCTGATGAGATGCTGATTACAGAGTGGGTTCTCCTCAGAGTTTAGACACAGTGGGCTGTAAATTGGTCTGGGTCAGTGCTGATGATAAGAATAAAGGAACTTCCTCTGAAGTCTCCTGTTGTACAGTGGGGAGATTATAGGGCACTGCTGCTGGAAACCAGAGGCTTCAAAACCCCACCTTATAACAATAAAACATTTAAACAACACTTTGTATATCCAGAAACATGCTCATAGCTTTAAACACAAACGGACACAAGACTACAACTTCATTTCGAGCTGAGCTCAGGTCTTTCTACACATGCTCAGTAAGACTCATTTCATTACATGTTGTTTTAATATATTTTACAAAGGACTGCTGTTTACAGTATGGTCTCACTGCTCCAACCAACCTTCATCAACTGCATCCACATTTCCCTCACTTGCATCTTTTTCTAGCGCCTCTGTCCCTCCCACTAAAAGAGAGAAGAACCAAGGACGTGTTCATGACACATCCAGCTGAAAGCTACTCAGCTGGATCAACTGTCAGCCTCACTTTTGTGTGAGTGGAGTTTGTATTTGTCCCAAAACAAACTGTCAAATAAATAATAAGGAAGCAGAGTTATCTCCATTCGCAAAGTCTGTATTTTTTTCTTTTTAGTCTGTACATTTTAAATTAAAATTTAATAACCAGCTCATTTATTAAAACCTGCATTCTGTATTTATATTGTATGTATAGTATATTAATATACTATTTGGTTTGTTAATGAAATACAGACTTATCCAGATTATCATATTGTTTTATAGAAATATATTATATAATTTGTAGAAATTATTAGCTCAAATAATATAAATAAATAATGTCAACACATTCATTTCTATCCAGAGCTGCACTCACCAAGATATTATATTGACGATGGGATTGGACCACTGTGCAAAGTCTTCCCCAGCACATCCCAAAGATTCTCAATATTCTTAATAGGGATAAGATCTGGACTCTGTGTGACTAAGTTTTTTTATTGAGGTTCAGTGTGGGAGCAGACCAACAAAAGGAAATGCTAATTAAACAAAAGTCATTGTTTTTGCTGATGACATTTATGAGTGACTGAATCTGACAGATGAATCTGACAGATGAGAGCAAAGAGCAGCAGGTGATGTTGCTCCATGTGATCAAACTTTGAACCTCTGTAATGAAGTTTGATTTCTTAGTCATGAGACGACTTACTTTGAAGGTGCTCTATTAAAAACTGAGGAACGTAAACATAACATGCTTAACTTTTTGAGTTTTCAGCCTACAGAGCTGTGTCTGCCTGTGCTGCTATCTCAGAAGCACCTCAGTCCTCTCTGATTCTCATAACGACTTTTAATCATGTCTTCTTAAAAAGAATTTACTTTGAATTAGAAAAAATTGAAGTGATGGAAAAAGCATTTTCTACTATTTATTCCATCACTTATTTTCCATTATGGTTGAGGAGACGGGAGCACATCCACCAAATGACACACGTACACACTCTTTAACACTGGCAATTACAACACAAAGATTAAAAAAAACTAATTAGAACTCAACTATTTGTAATGAACTCAAAGAAAACAAGACGTCACTCTAGTTTAGATTCTTTCCATCCAAACCTCTTTCCTCAAAATGAAACTGAAAACACGATGATGCTTTTGTACACAATGTATAAAATAGATTATGTTCCAGTGTTCTTTGTGTTTTTTTTTTTTTTTCTCGTGGTTTTCTTTCATTTTTTTTAATGACCACAGTATTAGATTCATTAATGGAAAACAATTCACAAGGGGGCAATTAGGGTGGATGGCAGATGTACAATACATACATGGCTCCAGAGTCCTATATGTGTCTGGGTTTATGCAACATGAGCACTTTGGTTAAAGTTAGGGGAAGATTATAGTTTGGTTTAAAGGTTAATAAACTAGTCAACCAGACCACAAGCATCCTCTAACATTAACCTGTGCTGCAACGGCCTAAATTCAGTTTCTCCTCCAGCATACACCACATCAGGTTTCACAATAAAATGTACAATTTTACATTCTTTCAACTAAAAGCAGTAGAAGTGTCAGGAAGAGCAACAGAGGAGGGATTGACACAATTTAACTAACCTTACAGGTCTACACTGTAAGGGTTTCACTAGGGAAGGACCCAAGAGCACTCAAACACAGGGAACTAAAGAGGAAGTACATTTTAATCAATAATCAACCAGAAATAAAACACAAAATCACTCGCACAAGGCGAGTGGAATAAAACTAAAAATAAACAGGCAACTGGAAATCCTAAATCTAAACAGAAACGGAAAAGGCA
>JAUYWH010000008.1:23235123-23245412 GCA_034779795.1 Ctenopoma multispine | reverse complement strand
GTGGTCACTAACCAACTTCCCTCAGATTGATAAAGTTCTGTGGATGCAGAATGAAACGTCTCTACTTGAAAGAAAGAGGTACAGTTGCCATGACTCAATCTTCAGTCTAGGTGTGAATGTGAGTGTGTTGGATGGATTGATGTTAACTAGTGCTATTTACTAGTAAAACACCAGTAAAACATTTAGACATTTGTCAGCGCCTCTTTAAATTTTCTGTGAATTTTATTAATCTTGGCAGCTGTTTACCTGCTATTGGCCGTATATTGCCACTCAGAGAGTTCTGCATATGTACATCATGGACTCTAGCAAAGTTTCTACTCATGCAGCACGGCAACCGCACAATGCTTCAGGGATATTTTCGCTCATTGAGGTATATGATTAGATGGCATATTTCTGAAGTGTTTAGGCCCAAATACAATATATTCTGTCTAGTCTGAATTAGGAATTAGGCGTATCCAGGTCTTTCTCTTTTAAACATGCTTGACGTTTAACTAAGGGGTGACCATGGTGCAGCTGGCAGTTGTTTACGTACCCCAGGGTTGGTAGATTCCTGGCCACATGTTGAAGTGTCCCTGGATAAGACACTGAATCTTTGGCACCTTAAGGGGGCTGCCTGTTCACAAGAAGTTACCAGAGATAACATAACAATAATAACAATACAAATTTATTTATTTCATCTGGTTTTATAGATAAATATAGCTGGGAGTCTTATGCATAGCAGTAAAATGTGGAGTGTTTCTTAATACTATAACTTAAGGAAGACGTCTATGAAATAAAAAGTATTAGTCCAAGCACAGATTCTTGTGGAACCCCATTGCTAATTTTTGTATGCATGGAAGACTCATCATCATTAACTTGGATACATTGGAAACTATCTAATAAGATTTAAACCAACCTAGTGCTGTTCTGTCTCAATAGCATGTTAATGTTGTGATTAGTGGTGTCAAAAGCAGAGCTAACAGGGCAAGTATAGTGATGTGTCAGTTATAAGTACAGCTGGATATCCCATCAAGAGAGTGTTTTAAGTTCTTGAAGATATTTTACCTTCTGGAAAGTAAAACAAGTAAATTTGTTTATCTGTTGAATATACAAGAACATTCATCCTCCTAATTATTTCAATCTACACTGCTCAATAAAATAAAGGGAACACAAAAATAAGACATCCTAGATCTGAATGTATGAAATATTCTTATTAAATACTTTGTTCTTTACATAGTTGAATGTGCCGACAACACAATCACACAAAAAATATCAATGGAAATCAAATGTATCAACCCATGGAGGTCTAGATTTAGAGTCACACTCAAAACTAAAGTGGAAAAATACACTACAGGCTGATCCAACTTTGATGTAATGTCCTTAAAACAAGTCAAAATGAGGCTCAGTAGTGTGTGTGGCCTGTATGACCTCCCTACAACACCCCACTTGGGCATGCTCCTGATGAGGTGACTCCTGGACAGTCTGTGGTGAGACATGATATCCCAGATGTGCTCAATTAAATTCAGGTCTGGGGAACGGGCAGGCCAGTCCATAGCATCAATGCCTTTGTCTTGCAGGAACTGCTGACACACTCCAGCCACATGAGGTCTAGCATTGTCTTGCATTAGGAGGAACCCAGGGCCAACCGCACCAGCATATGGTCTCACAAGGGGTCTGAGGATCTCATCTCGGTACCTAATGGCAGTCAGGCTACCTCTGGCGAGCACACGGAAGGCTGTGCGGCCCCCCAAAGATATGCCACCCCACACCATTACTGACCAACTGCCAAACCGGTCATGCTGGAGGATGTTGCAGGCAGCAGAACGTTCTCCACGGCGTCTCCAGACTGTCATGTCTGTCACATGTGCTCAGTGTAAACCTGCTTTCATCTGTGAAGAGCACAGGGCGCCAGTGGAGAATTTATCAACCTTGGTGTTCTCTGGCAAATGCCAAATGTCCTGTACGGTGTTGGGCTGTAAGCACAACCCCCACCTGTGGACATTGGGCCCTCATACCACCCTCATGGAGTTTTGACCGTCTGACCGTTTGAGCAGACACTGACCGGCTGGAGGACATTTTGCAGGGCTCTGGCAATGCTTCTCCTGTTCTACCTTGCACAAAGGCAAAGGTAGCGGTCCTGCTGCTAGGTTGTTGCCCTCCTACAGGCCTACTCCACGTCTCTTGATGTACTGGCCTGTCTCCTGGTAGCACCTCCATGCTCTGGACACTATGCTGACAGAAACAGCAAAACTTTCTTGTCACAGCTCGCATTGATGTGCCATCCTGGATGAGCTGCACTACCTAAGCCACTTGTGTGGGTTGTAGACTCCGTCTCATGCTACCACTAGAGTGAAAGCACCACCAGCATTCAAAAGTGACCAAAACATCAGCCAGAAAGTATAGAAACTGAGAAGTGGTCTGTGCTCACCACCTGCAGAACCACTCCTTCATTGGGGATGTCTTGCTAATTGCCTATAACTTTCACCTGTTGTCTATTCCATTTGCACAACAGCATGTGAAATTGATTATTAGTGTTGAAGTTGATTATCAGTGTTGCTTGCTAAGTGGACAGTTTGATTTCACAGAAGTGTGATTGACTTGGAGTTACATTGTGTTGTTTAAGTGTTCCATTTATTTTTAATTATTTTTAAGCAGTGTGTATTTCACATTCATGCCCATTAGAAACTTATAACATTTCACATTTTAAAGGCTACTTGATTGGTGTGCATTTTTCATGGAGCAAATTGTGGAATTAGTGGAATCACAAGCATAGACTAAAGACTGACAGTGATCAGCTCAAGGCCGCGTCACATGTAGGAATGCAATGCTGCCACTCCTGGTGGAATTAAGGGCTTTAGGAGAGAACAATTAAGGTTCCAGAGAGAACACAATGAATCATTCACTACATATCATGTAACCTTGAAACATAAATAATTTATTTACCACTAAAGCAACAATACTGTGTTACAATATAGTATAGTGGGTCACAATAACATCATCATCATCATTGTCATCATTATTATTACCATTATAAAATATACACAGAACATAGAGTTGGTACCTAGCTCATTTTCCTGCTTTGCACCGTCACTAAATGCCCATTTCTAGGCAGGGGTCTGTTCATCTGCATCAAAACATCTTTTTGATATAGGTGAGATCAGACTAACTAAGGAAACTAGGTATTTTAAAATTGTAAAATGACAACACATCAGTGCAATTTGTTTTGTAGTAAAGAAGTGAAATTTGTTTTTGTGGAAGCTTTCAGGAAGACTACACACTGATGACACTACAGAGCTATACTGGTCGCTTTTGATGGTTGGAGATATTTTGTCTTTTGGCTCTTAAGAGCATTTTGTTAAGCTCTTATCTCCTCTTCATTAACTCCTTCTAAAATTTTCAATCAAACGAATTGCTCCATCATTACAACAGTGCATGTTTTTCTCTAAGTTTGGCTTATGGCTTTTGAATGTAAGGTGTAATAACATGGCTGTGTTTTCTTAAGCTTAGGAAAAAACAGTGCAGCTAACTGCCATCTCAGGGTGCTGTGTAAATGAACAACACCCTGCACAGCATCTGTTTACCCCAGTGAAATCACATATGTCCACCAAAAGTACAGGGTGGAATTCATGTACACAAAAAGCACACTCTACTTGAAATTCTAAATGTTTAAGTGTGTGTCAAGTTCAAAGTTTCAGTCTGAATGATCTGTTAAAATTATTCATGACATTAGATTATTTGATGTGTGGTGCGTGGAATTTTAAAAAAATGTACCCTCCACATTGAGACATATTTGGATTTGTGGCTAATTGTCCCTTGCTAAAAACACAGTGCACTACATATCCTTAAGTAGCCTGTTTTTCCAGAGAAATCAGGTTATGCAGGCAGAATATGCGTACAGGCACTCTAGTGATTTATTTACTGTAAGTGTACATGCAGCAGATTTGGTAGAAATCTCCTTTGCCTATGATGTGTTTCAGAAACATGTCTTACAGTTTTTAACTGTATAGGGACAGAAGCTGCTTCTTGACTTTTTATTCTATGTGTGTGTGTGTGTGTGTGTGTGCACACCAAGACAGAGAGGCAGAACAAAGCTGTATGCATAGCATTCTCTGGGAGACACCTTCAGGTGAAAACAGATTTTTCTGATTAAAAAAAACAGCTGCTGTAGAAATATGATTGTAACCAAGTTAATTAAGTGCATGTAAACCCAGTCACAGAATTATTTTACACCATCTGTAATCTTCAGGATGGAGAAGATGAAATATCATCACTGTAAGGCTGACGCTAGTTGACGCTAACGCTCTTCATGGGTTTCAATTGCAGAGGGTTAAACCATGAATATCTTAAATAGACTAGAAGGGACCTATTAAGAAATGACAAAGGATGCAAAAAAGGCAAATTCAGTAAAAAGGACGTGGGGAGGGGTGAAAAGGATTATACATGAGTAGTGGGTAGGTGCTGGGGGTAGGGCTGTGTTAATTTTAGTTTTTTTTTAGCATATACACACTTATCACTTATACTTCCAGTGTTAGCCATACTCTTGTGTGATGTGACATGTGTGTGAGGTGGTGTATGTAGACAGGGCCTTAAAAATGCAAAAAAGCCTTTATAGAAGCCATATCTATGTCACTGCATGTGTTCAAATGTAATTACTGTATATTTGCAATGGCGTGACAAGAATCCATATTTTGGGATGACTTTGATACCACTGCTGAAGATGTTTTTACAGTCATCCTAAAAGTTATAGTCTGTTAAATTTGTCTATTAAAGAATCGTGGCCCAGATACGTAATAATATCAAACAAATATATACAGGTCTGTTGGGACCTGCTTTTTAAAAAAAAAAATTTCTATACAGCCGAATTTTCTGATTTACCGCAACACATAGTTACTGCTTTGCATCAACTCGTTAAGCGGATCCAGTTCTTTTTCTATCTATTTCTATCTAGTTTATACATTTTGTCCAGCAAACCAGCGACAGGTGCAACATCTAGAACATATACAGTACATGTCATACAGTACATGTAAACTATTTATGATTACCAGTTGCTACTGAAATTTGGGGCAGTTGTTTTTTACTACCTTTAGTTTGGATCGGAAGTGGCTCTTTCAAAAGAGAAGAAATTTTTACTGGCTGACCCTGGGCAGCAAACAGCTCCTGATGTTAGGTAAACCAGCTAGTACACAACAAACCAAAGGCAAAATGCAACCTGGACTTGTGAACCTACAGTATCTCAACCAAAACTGCAATACAACACTGGACTTCTGCTACTTAGCACTGGTATCAAAGTCAACTGTCTGGTATTGTGACAGCACTGGTCCTGTATGGTGTGTGCTATTATTGTTCTGTGCCTCTATTCGCCAACACACCACACCTCACTGTCCCTGTGTAAAAGCACAACTCTGATTATAGCAGTACTTGAAAAGGTACACTTGCCATCTGACTGTATGAAGATCTTCATATGTGTGCTTGTATGAACGAAGGACACAGAGAGTGTTTGTGCTGATTTGTATGGGTTTCTAGCTGCACTTGCAGGACTTGACTTTCATATTTGAGAGCTGCTCTATTTTAGGGTTCTTTCCAATGTAGTAGAGGATGGTGAGGGGCTCTAGGTCCTGGGAGACACAGCATGGCGATGCTGATGCTTCTGGGTTGATGGTGTTATACAAGCCTAATACCTGGAACACAAGAATTAAAACCATACCATAAAGACAACATGGTCTAAAATAGAATACAACATTCACAGTCAGTATCCCATGCACCTGACACCTTCTTCCTCACTTACTACCTTGGAATGCTGGGTGTCGGCGCTCCACAAATATGGACATGCCCCAGCACAGAAGTTAGCCTCATAGCCCTTTGGCTCATGGATCCACTTCCAGCCAAGGTCTTTCTTAAAGTCAATGTAGAGTGACCGTAAGCAGCAGTTGTCCTGAACATTTCTACAATGAGATGAAAGGGAGGTAAGGAGGTGAAGCACGTGAGGTTTGTTGAGACTGGCAGCTCTCTCTTACACACACAAATACATTGATAGCAAAGTTGTCTGTAAATAGCTATCATTGTCAATGCTGTCAATTACAGAGTTATTAGCAAGCGTGTAAGAACCTTAGCTAGTGGGGAAAGCAAAGGTAAAGAAACAATATGTAAGACTGGCGACAAGTATTAAAAGTGGTACTGTAGTCCAAATTCAAAATACTGGACACCGGTGTTTACCCCACCCTTCCTCCCTTATCTTGAGTTGCCAGGTCAAGTGAACATAAGATGAGCGAAGCATTCAACTTTGCTAGTGACAAGCAATGATGACTCTGTATGTTATGTTGTTCAGCTTACGTTTTTGTTGCTTCACAATTATAAACCAGCTCATGTGGTTATGATATTATTCTGTCAGTGTGAACTTGATGCATGGCTGGTTGTAAGTACTGTAGCCAAAGCTTTTTATCAAGAAAACAAATGCCAACTGCAACTGCATTTATTTCTGAGAGATGTGAATGACTGCTCCTCAGGTTCTGCTGACAGAGGCAGGCTGCACGCCTAGCTACAGCTGGTGGCAGAGAGAGGAGTAAAGAGTGCAGGGCCGGCAAGCACTTTGGAGGTTTCTACATGACCTCACAGATACATGACTACAGATTAAATGAACGTGCAAATATAAACTACCAGTCAAAAGTTTGGACACATATAGAAATTAACATTTTTTTGAAAGAATATTGTATTATATTATATATTTGACATATTTTATGTTTGCTAGTTATGTTATGCTAGCTATGTTATGTTTGATATGATAATAACACACACAGCTGATGACATGAATGTTTTTTATGAAAACATGGTATTTCCTGTGTCCAAACTTTTGACTGGTAGTGTATGATCAGCTGGTTAATGAAAAGTGTGATGTGATCCACAAAATTCTGTCCATTCCATTGTAGTGATTTTAAGTTTTTACTTAGTATCTTGTAAATGAGCTGCTAACACACAGACAATTTCATGAATACAACACAGAATGTGTTTTTGTGTTGTCTCAGAAAAGCTGACAATAAAACAAACAAGCTGAATTAAAGTAAGATCAATCATAGATGTCCAAAAAAAAGGTTATTCAGTGAACACTGGACTTGTTTTAGTTCCTTGAAGACGTTGAAGTGACGTTGGAGTAGAGGGTTTATAAACCCTGTGGAGTCCTCAAGTCATTAGTACTTGATGGTCACCTGTGGGCTGTTGTTCCCTCTGGCTTTCATGTATGTTACTGTGACCACCTGAGCCAGGGTGTGAACAACTGTGAAACCGCCAGGTTGAAAGAACTGCATTGTAAGTGGGTGATAAATTATAAATATCTCCACCTCCTCTGTTTAACGAAGATTGTTCAATCTTGCAGTAAACTGCTTCTTTCACACCTCTTTTGAACCAGTCTGCCTCATTGTCCAGGATCTTGATTACCATAAGAGAGGCCCTTGTCTTCACAGAAATCAACTCATAAATATTAAAAAGATGACATGTGAACATTGTGTGCTTTATATTACATGAACATCTACTATCAGCTGTACAGAAGGATTTCACCCTGATTCCTGAGAAAAATAAATGTTGAAATGCATAAGCAGGAGTCAAAGAGAATATAATTTCTCCTGATATGTGTGTCATAAGAACAAAAGTGTGAATTGCTGTTTAGTACTTGGAACAGTAGGCAGCATCCAGGGCTCTCTTAGATCGATGGTTTATGTGTTGCGACTGGGACTGGGACTGTAGCCGGTATGAAGGAAGAAGCATGAGGAGAAGATGTGGAGCCCAAGCACTGTGTCGCCGTTTTTTAAACAACTTTGAGTCACTGTCATGGATGCTGTCATCAATACCTGAAAACATAGTAGAACTGCAAATAAACTGCATCTCAGTGCATTCAAAAACTTTAGTTAACAGATAGACATATATCTACCCCCTCAATCAGTGGCAGGTGTCTGTAACAGTCTCTACACCTGGGTGTAGGTGTTAAAACAAAATCTATGTTGAAACACACAGAAAAGTCAGGAAGTACTGAGATGGTTTTGGTCTATTGACAGGATTTCTACATACAGTATATATACTTATATTTAATAGTAAACAATTAAAACAATTTCCCCCTGGATTTGATAAAGTTTTTTGACTTTTTTTTAAATAAGAATACCTGCAAACCGGGCCTCCAGTTCCTCACTCTTGTTGGGGATAATGTAGTTACTTGATGGCACAAATGTGCAGCATGGACAGTGCAGGCTGATCTTGAATCCGCTGTTTCTTTCTGTCAAGATAGAAAAGTTACGACAGTATAACACGTGCAGTTAATGATGGAACATGATAGGAATACACACCTCTGTGATTCAGCCATTCACTCACTGCCTCTGTCACATCAAAGGACAGCCACTCTCCCTCTGTTTGTGTGCGTACCACCTTGCTGTCAATATAACGCTGTGTCGGTGATGTCAGGTCTTTGTGTCCTAAAACCTGTGGACAAAAGATTTGGTTAGACAGTTGAGAACGACAGCATGGCGCTGCTAACACCAAATGACATCACTATGATGTTTTTCTTGGTAGCAGGAATTTTATTTTAACATTCCTGTCCAAGTAGACCTCTCTTTTGACAACTATGGGTTACACATGTCTTGCTTTCTAAAATGTTTTTGTGCCACCTCTGTATGAAGGTTACTTTTGGCAGTAAAAACAAAACCTAAACTGAAAAAAGAAACTCGATTAGCAGTTAATAAAATAATAAGTTAATATATAAAATCTCCCAATAAACTAAGATTTGGTCTATTAATGATGGTCCACATTGCACATGGTAGGCAATCAGAGCTCAGCAGTGTGAGTAGATCTGTGTTGTGTATCAACATAATCCAAACTGCCAGAATGCACACATTATTGGGCACAGATGGATTTTACAGACAGTGTCCTGGGGGGTACTTCAGAAGGCAGGCTTAACAATCTCTGAACTCTGACTTAAGTTCTGAGTATCTGAGATAGGAAACTTGGTTTTTGGTTTCCTGCTAAGCAGAGGTTACTCTGAATCCAGATGAGAAGCTAACAGTGATGCCCAGCAGCTCGCATCAAGATTCTTTATTTGTCACATGCATAGTTATACAAGTACAACACGCAGTAAAATGTACCCTAAACCACTTCTTTTGGCTGTGGAAAAGTTATGAACTAAGTTCAAATTTAAAATTAAAACATAAGTTTAAAACCATATATCTAAATAAACTGAAAATAAGTACACCAAAAATTAAAGGTAAAAATGCAATTATATTCGGTTATATGTTAAGTGTAGCAGCAAAACTCTGTCCAGAATTTGGTTGGAGACCATATCGCCAGAAAGACTAAACCAGAAACACACTGAACATGCTGATTTTGGCCATTCCTTGTTTAAGGTTGGCTTTGGAAATGGGAGTAAACTGACAATTTCTGAGGACTGATCAACCATAGTTCCATCTTCCAGGTGCAAGTGATATGTGCGACCATGGGCATCTGTGGATGGGCAGAGGCCACAGAACCACTGGGGGACCACTTACATGACTTGACCAGGGCACAAATTTAGCAGGCTGAGACAACAACTGCAACATCTTTCTGGAGGGTCAGCCACCAGAACCACTGCTGGACCAGAAAACCAGAGTGATTAACTTCAGGTTGGCAAGCCCAATTGGATTAATAACACCGGTCCATGACCTTGGACGGGAGGACATCAGGGATGTACAGTCAATCATTTGGTCGGGCAAAAGGGATTGGAGGGTCCCTCAGGGTGTCCAAAATGTCCTGTTTGATGTCCAAACAGGCTTCTTTGAGACAGGCCGAGGCGGTGAGGAAATAGTCTGGGCCTGTCTCAAAGAAGCCTCTTCTTCTCCTCCTCCTCCTCCTCTTGCTCAAGTTTGTCAGACTGACTGCCTGGATAGGGTGTCTGCTCGACTGTTCTTGGAGCCAGGGCTGTAAGACAGCATGAAGTTGAACATGGCAAAGAAGAGGGCCCAGCGGGCCTGGCGGGAGTTCAGATGCTTCACAGACACTCAAGGTTCTTGTAATCAGTTAGCACCAGGAACGGCTGGCTTTGTTCCCTCAAGCCAATGCCGCCACTCCTCTGGGACCAGCCTCACTGTCGGTAACTCCTGACCCCAAGTTTGCTCCCTTACCTGATTTTCACCTCCTTTTTTGGCTGCCTTATTGACCTGTTTCTCCTCTCCAGATCCAGTAAGTGCCACATATTGTTCAGGAGGTTGGTCCTGCACTAAAGTTAATTCTGACTGGAATTAACAAGAGAGATCATATTTCTCCTACATTAGCTTCTCTCCATTGGCTCCCTGTAAAATCTA
>JAUYWH010000008.1:23198071-23210209 GCA_034779795.1 Ctenopoma multispine | reverse complement strand
ATGTAGGCAACAGAACATCATCCCAGTCAGTCTACACCTGAGATCTACAGTCAGGACACATAGAGCAGACAACATTCTACAGAAGGCACAAGAACAGCTGGTCAGTGAAAGGATAAGACAGGTCAATTTCACCACGAACAATTTAAGACACAGGTTAGACCTCCTCCACAAGAAACTAAATGACATTCTTCCCAAGAGAGGCAAACCAAAAAGTTTGACATTCTTCTTTCATGAAAACAAACAGCCGAGAAGCTCACCTGGAGAAAATAAGGAAGGCACGACCACAACAGGATAACTGAAGGACAAATGCGTAAAGAATCTCTCAGACAGGGAACTTTCCCAATCAGAGAGAGAGGTCTTATCTAAAGGCCTGAATTATGCCATCACTCCTGAACAGGTACCAGTTGTGGACTTTATTACAGCTATGGAATCTGCCATCCGAAACAACAAGATACCAGTGGCTGAGGCGGAACAACTACGAGTCAAAGTCTCTGCAGCGCTTTCCAATGCACAGCTACCTAAATCCAACCTCACCAGGGAGAAGAAAAGGGCCCTATCATCTCTTAGCAGAGATGTGACTATCACCATACTACCTGCGGACAAAGGAAGATACACTGTGGTGCTGAACACTGCAGATTACAATGAAAGAGTAATCTCTGCTGAAGGACAAACAAACCTATGAAAAACTGAAAAGGGATCCCACCAACATCTACAAGAAGAAGGTGATAGACTGCCTAAAACACCTTGTAATGATACCTGGGCACAATTCTGGCGCCCTTGGTTGGACACACGGACCATCACATCCACAATTCAGAAGGGTTTGCATCCCAGGTCAGGGAGCTGACACTGGGTACAGATGAAACCATGGTATCCTTTGATGTCACATCACTCTTCACCAGCATACCCTCCACTGCAGCCCTAACAGCTGTAAGGAGGAGACTGGAAGAAGACAGCAGCCCTACAGACAGAAGCAATCTTAACCCAGACCAGATCTGCCTGCTTCTGGACCTGTGCTTAAACACCACTTACTTCACCTACAAGGGTGACTTCTACAGACAGAGACATGGCTGTGCCATGGGCTCTCCAGTGTCACCTATTGTTGCAAAGGCTAAAATGACCAGGTAGGAAGATTTCCAAAATACAGTAGGATTAAAAACATACTGCTTTTGAACAACTATGCTTTCTTTCTTTGCAGGAACTACAAGTGCTGGTACTGTGAGCATCTAAGGTCCTGTGACATAGTAAGGCTCACAGCATATAATATTGATGGGCAGTTGATATTAACAAAAAAAAGAGCTGTTTTATTTAGAGACTAAAATGTTTCTTGAAGTGAGGATTTTAGTCTCTTGGATTATTGTGGGTAAAAATATGCAAGCAGTATGCATTTGAGGTAAGTAACATTTAAACAAAAACAATGAGGTTGATTGAAGATTTGCTGGAAATGATCTTAATATCCTTGGGACAGATTTTGTTTATGAATATTACTCATTGAGATATATTTTCCCTTGATCAAAACTTAATGCAGACCACCTTTGCACTGCAGCAGAAAAACGTCATCAGTAATGTTGGTAAGATTCCTGAACACTGGCCTGCCCTTAAAATAGAGTCACAGTTGAAAATCTTTTCTTTAGTACATATATTTGATTAAATTAATTACTGTAATATTTTTGTTACAATGGTAACTTAGTTGGTTTCACTAAATTACAGTCAGTTACACGCAATGGTGTCTCATTTATGTGTGTGTTTGCGTGTTATATCTTTGTATAGATCTGTGCTAAATTTGAAAAGAACCACTTCTATGCTGTATTGGACCAGTATGCCCCTTGTCTTCTGAGTTTATTCTGGGAGAAGGCTGCTCGCTGATAAACTTGATAAAACTTCTGGAGAGTGTTTGTAAATATTTGATGGAACCCTCATTCTTAAAGTTAAGAGAGGGCTCCTCCTTATAATATGTATATTATGTTGCTGTACTGTTTAGCACCTGTAGTGAAACAAGAATATGTTCTTGCACTCAAGGAACAAGGTGTTGTCATTTTTAGAGGTGCTGCTGTTCTTCATGGTTTCCCCTGCATATTTGCATGAAGATGACTTGATATTTCTAAAGCTGTAGTATGTAAGTAAACATATTAATTGTTTATCACAAGTTTTTGTGGCAAAATTTGACAGTTAAAAGATTAAAGGAAAAATGAAATATAGGCACACGACACACATGAATATTTCAATTAGGAGTCTTAGACCAATGGTCTTTTAATAAATAAATAAACGCTAAATATTTTAAACAGACATTTTAAACAAATTATCTTTTTCATTACGGAGGCTGGTGAACTATAGCATGTTCAGATGAGTTTCTAAAATGTTGCTATTTCACTGAATAGAGGTACTGAATAACTTATAACTAATGTAATGTGATCAGAAATGAAATCTCAAACCACAGTGTATTACCTTTATATACATATTACATTGATGCGCATTAAGCAAGAATGGTAAAATCACATGACCTTAAATGTTTTTGTTCATTCATGGAATGAATTATACAGATGTTTGGCTGATACAGACAAGTGACAAATCACATGTTTAAATTCTTGCCCCCTACACTAAGAGATCTGTTATGTTGTGTAGGGGGTCACTGATTGGTTTCATGAGTATGGAAATTATATGAATCATATGCTAAGGCCTTTGCAGCCACAAGATCTCATCGCAGCTGAACGCCTATGTGACATTTTTGGATCAACATGTCAGACAGTGCTTACTTTATCTTTAAATATGTCTCCTCAACATCATTACAGTGAGGATGAAGCATCCAGGATTTGTGATTTATGTCACTTTGCAAACAGCCTTTGAAGATAACTCTTAATTCAGACTGCTTAAGCTCTTCTCTCTCTCTGTTCTTTGTTCTTGTCTTTAGGTGTTACAGTCTGATGAGCCAGACATCAATGACATACCAAGTGGACTTCTCTCAGTCAATACCAGTTCCACAGATGGGGATCGCGGTTGTGCTTGTGGGTAATGTAGTTTGGCTGTAGTTAACTTTTGGAAGTAGAGTAATAGTACTGTAAGTTGTTCCATTGCTTCAAGATAGTGCACATGCATTGTGGTCAATTTTGTCATACCTCAATGCAATATAAGTTTTGTTTTACAGTGTCTAATTGTTGTGGCGTTCACCTTAGACTGTGGATGTGTTTGTGTTCAACGTAAGGAATATTGTAGTGGATGAGTAAAACAGTATAGAAAACAATTTTCTGTTACTACTAGTAGGGAGGAAGCCATTACTTTGATATTAGAGGGTTAATTAGGTCCATGTGGGTTATCAGTAAACAGTGCTGTTTATGGTATTTACATGTATGATCACTGACATATTTTACATTTTACATCTTGCACCACATTGAAAAGTACTATTTGTGTGAGGCGATTTTTCAAGTCCTTAGACTGTTTCAGTGTAAGTGAAGAATGTATTGTCATTAGTCAAACAATGCTCAGCAAGTTTGTGCGGTAGATTTTTTATGGTTACTTAATAAAAAAGTAACTTGCATTTAAATGGCATGTGTTAATCTGTCTTTTCATGTTTAGTTAAAATGTGTGGATTTTGAGTTGACGTTACTTAAAAATTTTTTTTTGTCAAATCAGGTATTAAATATACACTTTTGAGTTTAAATTAAGCTAAGTTTTAAGTCACGGTAGAGTTTATACTGCTTGATCAGACTTTAAGTTAAATATACTTGATTTTGATTTGTACTCTGGAAACAAAATACCAAGTAAAACGTACTTATTAAAAAATGTTACTTTACCTTATAAAGTTAAGTTAGTGACAATTAAAAACAATCAGTAAAACGTACTTTTATAGAAAAGTGTTTCTTTAATTTACAAAACTCAAGTTACTCTCACTTAAATTTTTTATGTAATCAGTTTGAAATATTTTTTTGAGTTATATTTACTTTTCATGTTTTACAGTGTTGAGTTTCTTAATTCAATTAATCTTTATTTGTATAGCGCCAAATCATAACAAAGGTCATCTCAAGGCACTTTACATAGCAAGGTTTAGTACCTTGCAAAATATTATTGTATATATACAGAACTATGTAGAAAATCCAACAGTCCCACTTGAGGAAGCACTAGGCGACAGTGGAGGAAAAACTCCCTTTAACAGAAGAAACCTCCAGCAGAACCAGGCTCATAGTGGGCAGCCATCTTCCTCGACTTGGGGTTGGGGTGAGTGGAAAGAGGAGCGAGGGAAAAAAAAAAAGAGCAGGCAACAGAGATCAAGACAACAACAAGGAGCAGCAGACGAGGCACTAGACAGATTGGTACGGCCAGCGACTACAAAGCGGAATCACACAACTCTGTAACAACACAACAACATGTAATGATGTCATGATAGTGGACAGAGAGAGAGAGAGAGAGAGACGAGAGGAGCTCAGTGTATCAGGAAGGTCCCCCAGCAGACTAAACCTATAGCAGCATAACTAAGAGATGGTTCAGAGTCACCTGAGCCCTCTCTAACTATAAGCTATAAGATTTAAGCCTAGTCTTAATGTAGACTCGGAGGCAGAGCCTTTAGCTCCCACAATACACTGAGCTCTCTCTCTCTCTCTCTCTCTCTCCACCCTTATGCCATCATTGCATGTTATTAACTTTGTTTCTTCTCTCACCCCTACTTGTGCTTCGTCTGCTCTCTCTCTCCCTGTATCCTTAGCCTTGGAGCGGAAGTTACTGGTCCTGCTAACCTGCCCAGTGCTTTGTCTGCTGTTGTCGTTTTGATCCCTGTTACCAGTAATTCTTTTTTCTCTCCTCTGTCCACTCACCCCAACCGTTCGAGGCAGATGATTGCCCACCCTGAGCCAGGTTCTGCTGGAGATCTTCTTCTGTTAAATGGAGGTTACTATTTCCATTGTTGCCTAGTGCTTGCTCAAGTGGGAATGTCGGGTTTTCTACATTATTCTGTATATATTTATATAACGCGTAAGGTCTTAAACCTTGCACTGTTAAGTGCCTTGAGGTGACTTATGTTGTGATTTGGCATTGTATAAATAAAGCTGAATTGAATTGAATATGATTAGAAATGTTTCTAATTGTGTGCTCTGTAGGATGCTAAAAGATTGAAAGTATCTTAGTCTTGCTTTAAAACAAAACAAAACAAATAACTGCTACTTTCACATCTTCAATCCCAAACAGCTACAATATCTCAATGTGTGAGATAACATCAGCAACATCTGCTGAATTATGAAGGACGCTCAGCAAAATTATGTTCAAGTCACGTGAAATGTTTCATAGGCATAGCAGTCTGGAGGTCTGAGAAATTATGACAAGATCTTAATTATGTGTCCTGTGGTGTCTGATCTTAGGTGAATAATGGAGGGTTTATATTAAAGATACACCATGTGAAAGTTGAAGCACAGAAGCAATAGGTTATATAGATTTCTGTTACCAATATTTTGTAGCTTAACACAAACACTGTTGACACATTTACAAATGTAACATTGACTGTTCACGTTCCATCACTGAACTCACTGAAGATTTTTTCTCTTTGCCAAAAGAAGAAACACAAAGGGGGAAAAATGATGAAGTAAACAGCATGACCGAGATTAAAGGAGGATCTGAGTTGGTGGTAAAATTACAGATCCTAGCATTAGTTCATCGTGAGGGAAATACATTTATTTCCTTTCTAATACTGACATAGGAAGATTGATATAAGGACTGGTTGTATAAATTTATAGGTAAGCATTTTCCAGCTACGTTTCATGTCAACAAACCAACACAAACAGTACATCAGACACATCAGAAGATGATCTGAGGACAAAATGTGATCGTCATGTTGCTTTTCTTACACAGATTATACAGAAAGATATAGTCTGACAAGCTGACATCAACACACTGCAGATGTAAAGCAGCCAGAAAAATTACTGCCATTTTATTGTTAAACCATTGTTCACTAATAATAAATGTCTAAACTTGCTTAAAGGTAGTGTAACTCCAATTACATCAGTCTGACATGAACTTCATACCTATCTCACAAGGCTGAGTAACTCCCTGTGGCATACTGTGTGTAAAATTAAAAAATTCCTTTATAACGTGTGATGTTAGTAAAAGTTACTGGCTACTGTGGGCACCTGCACCTAAATGCCAATGCACTGACAAAAGGGTCTGGTAAGAGAAACAGGATCAGTGTGTGTTTGGGGGGGGGGGGTCCTTCCATCCCTAAAGCAATAGAGCAAAACTAAACTTTCTATGGAGCGAGCTGCAGGCAGAATATTTACTCGATGTCTCACAGCTAACTCAGTTTAAAGAGATAACTGTGAGTGCTAGGACAAAACAGAATGCACCTCAGGGTATGCAAAATGCAATGCTCATTAATTTTTGCTTCAGTTCATGCACTCACATTTCTGATGTGAGAAAGTAAACAAGTTAGAGATAATGGCCCTGCAGGGGCCATGTATATTCATACATTATATGATTTTTTAGCTTCTAAAGGCATGACTTTCTGACGTTCCTTGAGAAGGAGAAATTCATCTCCACATGGAGGTCAAAGGTATGGGTCTTCACAGAAACTTTCAACAGGGAAGTTGAAGAAGTTTTACTCTAAGGATCATAACAAACATGTGCTTCTCTGAAAATGTTAACATGTTTGTTGTGCCTGCTTTTAGCAGATCAACACAAGTCATAAACATGCAACATTCATCTATCTAATCCTTTAGTTCACTCTGAATGTTGTAAAATCCTTTAGATGCCAGTGTTACAGGAGTTTAGCTGAGTTTAGTTATCTTTTAAGGACATGTTGATATGAATAAATAAAGGAATACCAATTTTACACATACAAATTCTTAGAATTTTTGGTGACACAGGAGATGATAACTTTGTAGTTACCTCACCTAGTGTTCATTCCCAGAAATTCCAACATAATTAAGTTGATATGTTTGAACACTTAGTGTAGCACAGAACAGAGACTAACAGAAAAATCCACGTTAGCTACAGTTAACAGGAACAGCTAAATGTGTTTACACCTGGGCAGACGAATGAAGTGGAAGAAGGTCTGAACTTACACAGAAACAAGTCCCAAACAGTGAAATCTACTCAGCTCACAAATTATTCTTAGTGACGATAGTGCCTTAAAGTCAAGTCTGATCCTACACAGCTACACTAGAGATTAAGGTTAAAGAGTTTGACTGTTAGGTGCAAATAAAACAGAGCAGGATGTGATTGTTTTTATTGTGAGTGAAACTTAGCACTACTTTTTTTGAGGAGCTCCCTGAACACCACCGGTTGAAAAAACATGCGATGTTGTCTGCATTTTTCCCATTGTCCAATCAGATTAATTGAGAGGTGGGGCTTCTGTGATGGTGACAAGTGGAAACAACACAGAGGACAAACTAGTGGTGGTGGCCGGAACATGGTTTTACCAACAGACCCTCATCCAGGCAAAGCCCCTGGACAAACCTGTGTTACTCCCTGTAATCTCTCCTCTTTATGAGAGTCTCATGTACCCACCCACACTCTGTTATCTGTGTCCAACAGTCTCTCACCCCCAGTCAGAGTCAGAGCAAGTGTTTGAATGATGAATATTTATATAAATGTTTAAATATATGTTTCAATTGTGAGTAGGCAAAGGACAATAATTCAGATGTTTCCCAGCAACAATGAAAAAGGATGCCTCAAGCTTACCTTTTTATAAAATGTATGTTTCATCAGAAATCCCCCCAACACATATACACACAGGGAAAAGCTTGAAAAAATTGTTTTTAAATGAAATTTAAAAATTTGGAGATGATTTTATTCAGAAACCTGTTTCTCTCAAGAAACTACTTGTGATTCTACAGATGCTGCAGTACATAAAATACTTATCAGAATACTTTGCAAAAATTACTTTGTTAGTTAATTTGGCTGTTTCAAAATGATTGTATGTTTTTATTCACACACTAATATTACTTATATTTTATTCAGAAACCTGTTTCTCTCAAGAATCAGTTACATTAGATAACACCAGATAACACTGCTGACAGATACAGGATAGCATTACTGTTAGATGCTTCTTATTAACAGTAACAGGTCAAACAGATAGATTCACTTCTGGGCTAAGAGATATTTTGGAGGAAACTGCTACAGATCAGGAACAACAGTTTGTGATTCTACAGACGTATGCAGGACATAAAAATACATGTCAGAATATAACAATAATTAGTTTGTTAGTTTGGCTGTTTGAAAATGATTGTATGTTTTTATTCACTGACTAATATTACTTATAAGAAATACTCAAATTAGTATTCTATTGAAAACCTTTACTTACTAGTTAGAGAACATTCTACGTAGTTTTAGTTACATTAAACTGTCACCAAAGAAAATGTTTCGTCATAGTTTTCGTTTACGATATAAAAACTGATCTGCATGGGTAACGGATGGGAGGGAAAAGGCAGATGACGCAGGGCTCTTGAGAAATAAATAAGAAAATAATTGTGACTTTTCAGGATAATGTTTCCACTACATACCCGAGCTCTGATGTTGAAGTGACATTTGACTTACCCCGGGAAATGGCTGAGTTGCAGCGACTGGATCATTTGATCTATGCAGTTTGCTGCCCTTTGAGGAGAGGAAGCTGATGGTGTCTGAAAACACTACAGCTCCAACTCTGCTCATCGGTTTTCTCTCACAGTCGTTCAGCAAAGCATGATGGAATTTAATTTTCCAAAACCGTCACAAGCCCACGTAAGCACGTACAAACGGTATTTGTAACTTTTACACGTCACATTATACACATGAGTGGCGAACATGTGCACACTTCACACAGACACACACACACTTACTCTCTGTGGGGTAGAAGGGCTGCATGTCGATCTTGTGCACCTCCTTGGCGTAATACTCCTCCTCGCTCCGCTGTCGCTCGCACGTCGCTGCCCGTTCGTTTGCCTTTTCCTGCAACAGGTCCCGAGTGCTGTTGTAAATAGCGACAATGTCCCGGGACACCTCATCGGGCTCCGGGTAGTCCGTCGGTGGGCCGGTGAGCTTGAGCTTGCTCAGGATCTGCCCTCGGATGGCCTCGATGCGCTTCTTCTTGAACTGATCCATGTCCAGCGTGCTGCATGTGGACAAACTGAGTGCCACGGTAGCTAAATCCAAAGTGAGCAGAAGACTGACGATACACAGGTTCATCTTTTTCTCCAGTCCCGCCCAATCTCAAAGAATAAACGGGGTTAGGAAAATATTCACCAAAGCGTTTTAAATGTCGCAAGGCAGACGCATTCCTTGGGTAGAAATCAAAGTGGAGAGCATTTACGCATACGAGCCAAGTGGCTCCGAGCAATTATCTGAAAATCGTATGGTTCTGCTTCAGTACCTGCAAATCCATTCAAGTGTCTCCACGCAAAAAGAGATTCGTGGGATCGCATGGATGTATTCCACGCCTAAGGTTAATAAACAGCGATAGTGCGTAAAGATGAAACTCGATGTTGCCAGAGCATCAAACCGATCTAGACTAGATGAAAATAAGACTATTAAAAACAGCAAGAGGGTGGTTGTCAGCGGGATGAGCAGCAGCGTAGCCTGCGGAGCTGAGCACACCTCCGCCACATCAGACCGCACGGCTCGCAGCTCACCAACAGCCCGGGCTCCGAGATTTCTGTCAGATTGCAGAGTGTGCTTTTGATTCCCTTTTATTCCCAGAGAGATCACGACATTGTTTAAAAACCATCGAAAGTCAAACACGGTCCTGGCGTGACGACGCAAGATGCGAACTTGTCCAGTTAAGACGAAATCGGAAATCCACGTAATACTGTGATTTGACGATGAAACTGACTTCCTTTGAAAACAGCTCGGAGTTTGCCTCCGGTGCGACTGTAGAGCGCTTTCATGCGTCTTCCTTCACCCCATCTAGTTGTGGAACGGTTGATCTTACGCGTGCCAGTGGACAGATTTTTAAGAGAGTAAATTACCACGTGCCCGCCCTCCGCCTGCTTCAATCCGAGGCTGTGGTCATCACTGCAGGAGCAAGGGACCCCTTCTATTCCACATAATAAGACTGTTTATTGTTAGGCTACAGGCAGCGCTACTGCTGCACCTACTGGGACAGCGCTGCAACGGCCCCTTGTGGGTAGTGACACAGGGTCCTAAAGCCGGCCAGCGCGAGTCTTCTGAAACTTACTCGAGTCATTCTCCATGTTACACCTCCATTATACAAAAGTTCAACTTTTCAACAAACCCTTAAATGAGTACAAGCCAATAGATCATCAGAAATCCTGGAGTATTTGAGGGGCTCTGGAATCTGTATGTCCAATTTGTTTTTTTAGTCTTTTGTGTACTCTGTACTGTTGTATGTGTTCAGATTTAAATCAAGCTGTCTTGTGGCCTTCCAGCACACATTTTCTGTGTGAGTGATGGGTAGGACTTGTCTAACAATATTAAAAGCTGAACTTTATCAGCTGATGGAAGAGATAGGAAACAATGGGTTGTCATTTTCTGTGCAGTTTTAATTAATTTTACTACTACTACTTACATGTTCTATTTTCAGCAGTGCTTAGGCTATAGAAAATGTCAGCAGACCTAATGCGATCTGTGTAGAGGAACAAAATAATAGTCGTATCAGATATAATAGGATCAGATGTTTGCCAGGCAGGACTGGCTCCACCATATGCTTCTTCACCTTTGTCTCCTGTAAAGCACTCCTACACCCTCTGAGCCTACTGTGTTAGCTTGACTTACATTCCACAAATACACTATTTTCATTATTTGCCAAGATTTTGTCATGGTCTTCCTCACTTTGCCCAACCAAGGCCAGCCATTCATCAGGCATGAGGGATAAGAATAAGCTATGGTCTCATACAGAGCTCTCTTTAGCACACATGCAGACTCAAATAGTTGACAGACTCCATCCATCCATCATCTACCGCTTATCCGAGATCGGGTTGCGGGGGTGCTGAAGCCTATCCAAGCTGTCTTCGGGCGAGAGGCGGGGTACACCCTGGAGAGGTTGACAGTCCATGGCAGGGCCAACACACAGACATACAGACAAACAACCATACACACTCACAGTCACACTTACGGACAATTCAGAGTCGCCAATTAACCTAACATGCATGTCTTTGGACGGTGGGAGGAAACCGGAGTACCCGGAAAAACCCCACACAGACACGGGGAGAACATGCAAACTCCACACAGAAAGGCACCCGGTCAACGCCGGCTCCTTCAAGCTGTGAGGTGACCGTGCTAACCACTACACCACAAACAGACTCATGAGAAATTATTTTCTCATAATGGTAAACCTTTTGGGGCTCAGGTGGCTAGTTTCAGCTAAAAGAAAGCTAATTTGTGAAGGAAATTGTCAACAGGCTTCAACACTAATACAAGTGTCATAAAGAACAGCTGTGGAGATGCTAAATAAGACACAGTACCCGGTGTCCAAAAAGGATAGGATAAAAGGCAGCACTGTCGAAGGCCACAACTGCCTCCTGAGCCACAACTGCATTAGAGTGGGTCATCCAATAATCACAGGTTCGGTAATTATCGTAAAGATTGTGGCTTCTACTATACACATCTTGCAACATTTTGGTGGGGTGAAGCCATTCTAGCACCATCAACCTATATGTGAATGAGGAGACCGTTTTAAAGAACCTTGTTAAGATAGGTGCAGTCCATTTAATAGAGCACTAAATGTGGATTAATCCCCAACACATTAACAGTTTTATCCTGTTTCACCAAACAGCTGTTTTAGGAAATGAATTAACAAGTTTAATGACAACAGCAAAGTTTACAGAAAGAACACATGCATTGTCTATTCAACCAGCAATGTACAAAACATTTGTATTTACAGAGTTTACACCATCATCACAGCTTGTTCTCCATAGTCCTCTCAGTCTTTATGGATGGCATCAGTTACAATCACTGTCCTCCACCCCCCCTACCATGCGTGGATTGGCCTCCTCTCCGTCACTGTCTTTGTCCCAGTCTTTCATGGTGGCTCCCATCATAAAATCATCTCTGAGGACACTCCATGCAGGCTTCTCCTCTGCTGCAGCAGCCTGCGAACACACACACACGCGCACGCGCACGCACGCGCACGCACGCACACGCACGCACACACACGCACACACACGCACACACACACGCACACACACACGCACACACACACGCACACACACACGCACACACACACGCACACAC